>CAJQZJ010026257.1:6453351-6492323 GCA_907164525.1 Lophiomys imhausi
TTTTTTTGGTTTTTCGAGACAGGGTTTCTCTGTGTAGCCCTGGCTGTCCTGGACTCACTTTATAGACCAGGCTGGCCTCGAACTCGCAAAGATCCGCCTGCCTCTGCCTCCCAAGTGCTGGGATTAAAGGCGTGCGCCACCACCGCCCGGCTCAGCCCTGTGTTTTTTAAAGAAACCAAAATTCCAAAATTGTCACTACAGTGGAGCCCGGGTCATCTCTAAAACTGTTGAAGTCTTCAGTGTCTTGGAGCAGATGGGGTGAGCCTATCTTTGCCTGTCACCAAGAAAGGGCATTTACCCTTAGGGGTTGGGCTCATAAACTCTGACTGGGACACACTGTTAGGACACACTCACATAGGGCAGTTCTCCCATTGCAGGTACTAACAGTGGCAGTGGGCATGGCCTGAGGGCAAGATGAAGGTGCCCGATTGAACAAGAACTGCTGACAAGATGGGTCTTTACCACCCCCATTCCCCAGGAGGGTCAGCAGGGGACCCACGGCTCTCAGACACCGGTCCTTTCCACAGCTCAGATCCACCCGCTTCTCTGTACTGCCTATCCCTGCTCCGCCCTGGTGGCCCTGTTTTGTCATCGGATGTGTCAAGCAGGCTGTTTCTTCCTCTTGCTCATTCTGAGTCATTCCTGTACCTCAACTCTCCTGACTCACAGTGCTCTGTTTCCACCACAGCCCACAATTTACCACCTCAGCAGGGCCACCCGCACACCACTACCCAAGTCTGTGGCCGAGGTGATCTTTCATGTCAGCAGCTTTCCCTGGCAAAGCAGCCCAAGAGGCTGGGTGCTGCGTCTCTGAGGCCCCTAGTGGCTAAGCAGACATTTGGTTTAGAGAAAACCAGGAGGCAGTTAGGAAGGAGTTCAGGCTGAAGTATAGGAATCGGAGCTAAGGGCTAAAGAGCGTTCCTGGGGACTCTTGCTGTTCTGTGCCAGGGGAACTTCAGGCTCTTACCCCATTTCCTCTGGTCCTCATCAGGATAGGTGAGGAAGCAGGCTCAGCTGGGGAACTGTCCTGTACCCCAGGGTGTGGAGCAGGCACCATCAGGGGAGTCGCAGAGCTTGGCTTCATGTTCCATGTCATCTCCTGAGGTGGCAGTCCATGACCCACTTGACACCTAGGGGGGAAGCAAGCAAGTGCAGGGCATGGGGCACAGATGACCCACACTGGGCTGGCTCTGAGTATCTCACAGTGAGACACAGATGGTCTTGGGGCAGGGCCTGAGGAGTGCATTGCCATGTTTCGCAGACACAGAACAGGTGAACGATAAGCACTTACAGGGTGCTGGGGCCTTATGCAGGCCTGGGCCCTGATTCGCCTGGCTGCAGCCTAGCTTCAGAGTCTCTCTTCAGAGTCTCTCATTCCATGGGGCCAGTGTGTGACTAGTGATCGAGGAGAGCAGTGAGGGTGAGGAGGCACAGGACAGAGGCAGGCAGACAGGGCCTGAGCTCCAGAAAGTCTCACTGTCTACACGGGGCTCCAGAGCCAGGGGATTCCCAGCTCCTCACACTGAAGGGCACAGATACATGGACATGGGTTTCTACACTGCTTCTACCCATGACCCATGGCCTTCTCTTCTTCCCTTCACCTTGCTTTCAGCACCCCTTTCTTCTACTCCTGCCCCCCTTCCTCCTCCTCGTCCTTGAACTAAATGAAGGCTGCAGCCAGTTTTATTCTGTTATAGGCAATACATGGGTAGCTCAAAGTTGTGGCCAGCACTAAACAGGGCCCTGAGGGCCTAAACGGATGGGAACTCTGGTCACCTTCTGCGGAGAGATGGGGAAACAGAGGCTCTTTCCCAGGGTTCTATGATCACAGGCTGGTGGGCTTGGATGTGTCCATGTGGTTCCCAAGGCTCAGCCCTGCCCTTGCCGCCCGCAGGGAAGATGTTGATCCTGGGTTCCATGTTCAGCCTGGCAGAGCCTGTACTTACCACTGCCGCTGCCCTCAGTGTCCAGTCACCGCTTACCCGCAGTGCCCAGAGCAACCTGGACTGTGCCACAGCCCGGCGGCCCCTGGAAAGTGACCAGGGCGACCCCTTCACGCTCTTCAATGTTTTCAATGCCTGGGTGCAGGTGAGGCTGGGCTGGGTGCCTGGGTCATTCAGCCCACCTGGGGGATCTTGCAGTCTCTACCCAAGGAATCCCTTGTCCCTGCCATTCCTGCTCTGGGGCAGTGTCCAACCCAGGATCAACAGGGAGCTTGGGATTGCCAACGCCTGACAGAAACAACAGCGCTTGCTAGATAAAAGCCAGCCTCCTTGGGGGGATATTATTTTATATACCTAGTCCACCATTCCTGAGCCCTCATCAGTGGCAGTTCAGAGTGAGGACTCAGGGCACCAGACCCACCATACTGTCTGGATGCTCCAGTCGGGGCATAGTGCTGGGGCCGAGTCCTGGAAGGAAGTTAGCAGGGTACCTGAGAGTGGCCCTCCAGCCCGCCCCTGCTTCAGAGCCACCGCGCTGGGGCTCCGTTCCCCAGCTGGCCAGGCCCTGGCTCTGAGGTGTCTGCCCCTCAAAAAGGTGAAGTGTGAGCGGAGCGGGAACTCTCGCAAGTGGTGCCGCCGCCGGGGTGTGGAGGAGCACCGGCTGTACGAGATGGCCAACCTGCGGCGCCAGTTCAAGGTGAGGACCAGGCCCCACCACATCTGGGGCAGCCTGGGCAAGGTGCCAAAAAACGTGGATCTTGAGGATGGTTCCTGGGGAAGGTGCATGGGTCATTGTCTGTCCCCCGGGTGCTGACCTGCAGCTCAGGCTGGGGGCTGAGGACTGCAGTGTGACAGGGCAGCCAGTGTGTCTGGAGCCAACACCGTGCAGCATATCCTCGCTGAGTCGTGTTCCGACAGTGTGACTGCGGGCACCCCCACTTTCCCCCATCCCTTGGACCTTAGCTTCCCTGGAAAAGGGAAGATGAAAGTAGTACGGTCGTGCAACCTCCACGAGTCCCGATGAGCAGATGCCGCCCGACAGGCGTGTGGGTGGCTCTGTGGACAGTGTGTCACTGTGGTCACTGGAGTGAGTGAGCACAGAGCATACGCTCTCCGTCATGAACCTGGACTCCCTGGTTGTGTGGCTTCTGTTCTGTGTGGGTCTCTCCATCGCTTACAGGAAGCTCAGATACGTTGAGCTTTGCGCTGGTCCGGCAGCATCTGGAGAGTGAGGGTAGCAGGAGTTCATGAGGTAGTCTATAGCCTTGACGGCAGATGGGTCCAGAAACGTTTCCAGGGTCCCAGTGTTGGGCTCAGCCATTCCCTCTCCATGTCTGCACCTTCTAGAGCTATGCTTCCACCCTTGGTGTCCCCTGGACACTCGGGCATAGGTACACGTGCATGTGTACACCGCGTTCTCAGGCATGGTGGGGAAACGGGCCATCAGATCGCATCCTTTGAGGACTGTTGATGAAAAGTGTGGCCAGGGTAGAGGGCAGTGGGGATCAGGTCTTTCCATCTGGGTTCCCAGGACTCCCACTGGATTCTGGAGTAGAAAGCTTCTGGTTGGTGGGGTTTGGCTCTTTTTTTTGTGGCATTAAGTCTTGAACCCAGGGCCTTGCTCATGCTAGGTAAGCATCCTATCCCTGACCAGGAGCCCCCCCCCCCCCCGTGCCTGTTTTCTTCACTGGGCTCTGTTATGTATCCCAGGCTGGCCTCAAGCCCATGATCCTCCTGCTCAGCCTCTTGAGTGCTGGGATCACAGGTATGCATGGCCATATCTACCTTGAGATTTGGCATTCCTGACAGGCTCCCAGACACAGCCCAGCTGTGAGAGGAATCTTCTGGGGCCAGAGGACTTGTGGCCTGCTCTAGCCCCCAGGGGAGCCTGCAGGCAGCCCTGGGAGCCTGCCATAACCCTCTTGAACCATCTGTGGCTCATCAGGTGTTCCTGGGCCAACTAGTAACAGCTGTTCCCAGGGCACAGAACTCAAGACTGGGGCAAAGGACTGACCCCTCCCTCCAGTCTTTCAGGGGGACACTGAGGTACCCTCACTTTGCACCGAGGAGACCAAAGATGCAGGAAGCTATCTCATTGCCAGCCTGTGAGCCTGTGTCAGCCCAGCGCCCACTCACCTATGCCCTCCCGTCCTCAGGAGCTGTTGGAGGATCACGGGTTGATGAGTGGGGCCCAGGCAGTGGCCCCAAGGGACAGCTACAGTAGGCTGCAGCAGCGCCGAGAGCGCAGGGCCCTGCACCAGCTGAAGCGGCAGCATGAGGAGGGTGGGGGGCGTAGACGCAAGGTGCTGAGGCTGCAGGAGGATGGCTGCTCCAGCGACGAGGACCATGGGGGCTCTGCCTCCCAGCGGGCTGACAGCGTTGACATCCAGGTACTGGGTCAGGGACATGAAGGGGCATTAACCATCCCCAAGGGATTGAAGAGACGTGTCTGCCTTACTCTCCCTCACCCTGGATGATTTCCACAGCCCCTCCCAATCCATGCATCCTAGCATAGCATCTTTCAGATCAAGGGGTGGGGGTGAGGGATCCCCCAGAACCACCACCGAGCCTTGTCTTTACAGGATGTGAAGTTCAAGCTTCGGCACAACCTGGAACAGCTACAGGCAGCTGCCAGCTCAGCCCAGGACCTGACCCGCGACCAGCTGGCCCTACTCAAGCTGGTGCTGGGGCGGGGCCTCTATCCACAGTTGGCTGTCCCGGATGCATTCAACAGTGGCCGCAAAGACTCGGACCAGGTGGGGTTCAGACTCACTTTTGTCCCCTGAGTCTGTCGCTTAGCATGTTTCCTGAGCACTTGCTGTGTTCCAGGACCCTTGACTTTGTCCTTGGGCTGCTCTGCACACTAGCCAGTGGGGACAGGACTGGAGAAGGGCAAGGTCAGACTCAGCTTGGGCAGGAGTCTGGAGGACTTTCATGGCTGAGGAAGTATCTAAGTGTAGTCATGGAGGAAGGACCTTGTCCCCGGGGAAGAGAAAAGGGGACTGGGGACTCTATGGAACAGGTCTAAGACTGCCACTCCAGTGCATGTCTTTGGCCTCCGCAGATTTTTCACACCCAAGCCAAGCAGGGCACCGTGCTGCACCCCACCTGTGTCTTCGCCAACAGCCCCGAGGTATTGCACACACAGGGGCAGGAGGAGGCCTCAGGCCGCGAAGGGAGCCAAGGTACAGTGACCCTGGTGGCACGGCTAGCTCAGGTCCCTCACTCGGGTATTCCCTGGGGCTCCTTCTCATGCCCCATCTGTGCTGTGCTCCAGGACAGGCCTTGCCAGTGACTGTGGGCTTGCTGAGAGCTAGCTTCCGGACTACTGCCTGAATCCAGCCAGTGTGGCATCGTGGAAAGTGCTGTGCTTGCTGGTCGGCCCTGAGGAGGGAGGCTCCCCAGCTTTTGTGTAGAACCACAGGGCTCCTGCAGCCTGCCTGCAAGTTCAGAAACTGGCTCACCCTCCTTGGGTGTGAAAAAAAGGGAGATGCTCACTGACAAATACAAAGCTTAGGACTGGCGGGGTCTAGGGCAGAATTCGCGCTGTTGACCACCGTGACCCGGCTGCGGCTCTCTCTGCCCATTGTTGTTTTTGTGGTTCTAGACATTGAACCCATAGACTCATATAAGCAGGACAAGCACCCTACCTGGCTACACCCTCAGCTTCTCTTTTTCTCCATTTTGAAAATTTCCAATCATACAAAGGTAGTGATGAGCCCTGAGTGGCCTCGAGCAGCCTCAAGGACAGTCCCCATCCGTCAGCCCCGATTTTCCTGTCCTCTCACTTTTACCTCCCTGTTGGAGCATCATGTTTACTTTTTTCTTTTTTAGTCTTTGCTGGAGCATTGCATTTTTACGAATAATATTTTTACATTTATTTACTTTGCCTGTGTGTGTTTGAGGGTGCACATGTCACCACCGCGTGCACGTGGAGGTCAGAGGTCACTTTGTGGGAGTCTATTCTCCTCTTCCACCATGTGGGTCCCGGGAATTGAACTCAGATTGTCAGGCCTGGCAGCAAAGCACCTTCACCACCAGCTGAGCTACCTCACCGGACTTGCTGGAGGATTTTAAAGCACACGCCAGACTTCATGTCACTTAATAACAAGACTGCTTGTGTCACAACAGTGCTGACGAGCCCTTCGAGGTGGATAGCAGTTCCTTGGTGTCGGGCCATAGCCAAAGCTCATAGGCTGTGGCAGAGTGTTTACAATAAGCTGAAGTTGTCTTACATCTTACACTGAGGGCGCGCCGTCTGTGTGCTGTGTGAAGATAGGCCCTGAGTGATGGACGGGTGGTCATGGGTGTCAGGGGAATCAGGGGAGGGAGTAGGGTGGGCCTGAGCCGCCTTTTCCACCTTTCAGATGGCAAGGACCAATTGAGCTGCAGGCACCAGCTGCTGGCCTTCGTGTCCCTGCTGGAGACCAACAAGCCATACCTGGTGAACTGCGTCCGCATCCCAGCCCTTCAGGTAGGCCTCTGGCCTGACTCAGGTTGGACAGCTGCCTGGATGAGCCACCTTCTGCCCACACTGGCTGTTGCAGTGGTTGTGGGTGGTTCTCATTTGTGGCTCTACTCCATGGTTACCTGTTGAGTTGGCTGGTGCCTAACACTGTTCCCAGCACCCAGTGGCATACTGGGGAGTCACGCCCTCTCCTGCCCTCCTGGGCTCACAGGTCAGGGAAGCCTCTGTCGTATCTTCAAGGGAAGCCAGGAGTGCAGGTGAACATCTGTAATCCCAGTGGGAGGCTCACAAGTTTGAAGCCAGGCTGGATTATTTCAGATCGTGTTTTTTAAAAAAATCACCAGGAAAATAGGGATGGGAAGGAGTGGTGGGAGGTGAGGGAGCACCGGCTGGTACTGACGTGCTGACTGACCACAGTCCTGAAGGGGCCGTGTCAGACTCTGAGAGGAGTGTTCTTAGCAGAGGGCCAGCATGTGACAAGGTGCCAAGGCAGGCATGGTGCTGCTGTGTACGGCGGGAGGCTGGGGCAGACTCTGATGTGGTGGCTGTGGAAAGCCAAACCTAGTCCAGGAAGAGGCTTAGGAAAGCGTCAGTCCCGCCCACAGTCACCTCCAGGGTCTAAGTGTTTCGCTGGCTATACTGAGGTCACATCACTGCCTGGGCCACCCAGCGGGAGTGGCAGGCCACAGCTCTAGGGTCACAGGCTACCCCAGCGGCTCCTCCTGTTGGTTGGATGTCTCCACTATTCAGACTCCTCTGGTTTTGTTCCTGTGGACAGGAAAGAAACTGTGCAGGGGTCTCAGGAGGCTGATGCCCATGACGTCCACTGAGACCCTTCCCCCGTGCCAGCCACCATTGCTGTGGGGCTAGGGATCTGTGCCAGTCAGATGGGACTCATGTGCAATGGGAAACAATACAGCCAGGGCTCCTGTGTTCTGCAGAGACAGGGATGGTGGGAATGAGATGTTTGCCACTTGGGTGATGTATGGATCCCAGCCCGATCTCCCGTTACTGCTTGTTTAGGATGGGAGATCTCAAAGGGGGCATCACCTGCCGAGCCTGGTGGTACCATCACCAGCCTCCAGTCCATCCCCCCTTGGCCAGCCCTGCCGTTCTTGTGGGATCACCCCAAAAGTATCACCACTGAGCACCACAGAGGTGGTTCTGGCCCTGACGTGGTGTCAGAGACCCATGTGCCAGTGTCCAGGGTCTTCCCAGCTGCCATCTGCCTGCTTCAGCCTCCCAGGGACTGGGAGTAAAGTGTGTGTCATTAATTTCCTAGTACCTTTTATCACATCCACTCCCTTTCTGTGACCCTCCTGAGATTTCTTGACTCTTAGGCTTCCAGGACATTCTGCTCTTTCATTTGTCCTTGCCTCTCCAAGTTGAATGTTGGCTGGTGGCAGGGCTGGCTTTGTGCTGTTCACTGTGTCTCCAGCATGGCACCAGAGCACAGCAGAGGAGGCCTGCAGGATTGCTGGGTGGTTGTATCAAGTAGACAGGTGGAGGATGGCCAGGTGGATAGGAGGGTGTATGGATGGGAGAACAGGTGGTGGATGGGTGGGCAGGTAGGTGGGTGATGGGTAGACACATGGGTGGGTGGACAGGAAGGCAGATGGACAGATGAGGTAGATGGATGGATAGCTGAGGAATGGACAGTGAAATGGATGGATAGGTAAAACACGGATGAATGACAGATGGAGGGATGACAGTTGGGTACATGTGGATGGACAGGTAGGTGGGTGGATAGATAGATGGGATAGATGAGTAGGAGAGGGATATTGCATACAGTGATGGGCAGGTGGGGGTTGAACAGGTCAGTGTATTGCTCAGACAAGTAGATGGGCGTAGGAGGGAGCACAGCCAGGTGGGTACTCTGAGACGGTGTCCTAAGTGGCACAGCTGTTCCCTGGTTCCTGACTCTCGTCTCTTTCAGTCCCTCCTGCTGTTCAGCCAGTCCATTGACACCAACGGTGACTGCTCCCGTCTGGTTGCTGACAGTTGGCTGGAGCTGAAGCTCGCAGATAGTGAGAGTGCTGTCCGACTCCTGGCAACATCCCTGCGGCTCCGTGCCCACTGGGAAAGCGCCTTGGACCGGCAGCTGGCCCACCAGGCCCAGCGACAGAAGCTAGAGCAAGAGGATGAGGTGGGGTCTCCAGCAGTCAGCCCCCAGGAGATGGCTGCCCTGAGCAGGGAGCTGCTGCATTTCATGGCGTCCAAGGTACCGTGTGACCAGAAGGGGTGTGCGTCCCTTAGTGGGGGCTCACTGAAGGATTTTCATTTTAAAGAAGCTAAGTGGTACCTGAGGTCACATGGCTGACAAAGGGAGGTACTAGTATTTGGCTCCAGAGGCCATGCTGCTAGATACCACTGGGCACCACTTGCTGAGCAGATGATATTGCATGCATTGCATGAACTAAGGACATGCAGGACTGGGGGACCCAGGTGTCCCTTGTGAGGATAGAGAGAAAGATTTGGGCAGAGTGGACTGAACCCATACTCTTAGGCTTCTGATTCCACCTCATGGGAGTCCAGGGAGAGCAATGAATCTGGGCTGACTTCAGGTGGATGAAGATGGGACTAGCCAGCTGGGGAAAGGAGACCAAGCCTGAGACATCTTGTAGGAGGGGCAAGGTGGCTGAGGTTTCATCATCGAGAGGGAGTGGAGGGAGAGCCTTGGGGGGGCAGCTGGAGGGGCCACTGGGGCCACAAAGGCCTGAAAGCAAGTCGTGAGTGGTTTAGGGTGGTAGTTCCATGCATACAAAGTCCAAGGGAGGACTTTAGGCAAGGGTGGCTCTAGGGGTGCCCACCCCATCTCTTCTCTGGTCTCCCTTTCTGTAGGTTCCCTACAGCCTCCGACGGCTCACTGGCCTAGAAGCCCAGAACCTCTATGTGGGACCCCAGACCATCACAACCGCGCCTAGTCTGCCCAGCCTCTTTGGAAATTCCACCCTGACCCCGCACCCCACCAAGGGTGGCTACGCTGTCTCTGATTTTCTCACCTACAACTGCCTCATGGTGAGTGTGGTCACTTGCTGCCTGAAGCCTCTGCCCCGGAGGTGGGTGGTTAGAAACTCCAGGCCCACCTGGCAGCCACAGTCCCACTTAGGCTAGACTTCTCAAAGGGTCACATCCCCGAAGGGTCTGGGAGGCTCCCAGCTGGTGAATCATGGGTTCTGACACCTTTGCTGTGTCGCAGAGTGACACTGACCTGTACAGTGACTGTCTGCGCTCCTTCTGGACCTGCCCACACTGTGGCCTGCACATGCCGTTCACACCGTTGGAGCGCATCGCTCACGAGAACACTTGCCCTGAGGCACCGAGGGATGGTCCAGGCAAGTCTGTGTGTGTGTGTTTGTGTGTGTGTCTCTCTCTATGTGTGTCTGTTTCTGTGTGTTTGTGTGTGGTTTGTCTGTGTGTGTGTGTTTGTGTCTGTGTGTTTGTCTGTGTCTGTATGTGGTTTGTCTGTGTGTGTGTGTGTCTGTTTGTGTGTCTGTGTATGTCTGTGTGTGTGCGTCTGTATGTGGTTTGTCTGTGTGTGTGTGTGTGTGTGTCTGTCTGTGTCTCTATGTGGTTTGTCTGTGTGTCCTGTGCCGAGAATGATGTCCTTAACCACTGCCCATCACACCTTGCTTCCTGTGTCTGGCTTCCTGGAGAGAAAAGGACCAACAGCCAAAGCCCTGGTGGGACCACACGCAATGGATCCAGTCAGAGGAGGGAGGACCTAGAGGGCCAGCTCTTTACCTGTCGTCTGTTTTTCTTTTCAGTGGCTGTTGCGTTTTCTTCATTGCACAGCCATCTCTGGCTTAGCATGCTGCTGTCACATCTGTCACAGTGCAGCTTCACGGGGAGACTGTGGCTGTGTGCCCCAATAGTGGAGCTGGCCTGGCTCACAGACACTAGGGTTGGGTGGGAGCCACAGCCACTGCTGTCCCCACAGGGTCTGAGGAGGCTGCTCCTGCACCACCGCAGAAGACATCGGCCCTGCAGAGGCCCTACCACTGCCAGGTGTGTGGGGAGGACTTCCTTTTCACTCCCACCGAGGTGCTAAGACATCGCAGGCAGCACGTGTGAGCCGCGCTGAATGGATGGAACTCCTGGAGCACCCAGGTCAGGGTGCGCTCATGTGAATAAAGTGACTTTGCTTCTGAACCTGTGCCTCCCAGTGGGAAGAGCCACAGCCTTGGTCCTCGCCAGGGCAAGTGTTTTTTTTTTCACTTTGCACTTCTGAAGGACCCTGGGCAGGCCAGGTGAGGGGGCCACACTGAGGCTGCTGGTGAGTCTGTGTGTGGGATCTCAGAGCCTACCTGCTCTCTCAAAGCACCTCAGTCTGCTGCCCCAGGTTTGCCCTTCCGAGTGGGTCTCTGAGAGCTGGAAGTAGAGATGAAGGATGATGGGCCACACCTGGAGATGCCCGCACTGCCACCCCCTCTGCTGGACACAGGGCAGTTTTCAGGGCCTCTGCTGGCTCCTAGTCATATCTCACTCCCTGGTGTCTTCTGCTCCTTCCCCATCACATCACTTGCACAGGTGGCACACATGGCCCCCTCTTTTCCTGCATCCCTCATATACCTTAGTGAGCTCATCCAGACCCTGCTTCAGGCATGTCACCCTCACTGTCTGCTTACCCTCTTCTGGCACTTGGAGTCTCTGGAGTCTGAGGTGGAACCCAGCTGCGCTAGCTACTGCTGCATTGCTGTGACCTCAGTCCCCAACAGAAGCTGCTTAAGGGACAAAGGATGTTTATCTCGTCACTGCAGACTAGGAAGCAAGAGGGTGGAAAGAAGTGAGAGGCTAACCCTCAAAAGGCAATACCAAGGAACTTCCCTCAGCCGGGTCCCACCCCTTGAAGGTTCCATAGCCTCCCACAATCATGCCATCAGCAGGCTCGGAGATGCCTCAGTTGGCAAAGTGCCTGATGCTCAGGAAGGAGGACCTGAGTGTGGGTCCCAGAATCCACATAAAAGCTGACTATAACAGCATGAGTCTGACTCCAGTGCTGAGCGAGGGCTGGAGGCAGCTGATCCCCAGAGCTCATTGACAGCCTAACCGAAGACTTTGTCTCCAAAAAAGTGGAGAGGGATCGAGGAAGATGCCTGGCATCAGCTTCTGAGCTAATACAGACATGCACGTGTAAACACACACACACACACACACACACACACACACACACAGAAACATACATGTACACACATAAGTGCGCACACATACATGTACATATATACTCTCACACATGTGTACATATACATGCACATACACACAAATAGTGCAGGCAGCTAGGAAGAAGTGGATAAAATAAATAAAATACTGAATCTGAAAGAGCAATAAGGCCAGGAGGGGAACTGAGTCCTAGCGATGGAAGCAGCCACTATTACAGGCCCTGCAGTGTCAAGTTCAGGGGCCGTGTTCCAAAGCAGACACAGTCGACTCAGTTCCATGGGGTGCTTTCTTGAAAGACAGTCTACCGAAACTCACTGCATTGGTCGCCTTTCTCATCTGCCTGAGAGAAACAAGGGAGGACGGTTTCACTGTCTTAGGATTCAGGGGTGCAGACCGTGATGGGGAGCGTGGTAGCAGGAGCCACTGGAGGCTGTGGGGGTGTGGAGGCAACTGGTTACCCACAGGAGCACCCAGAAAGCAAAACTTGGGCTGGGAATGAGGCTCTTATGGCTTTGTGCCCAAGAGGGTTCATGGCCGCTCAAACCAGTACCACTTCATGGCCGGTTGGAGACACTCGCTCAGGAGGAAATAGACTGAAGAACTCTGTCTATGCATGCGTGAGCTTATGTGTGCTGTTGGAGACAGAACAGTGATGGATGCATGTCACCCTCAAGCCCAGCACTCAGGAGGCACAGGGAGGAGGGCGAGGAGTTCAAAGTCATTCTCATCTACACAGTGACTTCAAGGCAAGGCTGGATGATGGAAGGCTGACTCAGAATACCCTTCTCTTGGCCAAAATGGCTTAACATTTGAAAATCTTACCCTTCAGATGAACATAGAAAAACTATCCGTTTTCTCAGAAGGCTACCCCCCCACACCCTGCCCCAAGGGTGCACATGCATCTGTCTCTTCCCACCCCTGTGCTGGGGATCAAAGTTGGCTTTGGGCAGGCCCCCTCACTAGCTCTCAGCAATCAGTAGCTTCAGTGATCACCAGAGAAGTATGAACAGTTACAAAGACTGGAGAGTCACATCCTTGGATGCCATAGAGGAATGCCACAAGATCCTGAGTCTGATCTTCATATAGCTCCAGATTTCTAATCTCTTATCTTTATCCAGTCAATAAACCCTAGTGAATATGATGGGCACACACCTATAATGAAGGCACTCCATGCTGAGGCCGAAAGACCTCAAGTTCAAGGCCAGCCTTAAGTGCAAAGCAAGACCTTGTCTGAAATAGCCAAGAGCTGGGGGTGTGGCTCAGCAGTAGAATAAAAGTCTAGAATCCCCCAGTGAGGGGCTGGGGGTGTGGCTCAGTTGTAGAGTTGTTCCTAGAATATGCCAGGCCCTGGCGTTCATCCTCAGCACCGCACGAAAAATGTGAGGTGTTGATAACATTACCTTCTCATGAATGAAGCCTGTAGTCACAGTCCATGATCATGAGTGTGCAGGGTCCTGAGTAGGCGAGGCAGCCCATTGTGTTATAGCTGTTTCTTCCCATCCTGCAGGGAAGCGCCTTAAAACAGCAAGCAAACAACTCAAAATTGCTTCAGGAAATCCCTAAAACTGGTCAGATTCACTAGGCCCCCAACCTCTCTAAGAGAAAACAGCAAAGACTGCTGGGAGTCACTCTCAGACCAGCCAAGCCTCCTGGAATTGGGTTAGATGAACTGAGCCACCTGGAAAGACCACTGTAACTTGTTTAACTGCCTGCAAGCTGTGCAGTGTGCTCCAGGTTCCCAGAGCTGTCACTCATACTGGGGTGAGTTTTGGTGATGCAGCTGTCTTTGACTCATTTCTGCTCCTGTAAGTAACCCCTCACCTATACTCCTGCAAGTAACCACAATAATGCTCATTGATTTAGTAAAGTGGACTTTGGTGGTATCTGTACTTTGGTCTGTGGTAGACAACCATCTGGACTGAGGAAACGTGTTGCATCTCTCCAGGAAAAGCCTGTCACACACCGTCCATAGAGAGAGGAAGTGGGTTCCTAGCTGCCAGGGCCTGGGAGGTGGGGAGTGACTTATGTAAGGTCTTCCCCCCACCCCCGAGAAAGTTGTGTATACCTGACTGTCCTGGAATTTAGTCTGTAGACCAAGCTAGCCTCAAACACAGAGATCTTCCTGCCTCTGCTTCCCGAGTGCTGGGATTAAAGGTGTGCTCCACCACACCTCACCTTTTTCTTTTCCCTTGATGTCTAAAATGTTCTAAAAGCCTTATAACATTTGGGCATGTTGTAAGGCCTGTAATGCTAGCACTTGGGAGACAGAGAAGGGAGAATCTGGAGTTCAAGACCAGCTTGGGCAATTTATTGAGCTCATGTCTCAAAAGAAAAAAAAATTAAAACCTCGCAGCTCCTCAGTGCCTCCTTGTGGGAGCCATATGCACTGCTGCTTCATTGTCCCTGTAATGATGGCGTCCAACTCCTTTGACCTACTCTGGCTACACTTCTGACTACACTTCAGTCTACCCTGGGAAGCTGACCCTGACTCCTAGCCGGCCAATGAATTTTGCTCTGGCCGTGAAAGATGAGTTCCGGGATATCTGAGGCACCGCGGGCCTCAGTGATTACAGACCCTAGTGCCACACACCTCAGGCTCACAGACCCAGGTGTATGAGGGGCCTTGATGGCGTCACCTGTGTTCATCATTGTACCTGTACCCTGCCAGGGAGGTAGATGCAGAAGAGACCCGGAGATAATCGTGGATGGGTTTGCAGTCCTACGGGTTTGTAGTCCTAGGAAGTACTGCAAGTTAAGCCCTGAGGATGACCTGACTCCATCAGCTCCTGCTTTGACAGCAGGCCCCCAGTGACATTTCTGGTCTCCTTGGATTGGGGCTGTCATACCCCAAAACTTTGGTTACTTTCTTTTTTCCAGTGCATAGTGGTCCAGGGATGAATCCACAGTCCCTTTTGGGAAGATGAGAGAAAGATTGATACCTGTTTCTAGTATCCATTGTTGTTTCAATGCTGAGGATTGAGTCTAGGGCCTCACTTAAAACTAGTCAGGAAAATCTACCATGGAGTCATGCCCCCAGCCCCTCACTGGGGGATTCTAGGCAGGGGATCTACCACTGAGCCACACCCTTAGCCCCTCACTGGGGGATTCTAGGCAGGGGCTCTACCACTGAGCCACACCCCCAGCCCCTCACTGGGGGATTCTAGGCAGGGGCTCTACCACTGAGCCACGCCCCCAGCCCCTCACTGGGGGATTCTAGGCAGGGGCTCTACCACTGAGCCACGCCCCCAGCCCCTCACTGGGGGATTCTAGGCAGGAGCTCTATTACAGAGCCATCATGGCCCGAGCCTCATTTTACTTTGCTTTTTGATTTATTTTACTTTATGCATATGAATGTTTTGGTTGCATGCATGTGTGGCATGTACATGCCTTTGGATCCACTGCTGCTGGAGGTAAGGATGGTTGTGAGCTACCATGTGGTGCTAGAAATCAAGCTCAGGTCCTCTGCAAGAGAAGAAACAATTGCTCTTAATTGCTGCTCCATCTCTCCAGTCCTGTGTTTATTATGTATGTGTTAAATGTTTATTATATATGTGATTTGTATGAGCACATGAATGCCATGGTGTGCATATAGTGAGTTCAGAGGACAACTTGTGGATTCAGGGATCAAACTCATCTCATCAGGCTTGGAAACACACACCTTCACCAGGTAATCTATCTCACAGCCCCTCTCATTTTGAGATAGTCTTTACTAAGTTGCACAGGGTGATCATGGTCTTGAGCTCCTCCTACCTCAGCCTTGCAGGCAGCCCTCCATGCCTGGCACCTCTCTTCCTCCATCCCCTGCTTCCTGCAAAGGGCTCTGGAACTTGAAAGTGGCACCATCTTGTGAATGGAGGATCTTTTGTGTCTGCTTAGGATTCAAGTTAGACTTTCCTTCACATGACCTGAAATTCTTTCTATATACCCTCTGGCCTTACTTCATGATGGAGACGTTCAGAGAAGAGTGTTGGCAGACATCATAAGAGTACTTTACACAAATTCAGATGGACTCAGATTGCCTGGGTAACATAATCCTATGGGGACATTATGACCATGTGACCTGTTGTTGCCTAAATTGTTAAGATGCTTTGGAGACCGACTGTGCCTGCTTGTCTGATTGACTTCTAGAAACCACAGACAACCAGCCAATGCCATCATCTTGCTCTCCAGATTCTCCAATGGCTGCTACCATGTTAGTGACAGCACCTGGCTTGCCTTTGACCCTGAAGTGCTACCACTTGTACCCTAGCCCCTGGGGTTCACAAAAGGAACCCCAGTAGATTAGGGTTTCTGCTTCTGGGGCAGCAGCTTCTCTTAAATTCTGACTTCTGAGGAACGTGCTCACTGGGAACTGAGGCACAATCACACCTGTAATCTCTTCGCTTTGGAGGTAGAGGCATTCAAGGTCAACATGGACTATATGAAGTCCAATCTCAAAATAAACAGATGGTGTAAATAACAAGAAAGCCAAGTGGAAGCCAGGTGCGGAAGGACCAAGGAGCTGGAGGCAGGAGGGTGAGGTGTTTGTGGTCACTCCAGGTTGTCACAGAGTTTGAGGCTAGCTTGGATTACATGACACCCTGGGTTAAACAAAAAAGAGGAAGGGGCTGAAGAGATAGCTCACTGGCTAAGGGGACTTACTCCTCTTGCAGGGGACACAGGTGCGGTTCTCACAATCTACATGATGTTTCACATCCTGCTATGACTCCAGTCCCAGGGGATCCAGTGCCCTCTTCTGCTGACAGTGGACTTCTGCAAGCAGGTGGTGCACATACCTCCATCCAGGCACACACACATAAACATCAAATAATTTCCAAAAAAAGGAAGAGGCCAAGCATGGTGGTGCACGCCTTTAATCCCAGCACTCAGGAGGCAGAGGCAGGTGGATCTCTGTGAGTTCAAGGCCAACCTGATCTACAAATTGTGTCCAGAACAGCCAGGGCTATTACACATAGAAACTCTGTCTTTAAAACAAAACAAAACAAAGAAGGTGAAAAGGGAAAAAAAAATTCAGTGATGTGTTGTAAAAAGGTGGCCAGTCATTTCACCCCGCTCCACACATGGGGCTGCAGTTACTGACATGGACCCCTGGAACCCTCTTTCCAACCATCCTAATGAGATATCATCGGGATACAGAGTCCCCTATTTCCAGACGGGAACTCACACAGACACAGCAGGACAGAAAGCCCTAGAACACAGTATCTTCCTGGTGGTGCACTGTATTGTGTTTGACCAGGGACACATTCATGGTGGTTCTGGTTGCACTGATCCCTCCAAATAACTGAAGGATCAGCTTGTCGCCACATCCTGTTTTGGTGACAGCTGACTCCCACACCTGAGACCCAGGTCTGACCTCCCCACCCTCGCTTTGGTTCCACTACCCCCACCCCCTTCTGGTTACAGCCACTCATACCATCAGGGTGTGCTGATTTCTCCCCCTGCCAGGAAGAGGTATTTTTAGCCACAATTAACCTTCCACCCTGTTTCCCTCCTTGTGGGTGGCCTGTTAGAGCCTACTAATTAGGGAGAATTAAGTGGGAGTCACTTCTGGTCACTGAGAAGATGGGGATAGGTAAGGCAGCAGTACCCACCTCTGCCCAACAACGAGTCAGAGTCTAGCTGGGGTCCCACAGTCCCCTGTCCTGCCGCTTAGACCCTCCCCTGTGCCAGGTAGGAGCAGTGAGGCTGCAGTCGTCTTCCTGAGTGGCAGGACTCAGACTTCTTAGTAACTCCCCATCTCCTGGATCTGACAGTGAGTGGGATGGAGGGTCAGCTTGGTGGTCCTTCCAGCTGCCAGTCCCTCATCCATCCCACTGCAAACTCCTGGGATGTCCGGGGAGAAATAAGCTTAACTCATCCTAGTCACAAAACCATTATCACACCCGTGAAATAGTCCATGTTAGCTAATTGTAAACTGTTTATTTTTGTTCATTTTAGTGATGTGTATGTGTGTGTGTGTGAGTGAATTCCATGTGTGTGACTATTGAGTCTCCTGGAGCTGGGGTTTTTGGAGGTTGTGAGCTGTCTGGAGTGGGGGCTGGGACATGAACCATCCAACTGCGCTTTACAGATTCCCATTTTGGTCTTGCTCTGTAGCCCAGGCTGGCTCAGAGCTCCATAATCCTCCTTCTTCTGCCCCAGAGCGATGGTGTTGCAGGCATGTCCCACCATACCTGACCTCTTCTTAAAACATCCAAGAATCTAAAGGTTTGTTTTATTTTTTAAAAGTTTTTATTTGATTATTTTGAATGTATGGATGTTTTTTTCTGCATGTATGTATGTACACCACATATGTGCCACCCATGGAGGTCAGAAGAGGGCGTCTGATCTCCTGGAATTGGAGTTTCAGACTGTGGAGAGCCATCATGTAGGTGCTAGGGATGGCACTCAGGTCCTCGGGAACAGCAGCCAGTTCCCTTAGCTGCTCAACCATCAATCAAACTCCTATTTTTTTTCTTTTTTTTTTCTTTTTTTTTTTTTTAGTTTTTCGAGACAGGGTTTCTCTGTGTATCTCTGGCTGTTCTGGACTCGCTTTGTAGACCAGGCTGGCCTTGAACTCACAGAGATCTGCCTGCCTCTGCCTCCCAAGTGCTGGGATTAAAGGCGTGCGCCACCACCGCCCGGCGAAATTACATTCTTGGGCCAGTTATGCCTGCATGTGCTCTTTTTTTTTTTTTTGAGACAGGGTTTCTCTGTTTAACAGCTCTGGTTGTCCTGGACTCGCTTTGTAGACCAGGCTGGCCTCGAACTTGCAAAGATCCGCCTGCCTCTGCCTCCCAAGTGCTGGGATTAAAGGCGTGCGCCACCACCGCCCAGCTTTATTTTTTTTAAAGATGTTTTTAGTGTGTGTGTGTGTGTGTGTGCATGTGTGTGTGCGTGTGTGTTCTCACAGACTCAAGCTCCATACTGCAAGTGGGGAGGTCAGAAGATAACTTGTGGGAGTTGGCTCTTTTCTTCCATCCTGCAAGTTCCAGAGAGCAAACTCAGGTTGTCAGGTTGGGTGGCAAGTTGGATGGCCTTCATCTGCTGAGCCATCTCACTGGCTCCTTATTTAGTTTTAATCTTTCTCACACACTCTGTGTGTGTGTGTGTGTGTGTGTGTGTGTGTGTGTGTGTGTGTGTGTGTAGATCAGAAGGTGACTTGGAAGTGTCTGTTCTCTCCTCCCACCATGTGAATCCTGAGGCCCAGACTCAAGTCATCAGGCGTGGCTGCAATCACCACTACTCACTGAACTATTCTTGCTGACCCCTGTAACCACTTGTAAAGTCTAGCTGTGCCTAGGACAAGATGACAAGCAGAAGCATGGTGACCTCACCAGGACTATACATTTTGAGCCACAGAATTTGGGGACACTTTGTTATATGACAGCAACTAACTCATACACATGGCATTTCAGAGCAGGGATCAAGAGAAAGACAGGCAGTGACTGTTGGCATTTGTGATACTTCAGTTTCAAGGATTTGAAATATTAGAAGGCAAATGAGAATTTTGATCTGTGTTTTTAAGACTTTATCATTAAAAAAAAGAAAAGTAGAAGAATGTCAGAGAAGGGAGGTGGGGGAGGCAGAAGGCAGAAGGATACTCTCCCAAACATTGAATCCAGGTGACCCTCCTTCCTTGACCATCCTTGCCCAACCCCAATCCCTTCTCTGTCCTGGATTGGTCCCCCAGCCACCATCTTCTGCAGACCTTGGCCCAGTTCTCAGCTCAGGTCCTGGGCAAAGGATTGGACAGAAGAAGGGTGCAGGACATGGAGGCTTTGTCTTTGCCCTTGAGAGACCCTCAAGTGGGCTCTTGGGTCCCCAAGTCTCTGGGGGCCCCAGGGAGGTAGGCGTTGAATGGGGTGGGAGCTTTGGAGGTGAAGTCCTGAAGCCCAATGACCAGCAGGGACAAATTAAGTACAAGGCTGGTAGTCACAGAAGCCGGGGCCTGTAAGAGGAAAGGTAGACTGAGTGAGAAGGTTCTGCATTGGTCCCTCTGATGGATGAGTGAATATATGGGTAGATAGATGCTGGATGAGTGGATAGATCAATGGATGGCAGAATGGATGGATGGATGGATGGATGGATGAATGGATGGACAGATGGATAGGTGGGTAGACAGGTGGGTGAATGGGTGGATGATGGATGGATGAGTGGGAGGATGGATGAATGAGTAGATGGATGGATGGGTGGCTGTTGGATGGATGAGTGGGTGGATGGATGGATGTATGGATGGGTAGATGGAGGGATAGATGAAACATTTTTCCATCAAGCTTGAAAAACCCTCATTTCAGGAACCCAAATTGGCACTGCTCTAGTTGGGACTATTACTGGAGTTTGATGAAGTTTGAGACTGCCAATCCCTATACTTTGGACACTCACCCTCCTTTTGACCCATCCTCTATAGGTAATGCCACTCTCCTTCTAAGTTCAGATTCATCCCCATTGATCCTAGAAGGCAAAAGAGTTCAGTGAGCCTCTTGCCCACAGATACCTAACACCCACTCACCTCTTCTGTTACCCAGGGTCCTTCACCAGGATTAAATGACTCAAGTGTATTGAGAAGGTTCTGAGCCGGGCAGTGGTGGCGCACGCCTTTAATCCCAGCACTTGGGAGGCAGAGGCAGGCGGATCTTTGCGAGTTCGAGGCCAGCCTGGTCTACAAATTGAGTCCAGGACAGCCAGGGCTACACAGAGAAACCCTGTCTCGAAAAACCAAAAAAAAAAAAAAAAAAAAAAAAAGAAGGTTCTGAGTCAGGCGGTAGTGGCACACACTTTAAATTTCAGCACTCAGGAGGGAGAGTGCTGAATCTGTATGAGTTCAAGGCCAGTCTGGTCTACAGAGTGAATTCCAGGACAGCCAGAACCACACAGAGAAACCTATCTGAAGAAAAAGCAGCAGCAGAAGAAAAGAAGAAGAAGAAGAAGAAGAAGAAGAAATTTCTGGCTTTTTAAGAAAAACTAGTCTCGGATTTGACTGACTTGGAAGAGTTAGAGCAGGCCAGTGGTATTCTCTTCTGCTCCCTGTGTGCAGGTGAGATGTGAATCATTCATGAACTGAATCTAGAAGGTGTGTGGTTAGAGACGGAGCCTGGCATAGGAAGTGGCTTGGCAGACATAGGGAACTTACCTGGCATCCTGACTGTCACTTGTGACTGAGTCTCTGTGTAGCCTGTCATGGGCTGACTTTCAGGGTTGAAAGATGCACCCTGCCCTAGGAAAGGGGATGGGATTTATGGTGAGCCCCAGGAGGCCTACAAAGGTGTTAGTGTGCAAGCAGAACCTCAGAATCCCTGGGGGGGGGGCTGAGGCTAAGGCCCAGAAGCAGGCACTTGGTGAAGAGTAGTTTGGGGTACAGACAGAAGTCCAGGACCCCTTCAGAGAGAGCTGCAGAGAGATAGACTCTCTAGGAATCACAAGAATAGGATTGGAGCCATATGAGATGGCACACACCTTTAACCCCTACACTTGAGTGGCAGAGGCAGGCGGCTCTCTGTGTTCAAGGCTAGCCTGGTCTACAGTGAGTTCCAGGCCAGCTAGAGCTACATAGTGAGATCCAGTCTCAAAGGTAAAATGAAAACTTGTCAATATGTATTTTAGAAAAGAAGATGATATTTAGGGAGCCTACATGAGGGATTTGAGGTACAGATGGGACCACAAAAGCTCCCAGAAGAGATTGAGGGTACAAGACGAGTTTCAGGAATCCTCCAAGGATGTGATGCAGATCCAGGCACAGGAGGCCTGGTCCTACCTGACATTCAAGGGACTTCCTGTCCCTTTTGTACCTGTTCGATTAGACTGGTCAATCATGGGCTGCACGATCCGTCTCCTGGCATTAATAAACCTGGAAAGTGGTGGGGAAAAGAAAAAAATGTGAGGAAGTAGTCAGCGGGGGTCAGAGAGCCACAAGAGGAAG
Organism: Lophiomys imhausi; assembly: GCA_907164525.1. Lineage (NCBI taxonomy): Eukaryota > Metazoa > Chordata > Mammalia > Rodentia > Muridae > Lophiomys > Lophiomys imhausi. Next base: position 6,474,821 of record CAJQZJ010026257.1, read on the forward strand.
GGTCAGCAGAAGAAATCCACATCTGGGTTTCGAAGACCAAGGGGTGGGAGATGGCGTTTCAGCACCGTGGACAGCGCCCAGCCCGGCCACTCACCAGTTGTTCACCTGCAGGATGGTGAGCCCCGTGTCCTGGGCCAGCTGTTTCTTTTGCTCTTCTGAAGGGTACGGGTGCTGCAGCCACCAACGAGAGTCATTCTGCCTGCCCCGCCTCTGTCTGCTCCCTAAGGTCTAGCCTGGTGCGTCTGGTCCCCGAGGCAGGAGGAGGGTGGGAGAGCCCCTCTGTCTCTCTGGCCAAAGGGGCCAAGTCCAACAAAGCCTTGGGCAGTTGGCTTCCCATCCCCACCTCTCACAGCAACCAGAGGCAAATAGGGCAGAAGGGGAGGGGGTCACACGCAGAGGAGGCAAGCGGCCCCACCTATCCAGTCCTGCTCAAGGAGTCCCATGGAGTCCATCCTTGCCTTCTCCCCTTCTACTATATATTGCTTGACTGTACCTCCTACCCTCAGGTTTCTTCCTGTACACCAGGTTGGCCTCAAACTTACTATTTAGCTGAGGATGACAATGCCTCCCTAGTGCTGGGGTTACACGTGTGCCCCACCAACAAACACCTGGGTTATGTAGCACTGGGTGGAATCCAAGACTTCCTCATGGTAGACCAACAATCCACCAAACTTAACTACATACAGGTCAAGCCCCTGCCCCGTTTAGAATTGCATTTATGTTCTCATTCTCTCTCTCTCTCTCTGTGTGTGTGCATGCACAAGCCTGCATGTGGAGGTCAGAGGACAACTTGTGGGAGTCAACAATCCTCTCCTTCCGGCAAATGGGTTCCAGGGATCAAACATGGGCTTTGCTGTTCTTGTGTTTTTTGAACAGAGAGGCTTCCTAGGTAGCCCAGATTGTCTTTAAACTCAGAATCCTCCTGCCTCAGCCTCCTGAGTGCTGGGATTGTAGGCATGAGCCATCATTCCTGGTTCTAAGTTTCCATTTTTTCTCCCCCTCTTCTTCTGCTGTCAGTCCACTCCATCCCTACCTTCCTCCTACGAGGCCTTCCCCATCTCTTTTAGCCTCTCCCTGTCCGCTTATTGGTCTCCTCTGTAAGGGAGTGTGGTACAAGAGTTAAGGCTACATTGCCTGCATTTGAACCCATGTCTGGCTGGGTGACCTCAAATAAGACCTTTCACCTCTCTGGGCCTTGTCTTCACAATGCATTTAGTAGCAGAACAACCTCCACAGGGTATCCTGGGATGGGCAGCAGGTGGATGATTGATGGATTGATGGGTTGGGGAGTAGATGGATGGGACTGGGGGCTGCTGGGAGGACCCATCTCTGGCTGGCTCTTGGTTGGGGCTTGGCCTCTGGGACAGCGATCTCCCTCCCTCTGTGTCCACCTCCACCCGATCTGAAGGCTCTCACCGAGAGATGTTGGAACAACCAAGCCCTCATGATGTTGGTGGCCACTTTGGGGAAGATCCCCCTCTTCTTGTTCCGTCGGTGCTCCTGGTCCAGCTCCTCATCCTCCCCTGCAGAGCTGGGAGAGGCCACGCTTGTGTCCAGCCCATCTCCTGGGGAGGGAGGACATGCCACATTGGTGATGGGAAGCAACAGAAGATGGCAGTACCCTTGCCCAAGACACCACACTGCAGTGTTTCCTTGGGAGTCTCATTTGAAGTGTGGCCTTCGCACTCAGAGCAACTCCCATGTTTCTTTTAGAAGTTTCTCACCTTGGTCACTTGAGTTGTCCCCACTCTGGGAGGCCAGGCCTCCACTGGATGGACCTGGGGTCCCCAGATGTACAGACCCACTGTCATCATGGTCTCTGATCCATGCATTGTTCTAGGGAACAATAATGGGATGTTAGTGGGAAAGCTTAGGGAATCCAGGCTCTGTAGATAATATTGTTCCTGCTTTTCTGACTGTGTGATCTTAGGTGAATCACTGTGACATTTTCAACTGGAAAATGGAAGACAACAGCAGCTCTTCCCTTGGTGTGAGACATGTTCAATGAGTTCATCTATGTGCAAGTATGTAGTGACTGTCAGGTAAACAGGAGCTACAATAGTCTATAGGACACCCACATCTGACACCCTCAGGGCCAGGGATACTTCAGGCTTCACACGCCATTCTGAAAGCCAGGGCTGGTGATGCCCACTAATCCCAGTGTTCAGAAGGCTGAGGTAGGATTCCTATGAATTCCAAGGGAGCCTGGGTTACAGGGTAGGACCCTGCCTAAAAAGAACAATGAATGAACTAAACAAGAAAAACAGAACCTTTTTCATTGTGAGCCAGAATAATGGGACAGTGGGTTTCCTATTCACCTCCAGCAGGAGCCAGGGTTCCAATTTAGCACTAAACCCATTAACATGCCCTGGCAAATCAAATGAATATTAACTAGGTGGAAAAAGCACAGGCTATAAATATCCTCTCATTAGTTCAGACTGGAATTTTTGCCAATGAATTTACACTGAACTTATGAAAAGATTTGTTTCCAGATGTGTTGTCTTTTGTTTAGGGCTCAGAAGAAATCCTAAGGTATCTGTCCTTCATGCTAGGCAGGAGCTCTACCATTGAGCCACGCCCCCAGCCCCTCCCTGGGGGATTCTAGGCAGGGGCTCTACCACTGAGCCACGCCCCCAGCCCCTCACTGGGGGATTCTAGGCAGGGGCTCTACCACTGAGCCACGCCCCCAGCCCCTCACTGGGGGATTCTAGGCAGGGGCTCTACCACTGAGCCACGCCCCCAGCCCCTCACTGGGGGATTCTAGGCAGGGGCTCTACCACTGAGCCATACCCTCAGCCCCTCACTGGGGGATTCTAGGCAAGGGCTCTACCACTGAGCCACGCCCCCAGCCCCTCCCTAGGGGATTGTAGGCAGGGGCTCTACCACTGAGCCACATCCTCAGTTTTGTTCCCCCCAGAATTTCATATAGGGGGTTCAGGTCCTATTTTTGTTTGTGGGCTCTCTCTCTCTCTCTCTCTCTTTCTTTTTTAAAGATGGGGTCAGTCTGTAGCCCAGTCTGGCCTTAAAACATACTGTGTCATTCAAAATGGCCTCAAGCTTTCAGTTATCCTCCCACCTCAGCTTTCAGAATTCTGGAAGTACAAGCCTATACCATTGTGCCAGAATTTTTCCTGAGACCTTTATGTATCATCTAACTGAACATTACCTCTGTAAGTGTGAGTGCTGTGCATCCAGTCTCCCCGGGAGGCAGCATTGCCCACAGAAAGGATGTGCGTGACTCTGTGGGAACATGTGTGTGTGTGTGTGCATGTAGCTACATGTGTGCACGAGTGTGTGGAAGCCGGAGGTTTATGTCTCATGTCTTTCTCAAATTCCCTCCACCTTATGTACTGAGGCAGGGTCTCTCACTAAACCCAGAGCTCTCCTATCCAGCTAGTCTAGCTGGCCGGCTTCTTTCATGGTCCCCTGTCTCTGTCCTGGGATTACAGTCAGATTATCAGATTCACTCAGCATCCTTAGGCTTACACAGCCAGTGCTCTGCTCACTGAGCTGTTTCTTCAGCCTCAACTGAGGGCTTGTGAGACTCTCTCGTGTGGTAGTGTGTGGGTGTCCCCCAGGCTCTGGAGTTGGGCAGTGTGCCTGTCTGCGACGTTGAGACGTGCCGTTGTTGGATGTGTTGACAGTATCTACAGGTGGCCCTCAGATGTTTTCTTCCAGCTGAGGTGACTTAAGGCCCACACAGCTGCTATGCATGTAACTCTTGCCTGGTGTTCCCAGCTGATTCCATTTTATTTATCCATATTTCTAAATCTACATAGATGAATATGAGGACACGTGGCAGGCTGGGCAACGTGGCATGTGTGCACATGCCTGCAAGGCCTGATTGTTATGTGTGCATAAGGGCTTTTAGGTCAGTCTCTGTCCACATGTGACCATATCTGAGTTTGTTCAACGGTGTGTAGAGCTCTTTGGCTTTCATCAGAATTAGCTGTGTGGCAGTGTGCCTATGCTGTGGTTATGCAGGAGCGACTGTATGGTCTGTGCTATTATCTCACAGTCCTGGCTTGTTTGAGGATGCGCAACAGCTTTGTGGTCTGTGCTACTGTCTCATGACCGTGGCTTGTTTCAGGACTTTGGGTGGCTGCAGGGTCTGTGATACTGTCTCATGGTTGGGGCTTGTTTCAGGAGGTGTTACTCATTATGGCCTGTTGAGTAGGACTGTCTATACCTGACTGAAGCTGGTTGGTTGTGTGGGCATGCCTGTGCTGTGGTCCAGCTGTATCGGTGTGTTGTTATGACACGGGAATGCAAATGTCATGTACACTTCGATTGACACTTCTGAGGTGCTAGGGTGTGAAACAAGCCTTCCCTGCTGTGTCCACACCCAGCTGTCGTTGCTGGGAAGTGCCTGGTGGCCTGTTGATGCCCCACCTGGTCTGGGAGGCTGGGACAGGAGGCCGAGTAGTCCTCAAGGTCCTCCCTGCAACCACCATCCCGATCCTCGATCACCAGGTCTATGGGCATCTTCCCCTTGAGGCAGGTGATGTATCGGTGACAGAAGTTGTCGCACAGGTCGTGGACCTGGGAGGGCAGCGGGGTACTGGGGGGGCCACCCGGGGGAGCCAGGGCTGGGGTGAACAGGGTGAGGGAGCGCTCTGCTTCCACTCCAGTGGGGAGTAGGGGGTAGAGGGTTAGAGGGAGGGGGGGTGGGGCAGGTGCAAGCGAGACACCCTCACCTTCTCCAGCTCCAGCAGGTGGAACCGGAGTACCTGGATGGCCTGGACCATCTGCAAACAGAGAGGAGGAAGAAGGGAGACCAGCTAGGTGTGAAGGTGCACACACGGAATCCCAGCACTTAGCGCAGGAGCTAAGGCAGTAGGATTGCCCACAAGGACAGGTCAGTCTGGGCTATATAATGGGTTCCTGGACAATAGGGTGAGATACTATTTTTTTTTTTTAAGACAGAAATATCCTTGAGACAAGCAGAGAAGCCAACTGGGCTAAAGGAGAAACAGAGGCAGGGTTAGTAACTCAGCATTAAGAAGAGTTTGATTGGGGCTGGAGAGATGGCTCAGCGGTTAAGAGCACTGGCTGCTCTTCCAGAGGTCATGAGTTCAATTCCCAGCAACCACATGGTGGCTCACAACCATCCATAATGAAATCTGGTGCCCTCTTCTGGCCTGCAGATACACCTGCAGACAGAACACTGTATACATAATAAATAAATCTTTAAAAAAAAAAAAAAAAAAAAAAGAAGAGTTTGATTGATGGCTGAGATAGAAAGAGAAGCGACAGGGAGAAAGTCCATCACAAAGGTGGGCTGAGAGGTTCTGTGGCAGTGCACAGCCTGCTCTCTGCTCTGGTGCCCACCTCCACCTTGTGAACTACATTTCCCAGAGATCTTTGCCAAAGGATGAGGCCCCCCAAGGAAATGCTGGGGTGCAAAGAAAGGGTATTTCTCACTAGCTTTATCTTTGTTCTCTCCCCTGCTTCACAGATGTGTAGGGTGGTTGCGTTACTCGCCTTGGCTCCTTGGTTCATGGAGCTGGAGTGGCAGAGCCAGGATTCAAACTGCCCACCCAGAGTTCTCACATGGGCAACACTCTTGTGGTTTGAAACTGTGGGCTAGTGGTTTCCTGTCCTCACCCCTTAGCCAACCCCAGGAACACAGGTGGGTAAGGACGAGGGCCAGCTGCGGAGGGGACACGGGGAGGGCCTGGTCCTCACCAGGTTGTCCAGCTCGGGGTTGGAAGAGAACAGCGGCCTCTCGGAGCGGATCTGGGAGGGAGAAGAGAGGCCAGGCAAGGTGTCCCACCTCCTGCCCGCCCTTCCTGATGCCTCCCCTGGGGCCTCGTTCTGGGGCTGCCCACCTGCTTAGCAAAGGCAGCAATGTCCTCATTGAAGGAATCAGAGGAGCAGACGTCACTGCCCGGGGGGTGATCCCAGTCCAGCCGAGGCCCCATCGCGGGGCGAACATGTGGCCAATTCACACTTCTCGAAGACCAGGGCCAAGAGTGGGAAAAGGGGGTGTCTGGCGGGGACAGGAAAATGGGGAGGTATGGAGTGCCTGGAGACAGACACATGGAGAGAAACAGACCCCAGACACAAAGGACAGTCTGGGGAGCACCTGTCCTGTCCCCAGACCCACTTACCCATAGATGTCATCTTTCTCTCTCTTCAAGCTGTTGCTGTCCAACCCTGGGGCTTGTGGCTGGGGAGGCCGGTGTGAGCCATAGGGCCCAGGGGCTTGAGGTACTGAAGGTGCTGCCTCGGAGAAACTGGCCAGGGCTGTTGTGTGCTCTGCAATGCCGGGGTAGTGGCGCAGCTCATCATACTATAAGAGAAGGGACAAGCCCTGGGGAGGTCAGCGTCCTCAGGGCTCAGCCTCCTTACCCCAGGCCACACAATATCCTCTTCAGTCTCCAAGGATCCTGGCCTCTGTCCACAGTGTTCCCACAGGACTGTATGAGAGCCCCACTCAGGACCTAAACGGAGACTGGCCCAGGTCAGGGGACATCTAGGAAGGAGTTGGATGGCTAGTAACCCAGAGAGGGAAAAGGGCAGAGGTGTAGAGACAGAGATGTAGGGGGAGCCAGCCAGGGAGGGAGAACATAGAAGGGAGGGCAGAGTCTAACAGGAGGCACAACCTAGAAAATCCACAAAATTCACCTGCATATATTCATAGTTTCTTCCTGCTCATTTCACAAATGTACATTTTGTTTATATAGTACTGGGCTCCAGGGCCTGGCACTAGGCAAGTGCCCTACCACTGAGCCACGCCCCCAGCCCCTCACTGGGGGATTCTAGGCAGGGGCTCTACCACTGAGCCACATCCCAGCCCCTCACTGGGGGATTCTAGGCAGGGGCTCTACCACTGAGCCACACCCCCAGCCCCTCACTGGGGGATTCTAGGCAGAGGCTCTACCACTGAGCCACGCCCCCAGCCCCTCACTGGGGGATTCTAGGCAGAGGCTCTACCAGCCTTGTTTGTTTTTGAGACAGACTCTTGCTTTGAAGCTCACACTAGCCTGGAACTCAGAACAGTCCTCCTGCTTTAACCTCTAGAGTGCCAAGATTATAGACGTGAGTCAATACACACCTCTGAATGTCTTAACAACTTATCACATCCAGCATGTAAATCCACCATACTCATATCCACACACAGTTGGGCACACAGCCTACATACACACTCATGTGATATACATGCATGTATATGCTACAAGGTATGTCTTTCACAGCATGCAGGCTTAGTGCACCACACCCCCAATTGCCAGACACACACACAGAGACAACCCCACACACACAGACACACACACACACACACACACACACACACACACACACGGCTACCACCAACACCAACTAGGAACTGAATGAATGAGGAAAGGAAAGGCATTTAGGACAGTCGGACAACTAACTGTCAATAAATACATTTGGGGGGAGGGTAACCCCATCCTAACATGCAAACAGCCCTAACCGGAAGCAAGAGCGTGGGGGGGGCCAGATTTCTGGGTCCTCTTGTCACAGAACCATCACGGGGCAGCAGGACCTTTGACCTCTCTAAGTCAAAGACTGTCCTTAGCAGTGGAGAGACTGGGGCTCCAGGAGATAGGGGACTCAGTGGTATGAGGCAGAGGGTCCTGTGTGCTCAGGGCGACCTGGGCACACCGGGCCACCTGTGTGGCTGCCGCTGCTAACTTCTCTAGCAACCCTGAAGTGATTCACCTGCTCTCTGCTGCTCATGAACCCCAAAGATGGGGTCCTCACCTCGTGCCTGGTCCATCTCCAACCCTCCCTACCTTCAGGACTCCCCTCTCTCCCCTCTCCAGGACCAAAGAAGAGAGAGTCCCCTGTCTGGCAGCCTGGTGAGATGTCCCACCCCTAACCCAGGGAGCGTCTCAAACAACAGGAGCCTGGGGGAAGGCAGAAGGGAAGAGGATAAGGTGGAGGAGGTAGGGATGGGGAAGACCCAAGAGACAGAGGGAGTAGGGGGCAGTAGGGGGGAGAGAGAACGACAGAGAGGAATAGAGGGAGGGGCAGAGGGGACTCTAAGGGGCAAGAGGGAGCATTTAGAGGTAGAGAGGGGCTCGGGGCGGGACAGGCGCGGCCACTTACCCTCCGGGCCATGGGCCGGCGCCGCGCGTCCAGGGCTCGGGCGGTCACGGCCGGGGGCTCATCGCGGCGGGAGGTCCCCGAGGTCCCCGCCGGGTGCCGGGGTCTCCGAGTGGTCGAGACCCGCCGATCGCGGCCGAGGGCGGCGGCGGCTCCTCAGCTCGCAGGGGCCCGGCCTGTGTCACATCCGGAAGTTCACGCGGAGACGCTTAACCCACTGTCCGCCGGAGCGGAGCCTCCTCCCGAGCGTCCCCTCCCCTGTCTTGTCCCTCCCCTCTCCGTTGAGTCCCCTCCTCCATCTCCTTTCGTGCCTCTCCTTCCTCCCTCGGTTCTGTCTCCTCCCTCCTCTCCCCTTCTCCGGCTTCAGGCTTCCCTCCACCCACCTTGGCCTTTGTATGTCAGATTCGCGGGGTCCTGTGTCTGGAGCTTCCCCGGATCCCCACCCTCCCTCTTGGTCCTCCCTGCTTCTCCTTGCTCTCTCCCTGCCTGGCCGCCAGGGGTCTGCAGTAGCTTTTTGCCCCTCCTTCCCTCTTGTCATCCTCCCGTCGCTATCTCTCCTAACTGTGAGACAGGATTAGGACAACCAAGGCGCAGGGAAGAAGTAAACTTAGATATTTTAATTTGTCTACTCTGGCTCTGTCCCTTGCCTCCCGCGGGAAACAAGGGTGCTGTCGGCTCGAGGCTCTAGTGTTTGTCAGTGTGCCCAGAAGTGGGAAAGTATTGGGTTACTGGAGCATCCCTTAGGGATGTGTGTGTCCCCGACCTTCTAAGCCAGCCCTCAGGAAGGTCCTTAGCCTGCATGAAGCCCCTAAGCTATTCTCAGTTAAGCGAGTGGGACTTCCAAACCTTGTGGGTAAATCGTGGGTCTGGCCACTGATGAGTCTCAGACAAGAGCTGCTAGCCAAGCCCCAAGACAAGCTTTGGAGTGGGGTTCCAGTGACAAAAAGTAATTGTGCCAGAGGTGTGTGCCACTTGGGGAGGCTGAGGCAAGAGAATCATGGATTGGCTGCAAGCCTGCCAGATTCTGTCTCTAAAAACCAGAAGAAAAGAAGAGGATGTGGGTTGAGGGAGGAAAGGGATGAGAGGGAAGAAAGGCAGGAGGGACATTGAGAGACAGAGACTGTGAGACACGGGATCAGAATACCAGAGGGAGATGGATGGTCCAGAGTGAAACTGACTGAGAACCCCCTCACTCACTGTTAGTGGTGTGAGCCCCGCTGGGCTAGCTGGAGGTACATTTTATGTCTCCCATAAACAGTGCCTGACACTCCTTCATCTTCTCTGCTGGAAATAAAACAAAGGCCAGGACAGGGGTGACAGGTGGTGCAGGCCTGAAGAATGAGGGGTGGGAGGGGGAAGTCAGCTATGGTGGTGTTTCCATGGTGAGGAAAGGACTGTAGGAGGCTGTGGAGGGAGGACCAACAGAGACCGGACCCTGGTTCTTCTCAACCCCTGGGGGGGGGGAGGTCTCTCCTCTCCTCCGGGGCTCAGCTTAGCTTCTTATAGTCTGCCCCGCCCCCTCTCCTGACACTGTTACCTGGACTCCCAGAGACCCAGATGAATGGCTGGGGTCTGGAGTCCAGCTCTTCCTCCAACATACCTTTCTCTCTCTGCAGTGAGCTAGGGCTTGGCTTCGGATTTCAGGGGACCTTGACTGAGTGTGGGATCATCGCACTAAGTGGGGTCTCCCCTCCAGCTCTCCCCATTTTGGCCCTTTATGGCTGGTGGGGCAAAGGTGGGGAGAAGGAGTCTGGCCACACATACCTACCCCCAACATAGGTACTGTGGGGTAGAAAATTAATTTAAATAACTTTCTGGGTTTAGTGTCTTGTTTTGAGACAAGGTTTCTCTGTTGTAGCCCTGGCTGTTCTGGAAGTAGCTCGGTAGACCAGGCTGGCCTTGAACTCACAGAGATCCACCTGCCTCTGCCTCCCCGGTGCTGGGATTAAAGGCGTCACCACTGGGGGCTAAAGACCTTTCACTCTAACGTGTGAAGATCTGTTGTCTTTTCTCCCCTCCCCCACTACCCTCAGTGCAGATTCACGGAGGGGACCTGAATTCTAGGGCCATAACTTTCATCTGTGTCTTGGGGGAGTCACCTTTGCCCTCCAAGGACTAGATTTTTGGGTGTGACCCATGGTCTCATGTGACTGAGGCTAACAAACTCTCTATGTAGTTAAGAACGACCTGCCGATCTTCCTGCCTCAGCTTCCCAAGTGCTAGGATGACCACCAGGCATTGCTATACCTGTTTCCCAAGCCAAGTCTGAACAGAGGCTCAGCCTCACTCAGTCTAAGGTGGAGGGAGGGAAGGGGTGGACAGAGATGGCAGGAGGGGTGGGTGACAGAAATAAGAGGGGGTGTGTGCCCTCAGAGACTTCAGAGCCAGCTGCTGTTACCCTGAGTACAGAAGGATCTAAGAGCTCCCAGAAAGAAGCAGCGGCTGGGGCTCATGGGCATAAATCATTTTAATTAATGAAAGGGGCTAGATGTTGGGAAGAGAAAGAATGAGAGTGTCTGTGTAAGAAATTGAAGGGAAAGGCGGATGGCTGCAGGAAGGAGACTGGCAGCATACACATGCTCCCGTCTATCTAACACACATGCACAGATTTGCACATGTGCACACACACACACACACGCGCACACACACACACACACACACACACACACACACACACACACACAGGCATGTGTGTGCACAATCTCTGGTCTGTCCTCCCCTGAGCTCTGGCCAACTTGATATGGCTGCCTACCTAACATGATGTTGAGACCCTTTCCCTGGGACGGGAGGGGCTGTGGCAGCCAGGGCTTGCTGGCTGGTGGCTCCTCTGGGAGGGCTGTGTTTGGGCCACTGTGCAGGCATCTGGATGGAGCTTGGGAACTGTGCTGGCCTTTGCTTGTATGGCTGCTTGGGACTGCTCCTGTTTGACCCCACTTCACTCAGGGAAAGGTCCCAGACTACATCTGTCACCGGGCCTCACTGAGTGCATGGGTCTTCCCTCCCAAGTCTTCCCAGCTCAGTCCCCCCACCTCCCCCGCAGGACTCTTCCATCTGGGCTCAAACCATGGGGGCTGTGACTGTGGAGCAACCATAGTCCTCAAGGGATCCCAGACCTCTCTCTGTCTCTGTCTCCCTCTCCCCTCACTACTCTTATATCTTTAAGACCCACCATCTGCCTGTCTGATTCTTTCCATACCCCAGGTCCTCCATGCCTGGCCTGGCTGCAGCAGAAGGAATCATTTATCAGGAACCCTCCTCCTGGTCATCCATCACAGCAGCTTTGACTGGGGCAGCTCATTTGTCACCTGCAGCCTGCTGCCCTCCCCTCCAGTCCCCTACCAAGCAATCATTCCATTAGCCATGGCTCTGCAGTCCCAGGGAGTACTGCCTGACCCCGGGAGGGAGGCAGGAGGCTGCCACTGTCTGCTTCAGGCATCCACCACCCACCCCCACTCTTTTCTAACTCTGTTTTTCCCTGGTCCTTTCTGTCCCTTCTCAGTCTTCTAGCTCTACCAGCTGTGACCTCTCCCTTGGTCTCATGGCTTTCTCTCTTTTCTCTCTCCCCCTTTCTCTTCCCTCTTCCCCCTCCTCCTCTTCCTACTTTCCTTCCTCTTCCTCCTCCTCTTTTTCTTCTCTTTGTCCCTGTGACCTTCCTGGCCCTGCCTTGGTCCCTTCTCTTTCTTGGTCTCATCACTCTGCCTCCAACGTCTTCCTCTTCTGACTCCATCTTCCATTTTCATCTGTTTTTTCTCTCCTTCCCCAGAGGCCACTGAGGGAAGATAGAAGAGAGCAGGAAAAGGGATTTGAGGAAGATAGAGCCAGGATAATGCATGCAGGACCTTGGGGGATGATCTGAAGACTGAAGGGCCCTGAAGCTGGGAACCTCTCTCCTGTACCCCCACCTTCTCTGAAGTCCTCCCTAGAGCCTGACCTCAATCCTCAAGGGATGGAGGAAGCTCCCTGGAGAGACCAGAAGATGTAGGCTGGGAATTGCCATGAGGGTGTCTAACCATCTGAGAGTAGTGCCTTGCCTTTCACACACCCATAGTTTTCCTACTGGAAAGATTGGGAAGTCCCCTCAACTCTTGAAGGTGGCCATGAAAAAGACCCTCCATGAACTGCACGGACACCAGGGGAAGTGTGGTAAAGCATCACACTTCTGTGACTGCCCTCATCCTCTGGTGGAGAACTTGGAGAACATTCAGCACACTCCCCAAGAGGGCTCCAGTTCATCAACATGGCCTTTAATATTTCCTTTCTCTTCCTTAACATTCCTGCCAGGTCCCACCTGCCTCCATCCTTGCATCAGCCTGGCTTGTGGGGAGCTCAGCTGAGGGCAGTGACCAGGTAAAACTGAGAAGACAGAGGAGACAAGAGGAAAAGACACCCATCCTGTAATGGCTCATTGTAGGTACCTACTCAGCAAGGCCTGGGTACCCAGCAGGCCTCGATGATGCTGGGAAGATGCTCTTAAAATGGGGTGAGTCCAGGAAATTGAAGACCTGAAGAGAAAGAGACTGAAGGTCCAGGAAAATAACTGTCAGCATCGTGCTTGCTGTGGAGATGCCTAGCACACCAGTATTTTGTTTAAATATTGTGACATCAATATAAAAGTAACTAACATGGAAAACTGGTACCAGAGGATACTGTGAGAAAGCTGAGCACATGGTTCTTAAACCTTGGGAGGGTTCAGAAGGAAACGAGGGTTCTGTTGGGAACTGAGCTATTGCTCATTTGAGTTCCGTTCTGAGCTTGGCCACATTCCATCCATGTCCTGAGATCCTGTGGGAGGCCATGGCGGTTAATTATTTATGTATTTGATATTTAAAAAAATGTTCAAGATTATTTTATGACCATTGGTGTGAGAGTGTCATATCTCCAGGAACTGGAGTTACAGACAATTGTGAGCTTCCATGTGGGGGCTGGGAATTGAACCTGGGTCCTCTGGAAGAGCAGCCAGTGCTCTTAACCGCTGAGCCACCTCTCTAGTCCTGATGGTTAATTTTTAATTATCCATTTGTCACAACCAAGGATCACTGGAGAGGAATCATTGTGGAAGAGGTATTAGAAGGACTGTGAGAGCCAGAGGTGGTGGATAGCTCCAACAAAACATTGTCTTCCGCCGGGCGGTGGTGGTGCACGCCTTTAATCCCAGCACTTGGGAGGCAGAGGCAGGCGGATCTTTGTGAGTTCGAGGCCAGCCTGGTCTACAAAGCGAGTCCAGGACAGCCAGAGATATTCAGAGAAACCCTGTCTCGAAAAACCAAAAAAAAAAAAAACCAAAAAAACATTGTCTTCCAGACACGACAGGGCAGACATCACAGGCTATGCATGTGAATTCATAACAAGACCTGCATGAGATCTAGCCAAACAAAATCCCAGCATGGAGAGGGAGGTGGGCTGTCCCACCCCTAGCTAAGGCCAAATGATGGCTTCTAGTGGAGAGAGGGAGGGAGGAAAAAAAGGAAGTAGAGAGAGAGAGAGAGAGAGAGATTTCTTCAAATAATGGGACCCTGAGAGGCCATCTGTGCTCCAGTAGACAGGGAGCGAGGAGTGAACTCAGTGGGGGTGAAAAAAAAAACCCACATGAATTTGGGAGGGAAGAGTGATGGGAAAGACAGAAGAGGAATTGAAACAGAAGGAGTGGGATATGGGTTTGATTTTTTTTTCTTTTTAAAAATAAATAAGAGCCTCTGGATGCAGAGTTGAGTTGGTAGTTAAGAACACTTACTGCTCTTGCAGAGGACCAGAGTGTGATTCCCAGAACTCAGATGGTAGCTCAAAACTGCTGTAATCCCAGTTCCGGGGGACCCAATGTTTTCTTCTGGCCTTCAAGGGCATTAGCATATACATGATGCACATACATACATGTGGGCAAACATATTCACACACAATAATAAATAAATCTAAAGATTTTTTGTTTTTGTTTTGGGTTTTTTTTTTTTAAGACAGGGTCTCGCTATGTAGCCCTGGCTGTCCTGGAATGTACTCTGTAGACTAGGCTGGCCTCACATTCACAGAGATCCATATGTGTACAGCACTGGCTAGACAATTTTTAAGAGCCTCAATCAACTGATTAGTTATCTAGACCCAGGCTGGTTGTAGGGCAAGTCTGTGGGGTCATTTTCTTGGTTAAAGATTGATGAAGGGCAGGTGGCCAATTGTGTGTGATACCTCCCCTATATAGGTGGTCCTGGGCTGTATAAGAAAGCAGCCCAGGAACCTTGTGTCCTCTAGGTCACAGCACTGGGGCCAGCCACCATCTCTTACGCTTTGGGGAAAGATTCATCAGGTATGTTGGAATTCTGGCTTCTCAACGGTATGTAGACACCAGGCCCGTTGTCAAGGTCACTGCCATTCCTCACAAGCTCCTGAAGGAGCCAAAATAAAGGCATTTGATTTGTAAAGGTAAAAATAGAAAGAAAGAAGTGGGGCAGTGGTGGTGCACACCCTTTAATCCCCGCATTTGGGAGGTAGAGGCAGGCGGATCTCTGAGTTTGAGGTCAGCCTGGTCTACAGAGTGAGCTCCAGGACAGCCAGGGATACAGAGAGAAACCTTGTCTGAAGAAGAGGAAGGAGGAAGGAGGAGGAGGAGGAGTGGGAGGAGGAGGAAGAGGGAGGAGGAGGGAGGAGGAGGGGGAGGAGGAGGGAGGAGGAGGAGGGAGGAGGAAGGAGGAGGGAGGAGGAGGGAGGAGGAGGGAAGAGGAGGGAGGAGGAGGGAGGAGGGGGGAGGAGGGGGAAGAAGGGGGAGGAGGGGGGAGGAGGAGGAGGGAGGAGGAGAAGGAGGAGGAAGAGGAGGAGGAGGAGGAGAAAGCAAACAAGCTGCGGGGAGCAAGCCAGTAAGCATTGCTTCTTCATAACCTTTGCTTCAGTACCTGTGTCCAGGTTCCTGCCCTGAGTCATGTCATGTGATCAGGACATGTAAACCAAGCAAACACTTTCCTCTTGCACATTGATTCTGGTCATAGCATTTATCACAGAAGCAGAAAGCAAATGGGGAACAGAGGTGAGAGGCTAATCAACGGGGCAGAGGAAATTCCAAGAGGGCATAGGATTCAGGCTGCAGCGTGGTTATACATGGCTGCTTTTAGACACACATCCATGGGGATCCAGAGCAAAAAAAAAAAGCAGAGCATAAGGACTTGAAAAGTGTGCAGTCTGGCCTGAAAAGGAGCAGATGGAATGCTATGAGCTGGGTGTAATGGTGCACCCCTTTAATGCCAGCACAGTGTGAGGCACAGGTAGGCAGATCTCTGTGAGTTTGAGACCAGGCACAATGGCCAGACATGATGGAAACTCAGGGTTAGGCACCCTAACTCACTCCTGGGCCTAATAGGTGCTCTGTTTCTGGACTTTTCCTGGCAGACTACTTGATTCACCTGGGATAGAAGGCACGGCCAGCCCAAAGACAGGATTCCATTGACATGCAGCTTGGTAAACCAGTAAGTTTTGGGGGTTACCTCCAAGAGTGTGGATGACTCTCGGATAACTGCCTCACCAAACGGCTCACCCCAGAATGGGCAATGACTCATAAAAACTACATCCCTGGAGTCCCCTGTGCAACATGTGGGCAGCTCCTCTTGAGTTCCTTTTCTCCCAAGCAACTGTTCACTGCTTGCATATCCTAGGAGTCTGTCTTGTGAGCTTTCTGATTCTGGTGTCTCATGAGTCCTTCTTTTAAAAAAATTACTTATTTTAATTTTATATGTATGAGTGTTTTGCCTGTAGGTATGTACACCATGTGCAAGCTTGGTGTCCAGAGAAGTCACAAGAGGGCACTGGATCCCTGAAACAGGAATTATAGATTGTTGTGGGTCACTATGTTTGTTCTCAGAACCAATCCTGAGTCCTCTAAAAGGGCAACAAGTGCTCATAACCATTGAGCCATCCCTCTGGGCCCTCATTTCTTTTTAAAAATTTTATCAGGTGATGGTGGTACACACCTTCAATCCCAGCATTTGAGAGGCAGAGGTAGGTGGATCTCTGAGTTTGAGGTCAGCCTGATCTACAGAATGAGTTCCAGGACAGCTGGGGCTACACAGAGAGAAACCCTGTCTTACAAAAAGAAAATACAACAGCGATTTTTTTATTGTATTGTATTTTAAATTTTGTGTGTGTGTGTGTGTGTGTGTGTGTGTGTGTGTGTCTGTTTATGGTTATGTGCACCTGAGTGCAGGTGCCTGTGGAGGCCAGAAGAGGGCGGTAGGCCCCTGGTGCTGAAATGACAGATGGTTGTGAGCCTTCTGACAGGTGTTGGGAAACAAACCCCAGTTCTCTGCAAGAGCAGTGCATGCTCTTAACTGCTGCGCCTGCTCTCCAGCCCCTCCTGTGAGTCTCATGAGCCTCCCTGCTCCCTCCAGGAGCACTTGTTTCAATTCCAGAAAACAGCTACACCACAGGTGATGATGGGTGTCTGGCTTGGCTGAGCTCTGCGGGAGCACAGCAGGAGAGAAGGCCCTTAGATGGGTCCCATTAAGTCACAGTGGAGGCAGTAGTAGGTGAATAATGGCCTCCAGATGTCCATTCTACAATCCTCAGAACCTGAGAATATTACCAAATGTCACCCCAGAAGAATCTGTAGATGTGTCCAGTTTAAATTTTTGGAGACAAAGGAAAAACATTAACCACCCAGGTAGACCATGTGTGCCATTACTAGGGAGCTGTTAATTGAGAGAGTATTTCAAGGAGACTGGTTGGTTCTGACAGATGCCATAGGGGGGGATGGAGTCAGAGAAGGTGGAAATGGAAGCCTCTAGAATCTTGGAAGCAGGTCATACCCCCCAAGTCTCTGGGAGTACAAACCAGTTAACATTATGATTTAATCTGGCATCAGACTTTGAAGAAAGTCTATGTTGCTTTAAGCTGGAAGGTTTGTGGGAAACAGACTGTTGGAAGGTTTTCAGTCCTGACCTGTGTCCAGTACAGACCTGTGTCTCATCCAGAATCGAAGCGCATAGCTGCTTGCTGTCCTGTGTCTAACTGCCTTTTACATACACTCAGGATGCCTGAGAGGGGTGTTGTCTCCAGAGAGAGCCCCTAAGATTCACCCTCCCAGCCTCCAGTGTGTCTGGCACAGGACTCAAATCCCAGTAAGGTCTTAAAGTCCAAACGTGCACCTTGCAGAAGAGGCCCCTGATGGGGTCTATCTGTATGGATAGCAAGACAATGGAACATCAGAGCAAGAAGAAACTTGGCAGCAGCAACATTACCTCCCAGCAAGACAAACTGGGGTGTTGAAGATCAACTGTGTTTTCGGTGCTAGGAAAGAAATCTTTTGCGTAGTAGACAAGTGCACTGCCTTTGAGCAACACCCCAAAACCCTCACTGGGGGATTCTAGGCAGGGGCTCTACCACTGAGCCACACCCCCAGCCCCTCACTGGGGGATTCTAGGCAGGGGCTCTACCACTGAGCCACGCCCCCAGCCCCTCA
>CAJQZJ010026257.1:6492333-6503317 GCA_907164525.1 Lophiomys imhausi
GATTCTAGGCAGGGGCTCTACCACTGAGCCACGCCCCCAGCCCCTCACTAGGGGATTCTAGGCAGGGGCTCTACCGCTGAGCCACGCCCCCAGCCCCTCACTGGGGGATTCTAGGGAGGAGTTCCACTATTGGTTATGCTTCTAACTCTTTCCTTTGAACACAAGCAAGCCTGCCATTTCTCACACCATCCTAGGAGCCTCAGTGGACCTCACTCACCATGTCTCTCTGTCACATTTCCACTGTACTCATTCCTTCTTGCTAACATGGAGCCATTCCTTATCCCTCTGCATTGCAGGCCTCATTTCCACCTTTCCTCGATGTGAAACCTTGGGTAAGCTTCTGCACCTCCCTCAGGCTCAGTTTCCTCTTCTGTGGAATGGCCACTGACAGGTTTATGGAAACTGCGAGTGGAGGGTGTGGGGGGTGCATCCTGACATAGGTCGTGGTTCAGGGTGCTCTAACCCCAGCCACCTCCCACTCCCCTTCTCTCTCTTTAGATTTTCTAAAGTGTGTTCTATGCACCTTGACTCAGTTTCCTGGCTGTACTCACTCCACATTGGGCTGACCGTACCCCTATGCTTTTTACCCTGACTCAGATCTCACCAAGCTTCTACCACTAAGACCAAAGCTCAACTGTTCTCTTTTCTTACAAAAAGAGATTCTCGGGCTGGAGAGGTGGCTCAGAGGTTAAGAGCACTGGCTGTTCTTCCCAAGGTCCTGAGTTCAATTCCCAGCAACCACATGGTGGCTCATAGCCATCTACATTGAGATCTGCCCGGGCATATATGTAGAGCAAATACTGTATACATAATAAATAAATAAAAAATGTTTTAAAAAAAAACAAAAAGAGATTCTCAGTGCCTTAGGGGAGGTGTCGCATGCCTTTAATCCCAGCACTAAGGAGGCAGAGGCAGGTGGATCTCTGAATTTGAGGCTAGCCTGGTCTACAGAGTGAGTTCCAGGACACAGCCAGAGATGCACAAGACTACACAGAGAAACCTTTTCTTGGAGAGAGAAACAGACACACACACACACACACACACACACACAGAGCGAGAGGGAGATTCTCATGTAGCCCAGGTTGGACAGTATCTCCTGACCTTTCTGCCTCCATTTCCCTAGTCCTGGATTGCAAGCATGCACTAGAACGACGGGTTTTATGTGGTGTTGGGGATTGAACCCAGGGCTTCCTACATATCGGCCAAGCCCTCTACCACCTGAGTTGCAGTCCCAGCCTGCTGTGATTTTGAAGTAAAGTCTCACTCTGTAGCTCAAGGTGGCCTGAAACTCAGTCCTCTGGCTTCTGCTTTCAGAGTACTGGGATGGCAGGTGTGTGCTAATGGTCCAATCCTAAAGCAAAAGAGTCCCTGAATCCTTTATCCCAGAATTTTCCTAATGAGAATGACTATCTTGTCCCCTGAGTTCCCTTGTCCTCTTCTGGTGTCTCCTCTGAATCCTTTATCCCAGAGTTTTCCTAATGAGAATGACTATCTTGTCCCCTGAGTTCCCCTGTCCTCTTCTGGTGTCTCCTCTGCCTTCATCTCTCTTATCCTCCATGCATACTTTAAATGTTGGGGATACCCCGAGGCACTATTTCTGTTACTCCCTGGGTAGCCTTGGGCAGCCAGTGACAGCCCTGGCTTGCTGACAAGTCCCAAATCTCCCTCAGAAGCAGTCAGTTTCTTCTTCTTTTTTTTTTTTGTTTATTTGTTTTTGTTTTTCGAGACAGGGTTTCTCTGTGTAGTCCTGGCTGCCCTAGACTGGCTATGTGGACGAGGCTGTCGTTGAACTCACAAAGATCCAACTTCCTCTGCCTTCCAGTTTCCTCTTCTGAGGGCCACAGGATCCTGGATCTCTCTCCCTCCTGTTTCTTCTTCATTTGACTCGCCCTGCGCCCCCTAGATCCTCCCTCCTGCCCTCTTCACCCTAGACTGACAGGCACCGACTTTGACCTCTGGCTTCCTCTTGGGTTCAACTGGTGGCTGCAAGAGACAGTGGGGCGGGGGGGGGGGGGGGGGGGGGATAAGGTCCATGTGCGGCTCTGGGGCGTGGGCTGGGGACCACGTGGGCCTGGTGATCTATGCTACACTGCAGCTGTAGATCCGGTTGCTGCAGCCTCTCTCACCCCGTGTCCAGGAATAGCAGCTCCTACCTCTGCAACCAGCGCTGTGGCACTGCCCCTAATCCAGTCACTCCAATGTCCTTTCCCTAAATTCCCCTACGTTTCAATCACCATCACTTTCTGGCCCGTAGGTCTTCCTGCGCCTTCTCACCGACCTGATCCTTCTTCTCAGTTACCGGTTTCCCATCACCCAGCCCAGCCTTCCCCCTCCTGCTCGAGTCCCTGATTTCCAATAACTGCTCTCATAGGAGGCCTTGAGGAACGTTTGAAAATATAAATCAGGAGCTGGAGAGCCGGCTCGGAAATTAAGAACCTCTTGCAGAGGAGAGGGTAGGGTGCACTTCCCAGCATCCGTAGTGTGGCTCACAGCTACCTGTTCCAGGGATCCAAAGCCCCCTTCTGGCTTTGGCAGGCACTGCATACACATGATGCACATACACTCCGGTACACATTCACACAAAATTACAAAAAAATTATATATGTGTGTATATATATATAATGTGTGTGTGTGTGTTTCAGCTGACATCAACATCAACTGCTGGCCTTCTTTTAAATCTCTTCCAACTACTCCTTTGTTCTTAAATATTAAGCCTCCTTAGTGTAGTTATTAGCATCTCTTATAACTGGTCCTCTGAGGTTCTCTCTGCTCTCCATCCCACTCTGAAAAAAGTCAGTACCTCACAGGTCTGTACACCATAACTTTGGCTGTGCTCATTCCCTGGGATCCATCCTCATTCGCCCGCACATGTATGTACCACACACACACACACACACACACACACACACACACACAAATGCCCCACATGGCTCCCCCTCCCTTCCTGTTGCATACATGATTCTGAGAAAGTGACCTGTTTTATTTAGGAAACTCCATCAACCTCCCATCCCTCTGCTCAGGTAAATTAGGGCCCTCCTCTTTTGCGTTCATACAATACCCTATGAAGAGGAAACATTTGTGGCTGGTGAGAGGGGAATGGAAAGCAGAAGCTCAGAACTCATGGAGGGGGTGGCAATCAGGGCTAGGCTCGTGGCTGATGCGTGGGATGTGATACTAGAAATCTATGGCTGCTAGGCAGGGGCATGATTAGTGGAGGCTCATGGCCGATGTGAGGGGCGTGGTACTAGAAGCTTATGGCTGATAGGCAGGGCTGTGGCTAGTGGATGCTTTTGGCTAGTGGGTGGACGACTAGTGGAGGCTCATGGTGGGGCATGCATGGTACCAGAAGCCTCTGGCCGATGGGCAGGGACATGGCTAGTGGGTATTCTGGTAACCCTTGAGAGCGGTTAGCGCACGCTGCTGTCCTGCTGTCGGACTATTGGAAAGCATACAGGCTACCTGGCTCTTTCCTGTTGCTTCTAGATGCCAGAGCTGCTGTTAACCCTCTCCTCCTGCACCCCAACTTCCCGAGGGAGGACTGTTCAGGCAGAATTTCAAAGTTTTATGGCAATTTTTACAGAAATCACAGAGAAGGGACAGCGGGTGACGCTGATGAGCCATGGGTGAGAAGGGCAGTGGATAATGGGCTCGATGCACAACTGGACGAGAAAATGCAAATAATAATAATAATAATAATAATAATAATAATAATAATAATAACTTAGGGAAAGCATGAGGCTACGAGGGTGGCAGGGTCACCCAGAGTCACAAGGAGTGGGCAGCACTCCGCATTCCCCAAGGATGTCTTTTTGGGCAGGAAACATCAACAGTAATAAAAGGCAGGTGGCCTACCAACAGATGTGCGGCCCGCAAAGTTAAAAATGCCCACCCAGACCCCCACCCTCCCTCCCTCCACCCCCGCCCCCAACAGGCAGAGATGTGGCAGCATTTGCTGGCTTGTAGCATTGGTCCTCTGGGACCCTCGGTCTCCTCTTCGAGGGTCCTGCCCGGTTTGGCTGGCACTGAGGGCAAAATGAACCTCTAGACTAGAGTATTTTCGTTGAACCTTCTAGAATATTGTCAGGGGAGGTCGGGTGGACTCCCTTTGATTCTCGATCTCCTCCACTAAGCCGGTTCTCAAGGCTTAGTGAGCCGTGCTGCCCTCTCGAACGGGAAAGTCTGTCAACGCCCCTTCCCCCAAGACATGCACCCTCCCGTGTCCCCCCTCCCCCAAACATATTATATATACACACACAGGCCCCTCCCTCCAAGGCGTGGCTGGGCTCTCAGAGGTAGTGGAGGGCGAATAGGGCGCTGGAATGTTGGAAGTGGTGGGTTCAAGATGTGCCTCCTCTGGCTGAGCCTGGGGGACAGAAACTCCAAACGTCCCTCCTCCTTCTCCAAGCCTCTGAGTGGAGATATCAGGGAAAGCATGTGCCCTATTCCCCCTTCCCCTTGGACACGCCCACTTATTCCTCCCCCTGGGCACTACAGGAGCTCCCTGAGGGTTGGGGATAGGTAAGGGCAGGAATGGGTGGCATCCTGGGATGGCACAGCCTCCCTCTGAGGTACCTGGGGAGAGGTTCTAAGACCCGGGGACACAGATGGGAGTTTATATCTTGGGGGGAGGGGACACGAGAAGACAGAATCAGGCTGGGTGTCCAGGGAGACAGAGAAGGTGACGTCTGGTGGGTGGGTGTCTGGTCAGGGGGTTCAGGTGTGACTCACAAAGGATGGGCTGGAGGGGCTGCCTCTGAAAAGGGAGGATGAGGGATGGCATTCCAGCTCGAAAGGGAGGCTGATCCCAGGAAGAGTGCTGGAGAGGAGGGAGCCTAGGAGAGGAGTCCCAGGGGCCCAGGCTGAGTCTGGACAGGAACACAGGGGTGGGCCCAAGAGCAATTGCCACCAAGTCCCCACCCTCAGGGCAGTGGCTGGGGCACTAGAAGCCCCGGATGTGGCAGTAAGCCTCGAGGCTGGCGAATAGAATGTAGAGGAACCAGAGGCCCAGGAAGAGAGCCGTGGTGGCCAGCTTGGGTCCCCGCGGGCCGCCCAGCTCGCCTCCGATGTGTGGCCGGCGCCGGTACAACAGCACTGCGATGCCCACGAAGGCGAAGACGGTGAAGAGTGTGACCGAGAAGGCCAGCGTGCCTGTACGCACCTCGAAGGGGCGGCCCTGCACCGCCCAATAAACCGCGGCCACCGACCAGGCCACACCCAAGCCCAGGAACACGTTCACCGCGTTGGAGCCGGTCACGTTGCCAATGGACGCATCTGCGCACTGGTCCTGCAGCGCGGCCACCTTGCTGGCGAATGTGTCTACAGGAACAAGACACGGGAGGGGGACAGGGTATGTGTGTATGAGAAGAGCTGCGTGACGCCCCCTGACCCTCGCCTACTTCCTGTGGGATTGGTCTGCACCGAGTAGGCTCCACAGTCTGTGGAACACTTCATTGGGAGTTTTGTGCAATCAGTAGGCTCCACTGCCTACTCTCAATGGCCTACGGCTTGGCTTCCTTTCTGTGGAGTTACCATTGTGTTCTCCTGTGCGGCTCCACTGTTTGATTTCAGAGCCGCTACTGTTGTCCAGCCCTCTTTCCAACACACCCACTCTGGAAACAGCTGTGTGTCCCCCACATTTGTGTGCTCTCCCTGCTGATGAAGGAGCAGAATCTCCCCTATCTTGTCCCGAAGGTGGCCCCGGTGTGCTGGGGTGGAGACGATCATGGCCACAGCCTTCCCACAGGAACGGGACACCGCGCCGTATTTCTGGCATGTTTGTCCTCATGGCTGGTCTCTATTCTCATCTGAGTTAAAACTCAGAGATTCAGCCAGGCTGGTGTGCACACCTGCAATCCTAAGCACTTGGGAGGCTGAAGAAACAGGATCACCATGAATTGGTGCCAGCCTGGGCTACACAGTCAATTCGAGGGCAACTAAGACTACAAATTGAGGCCCTATCTCAAAAACAAAACAAAATAAACAAAGGTGTGGTGGTGCATGCCTATAATCCAAGTACTTGGAGGTGGAGGTAAGCTGGAGGCCAGACTCTTCTACATAATGTTTTTTTTTTTTAATTTTTTTTTCGAGACAGGGTTTCTCTGTGTATCTCTGGCTGTCCTGGATTCACTCTGTAGACCAGGCTGGTCTTGAACTCACAGAGATCCACCTGCCTCTGCCTCCCGAGTGCTGGGATTAAAGGTGTGCGCCACCACACCAGGCAATTGCAGACATCTGTGAACTGCCATGTGGGTGCTGGGATTGAACCTGGGTCCTTTGGAAGAACAGCCAGTGCTCCTAACGGCTGAGCCATCTCTCCAACCCTCTTCTATATAATGAGTTTGAGATCTGCCCAGGCTACCTGAGACCCATTACAACAAAACTAATCAAACAACAAAACACTGGGCTGGTGAGATGGCTCCCTGGGTTAACATCACAAGGACCTGAGTTTGGATCCCAGTGCCCATGTAAAAGCCTGGGTGATAGGCTGGCAAGACGGCTCAGCAGGTAAAGACACTTGTCCCCAAACTTTATGACCTAAGTCTGATATATAATACCCACATGGTGGAATAAGAAACAACTCCCTGGAAGGCATGGTGGCACACGCCTTTAATCCCAGCACTCGGGAGGCAGAGCCAGGTGGATCTCTGTGAATTTGAGACCAGCCTGGTCTACACAGCGAGTCCAGGACATGCAGGGATACACAAACAAACAACACAAAAAGAAATAACTCCCTCAAGCTGTTCTCTGATCTATGCACACACACCTCTGAGAAACATTGCTGGGTTCTCAACACCTACCACATGGGTCTGTGAAATCACCTGGGGAGGGCCTGTCTCTAGAGAGCCCCCACCCCAACAATGGTTTTTGTGAGGTTTTCCAAGAGCTCCGAGGCCATCCTCAACCCCTGTGGTGGCCTCTCCTTCTTCCTATGGCTCTTGAGTCTACTTTTTACTGTTTCCTGTCATGTCAGCCCTTTGTGCCTCTGCCCTGATCCCTCTGGAGTGGGGTCAGCACATTGCACCCACAGGGCCGCTTGCAGATATTGTCATATTTTTTTCTGTAAAGCCACCCCCACCCGGGCATTACCAGGGATGGAGGTGCCCAGGGCCACGAAGACCACGGCATTGACTGAGTCCTTGAGGCCCACGGTGCACCCAAAATGTGAGGCCAGGTCTCCGATGAGGGCAGTGAGCAGACCAATGACCAGGATGCAGACACCGAAGCAGGCCCAGCCGTGGCAATACTCCGTGGGTGGAACACAGGCAAACAGAACTTTCCAGAACACCGTCAGGAAGTGCATCACGTAGTCAAAGCAGGATGGCAGCCGCTCCTCCCGAGTTCCATCCTCCTCCTCTTCCTCATCCCCTGTGGGCACATGACCCAGGTGGGGCACACACCATGCCTCAGACTTCCTTGCTTACACAGCTCCATTGTGTTAGACTTCCAGACAATTCCATATAAAGTGCTTTTCCAGCATGCCTTGCAGCTATGAGAATGTTGGTCTGAGATGAATATATTTATTTTCTCAGAATCCCTTGCAGCTAAGAGAGTATTGGGCCCAGGTAAATGTTAATTACCCAGAATTCCTAGCAGCTAAGAGTACTGGGTGGAGGGAAGCTTATTTGCCTTCTCAGATTTGCAGCTAAGAGAATAAATATTCACGCTTAAGTAAAGTCAATTTCCCAGAATCCATTGCAGCTGAGACTGTTGGAGAAAGGTAAATATAGTTACTTTCCCAGAATTCCTTGCAGCTAAGGGAGTGTTGGAACCAGGAAAACACACTTACTTTCTAGAGAGTTTTGGACCCAGGTAAATATACTTAATTTCCCAGCATTCCTTGCAGCCATGGGAGTATTGGGCACAAGTAAATCCATTTACTTTTCCAGAACCCCTCAAAGCTAGAAGAGGCCATAGATCCCTTGCTTAAAGCACTCAGTGTCTCACAAACCCTGGCTGCTAGAGATGACCATGTCTTGAGCTAAAAATAGTCATTTCCTCAAAAGTTCTCACAGTCACTGACAGCCATCTGTACAGTTAGAAATATTCACTACTGGGAGTCACTGCAGTGGCATGGGGCTTTGGCTCCGAGGTAGACAGCCTGCCTAGCATGCAAAAGGTTCTGAGTTCCATCCTGAGCACCATCAACCAAACGCACGCCAAGATTCCACACTCAGCTAAACACGCTGGCTTTCCCAAAGTCTCCAGGAGCAAGACAGAGACAAACATCCAGCTAAAATTAGCCAACCTCCCAGAATCCCTTGAGGTTAGCAACAGCCACGTCCTTGGATAAAAATATGCACTCTCCCAGAATCCTTTGCTTCTAGCAATGCTAAAATACATACTTTCCCATAATCCCTTGCAACAGTGGGCCGCTCTCTCCCTCTCTGGCAATGAGACAAAAGGAGAGGTTTCTGAAATGCCCTAGCTCTCTCGGTACAGGCGCCTGCCCTGGACGTGTTTATTTTCTGAGCTTTGTAAAGAGTCCCAACTTGTCCCTTACAGTGACCTGATCGGCTTTTGTGTGATTTGAAAAGAACAGAAGTATCTGGAACCCTCATTCTGAGCCTATAAGCAGGAGGCGATGAGTGGGAAACAGCAGGCTCCTGTGTGCCAAATATTATAGCTGGAAGGGTGCTGATAAGGAAGGTGGCCAGTGGCCAGCAGGCAGCAGGCAGGAAGGCAAGGTGAGGCTAAGCCAGCTGCCGAATCCTGAAGATCTTGCCAGGACCAACCCCAAATCCTCAAATTTTCTCTCTAAGAAATACCTCTAAGGACACCTGCAGTGGTGGAGGCAGAATGGTGTCCCGTGTCCTCCCCCCCCCCCCCCAGCTGTAGGACTCCAGTCACAACATCCTGCTCTGTCTTTTCTAACTTACTTAACCACTGGCTTGCCAAAGAAATAAATCCTTGAATTTGTACTTATCCAAGAGGTTTTTGTGGTTTCTTGGTTCTGCAAGACCAAACTTTTAGCCTCAACCACAAGCAAAATGGAAATTAGAAACAAAAATTGAAAACTCAGCAGCCACTCCACCCTTTCTGGGTCTCCTGATTTCTATTTTGTTCCTGCTAGGGCCGAGGACTCTAAACCTAGAGGTGCAGCAGCCATTCTACAACGATGAAGGCAAAAGCTTAGAATGGAAAAGTAAAAGAGGAGACAGATCCAGTTGGGGCAGGAGCCAGAGGCAGGAGAATATCTGGGAGTTCCAGGCCACCCTGTTCTACATGGAGCCTTCTCTGTGAGTCAATGCAGACAGGCACAGACTGTCTTCTCCTTGTTTGCTCCAGATTCCACTATGGCTCAGTACTGCCCTCACATTCAGACTGTTTCTTTTTAGCTTGGAGGACAACCCCTTCCTCATACCCCAAGTTAATAACCATCTCGAAACACTCAGACTTCCTTCCTTGCTGTTCCGCTACCCAGGATGGCCATGCTTGTCCTTCCACTCCTTGCTGCACATGACTGTCCCCAGGTGAGGCCTTATCATGGTGTCCCTTTTCCAGGAAGCCTTCCCTTACCTCCAGACTGGGTCAGGAGCTTCATGTGGGCTCTTGGGGTCTCTCCTCCTACCTCTGTCACCCCCCAGGTTGTCACTGTTTTGTTACATGTCTGTCTTCTCTACTGTGACCTCCATGGGGGACAGGAACAATGCTGTTCCAGCCACTTCTCCATCTTCTCTCCCACCCAAACACATTAAAAATTGTGGCTTCAGAGGGCTGTGCCAACTGCACGGGCAATTCTAGGCTGGTCTCATATTGCCACACCCTTAACTTTGAACTGCATTCAACAGTTTTTTTATTTTTATTTTTTTTACATTTATTTATTTGTTTATAGTGTGTGTGGAGATTAAGGGGGAAAATTGCAGGAGTCGGTTCTCTCCTTCTATTGCATGAGTCCCAGGAATCGAGCTCAGATGATCAGGCTTGGCAGCAGTCGCCTTTAACAACCGAGCCGTTTCTATCCAACCTTTTCTTTAACCATAATTCCTTGCATATTAGTCTCTCCAGTTAAGGCCTCCCAGAAGGAAACTTGGTATTATTTATGGTAGGGAGCCCTGAATTGTAGCTCCAGATCTCATTATAAACTCTTTAAGAGATTTTGGGTGGCCCTTTCCTCTATCTGAGCCTGTTTTCCTATTTGTGTCGCAAAGTGTGAATTTCCAAGATCGAATCTGTGGATTCAGTCGCCAATATGCCTCTGGCCACACGAGGGCACTGCGGGTCCGCGGGAGAACTAAGAAGATTGAGGACCACAGCAGGTGGGAAAAAGCCCGGTGCCCTGGTGACTGTCTCCGTGGCAACAGAGGAGCCCAAGGCTCTTTGGGGGAAGCCCGCTGCCATTTCACCTATCTTTTAACTTCTTGATGCTACTAGGGTAAAGCCCGGGTTGGTCCCCCACCTATCTCAGGTGGAAGTAGAAGCTGAGCCTTCCAATCAGTCTCCCAACATCTGGGACCACTGCACAGATGGGTCAACTTTCTCCTTTGGGCTTCCATCTGCCTCTCCGGCCCTCCGTGTAGGGGGAGTGCTCGCTCTCTGCCTATCAGCCGCTCCCCATCTGTCTTCTTCACCCCTCCCCCCACCGTGTACCTTCGTGTCTCTGTCTCTCCATCACCTCCCTTCGCTCTCGCCCTGTCCTCATAACTTACCTGCGCTCACGGTAACTGCCTCTAAAAATTGCTCCCTCCACGAATGAGTCCCAATCACCAAGGCCAGGTTCGTTTTCTTTATGAGTTTATCCACGGTGTTCTGGGGAAGAGAGGATGAAGGGAGGGATTGCTGCGCTGCCCACAAGCGCCTGACTGGGTGGTGCGCTGCAGGGTTTGGGGGCTGTAAATCAAACCCACATTCAAGGACTCACTGCACGCCCAGTCCAGGGGACTCTATCGTGGTCTCCAACTTTCAGATCTGCATATTCTTCCATTCCTGAGCCTCACCCAGTCTCTCTCTCTCTCTCTCTCTCTCTCTCTCTCTCTCTCTCTCTCTC
>CAJQZJ010026257.1:6521761-6580072 GCA_907164525.1 Lophiomys imhausi
TGAGGGGCTGGGGGCGTGGCTCAGTGGTAGAGCCCCTGCCTAGAATCCCCCAGTGAGGGGCTGGGGGTGTGGCTCAGTGGTAGAGCCCCTGCCTAGAATCCCCCAGTGAGGATCTGGGGGTGTGGCTCAGTGGTAGAGCCCCTGGCTACAATCCCCCAGTGAGGGCCTGGGGGTGTGGCTCAGTGGTAGAGCCCCTGCCTAGAATCCCCCAGTGAGGGGCTGGGGTTGGGGCTGACCAGATGCCTAGCATGCAGAAAACCCTGGGATGCATTACCAGCACTGTCAAATAATAATGTCCTAGTTTGTTAGGCCACAAGACACAGGTGAGATAGGAACCAGCAAAGGACACAAGAAGACCCAGGGAAGCACAGAGACCATCACACAGATACCCAGAGGAAAAGACACAGGAATGCCCAGGGCAGAAGGGCCTTGTGAAATGCTGGAGACATAAATTAGTCAAAATACTTTGGGAGCCTGCAGCCAACTTCACACACTCTATGATTTAGCAGCTTTGCTCCTAGGATAGGCTTATAAACCCGTCTCAACAAAAGGTCCCTAGGAGAACGTCCACGGAAGCTTTATCTACAACAGGGCCAATCGTGAAACAACTCAGGGGCCTCTCAACAATTACATGCAGAAACAGCAATGGAGTAGTATACTGCCCTAAGCAGGAAGGGGAGTATGGCTGCACGTGACTACATAAAGGAACCGGATCCTGAGACATGGAGCTGAGTGAAGGATGCCAGGTACAAAGGTCACTGTGAAGCCTCTGTGTAAGCCTGGAGCTGGAGATCAGAGGTCCACTGGGCAATTTTAGTCATTTCGACTTGGCCCTCGAGGGGGCTGTGGTAGGTTCTGGGTCCGATTGTCTATTTCTGTCTTTCTGTGTTTGTTCTATTACATTTTATTTATTTGGGGGAGGGGTTGAGTGTGCCATGGCCAAGAAGGTGTGAAGAGAGAACTGATCCTACAAAGTTGTCCTCTGACCTTCCACATACACATAATAAAAAATAAACACACACAAGCTCCCATCCATCCTCTTTCTGGAATACTCCACAGCTCCAATCTCAGAGGACTGTGGTCCCATCTCTCGGCTGCATGGCCTCTCCCTCTCTGTCTCACCTTCTCTGTTCCAGCCATTCTACCCTCTGCTGTTCCTTGCACACATCATGCAAATTTTTCCCGGGGGGCCTCAAGCCCTCCTTCTCGGGGTTCATTTTTGTATCAGTTCCCCTGACCATCCTATCTAAGATGACACCCCTGGCCTTAGTTTACAAAGTAGAGGATCAAGGCTCAGAGAAGTGAAGCAATTTGAGAAGATCACACAGCATTCACTCTCCGCAGAAGGTGCCCAAGGTCTGCGCTCCCGGCCCCGCCCTCATGTTGCTATGGTAACCCAGTTGCCTATTATAGAGAAAAAGGCGGGTCAGTGGAACTGTCACCTGAGCCGGCTGCCCTCTTAGAGATGCCTTGGGGCGCCTCCAGCCTTAAGTCTCTAGGAATTTCCACCTTCCATTTC
Organism: Lophiomys imhausi; assembly: GCA_907164525.1. Lineage (NCBI taxonomy): Eukaryota > Metazoa > Chordata > Mammalia > Rodentia > Muridae > Lophiomys > Lophiomys imhausi. Next base: position 6,523,281 of record CAJQZJ010026257.1, read on the forward strand.
AGTCTGAAAGTTCCTCTGGAAGTCTAACCCACAGCCTGCCCTCAACTCACTCCCACAGAGACCAGGAGCCGGCTTCTCTGGGGGAGGGAGGCAGCATGTTGGCAGAACTTCCTGAAAAGGAGTGAGCAGGGTGTGTGTGTGTGTGTGTGTGTGTGTGTGTGTGTGTGTGTGTGTAGGGGTGGGGAGAGGGGTGATTCTTAAAGAGCCACTGCATCGTTAGCCCCCTAGGCAAGGCCCCTAATGATATATCTAATTAGCAGCCCCTAATTAGCAAACACTCAGGCGTAATTACAAACCCACCAGGATCCCAAGCAGACTCCCCTTTGCTTCTCCCTCCTCCCTCCTTGGCTTTGTGAGAAGCAGGGAAGACCTAGAGAGTCAAGAATATACCCAACTACACCTAACTGCCTCTTTTGGGGATGGTGAGACGCTTGGGAAGTCCCAGGTGAAGTCGAATAAATTGTCCTTCCAGCTCCAGTCCTCCAGGCAGACCAGGGTCAGTGTTTGCCTGCCCAGGGGTGCGGTCATGCAGTCTATTCCATTATTTTTGCTATCACCCACATTTCCCCCCTCTCTCTCCAGGTCTTGGAAGAGGAACCCAGGAGAGAAAACACTAGATAAATATTTGTGAAACACATGGACAAGAAGCCTGAGCGTTGTCTGTCTGTCTGTGGCTGGGCCAGCTATACTTTCTGCTCCAGGCTTCCTCCGCCGAGCCTTGAAAGCTAATCTGAGGGTACACTCAGCGGCGAAAGGATCAGCTTGAGTCCAGGAAGGGCCAGCAGGGCAGATGGTAGCACCCTCTCAGGGCTCGGAGGTGGTGGCATCTTCAAGGCCACCTCTCCCCAACTGGGCTGGTGGTGAGTGTCCTGTTCAGTCTGATCTGACCGTCTCTCTCTCCATCAACCACACAGGGTCCCCACCACACACAGAGTGGCGATTGCAGACAGGTAAACTGAGGCCATTAGTGGGAGAAAAGACTTGGTCAAGCCAGAGGCAGAACAGAAGTGTGCTGCTAAGGCACGGGTCTCCTAACCCAGTGATCTTTTAAGCCATCTGGAGTCCCCCACGCGCCTGACACAGGGCGGGGATCTTGTGGGCACGTGAAAGCTCACTCCAGTTCTGGTCCAGGTGTTGGCCAGCATCTCGCCCACCTTCCCGAAGCCCTTCCTGAGGGAAGGAAAACGTCAGACTGAGCCCCTCTGTTGAGCCCCCGGAGGTGGCTGCTTTCCCACCCCACCTCACTGTGAAACAGGAGGCTGGAGAGATGGAAGTGAGACTGGAAGGACATGTCTAGCCCGACCTTAGAGCAGTGCCCAGGAGTAGGAAAGTGTCTCAGAGTTGTCCAAAGAATGAATGGACAAACAGTGAGAGGAACGGGAGTTAGACTTTGGAAGGACTACACAGGTTAGGCTGTAGGCAGGAACAGACTCAGAATGTCAGCTTTGGGATGATGGGGAGACCTGGGGGAAGGAGGGGTGAGAAGTTGGGGGCACTCCGGGCCCTCGGGGGAGTCCACACTGCGGGGGATAGGCCTCCTCCAGGTCCCAGTGCATCAGGGGCGGAGACAGAGGTGTGTGGGTGTGAATTGGCTGCAGGGAGAGGGAGAAGAGGGGAGAGACAGAGACCCAGGTGCCCAGAGACGGACAGACAGACACACATCATACACATGGCGCACGCTGAAAGCGGGGCAGCCAAGACTCCTCCGGAGTCAGGGCTCAGGAAGCCCCCGCACTTGGCGACGCGGCGCAGCCTGGGTTCCCGCAGTCCCGCGGGCTCTGGGCAACCGCGCTGGGCTCTTACCTGTCTTGGGGTCGGGCCAGTCCCCGGTGGGCCCCCACGGTGGGCGCCTCCGCCCGAGGAGGAGAAGGAAAAAGAGGGAGAGGAACCGGGGACTGAGGGAGAGCAGGGAGGAGGGAGGAGAGGGGATGCGAGGAGGGGAGCCGGGGAGGGGCCGGGAGGAGGGCGGAGCCCAGGGGAGGGGGCGGGGACAGAGGAACTTGGGCGGGGGGAGCGGAGAGAGGAGACCCGAGGAGGGGGTTAGACTGGAGCGCTAGGGAGCACAGCTCAGAGGAGGTAGGAGGCCAGGGGAGGGGGTGGGGACAGAGGAACTGGGGCGGGAGAATCAGCTGTGAAGGGGGACTAGGCTGAAAGGAGGGAGAAGCTACTGAGGGGAGGGAGTAGGACAAGTGAGGTGGGGAAAGGACCACCTAGAGGTGGGAGGGAGGAAATTAAGGAGGGGTGGGGTTGGGAACCGGGTAATTGTGGGTTGGATGACAGGGAAAGACTGGAGGAAGGAGGAGCTGAGGGTGGGCACGAAGGAGCTGGGGAAAGGACCACCAGGAGGAAGAAGAGAGGCCGGAGGAAAAGAGGGAGGAGCCAGGGGAGGGCAGGGCTTATGGGAGGGAGCTGGGCCTGGGAGTTCACTCTAAGGGAAACCGCTGAGGGAGGAGTCAAAATAGGAGGCGTGGCCAAAGGGAAGCGGGGGCGGGGCCACAGAACTGGGAGGGGGCCTTGCAAAAGAGTAGGAGGGAGGAGTCCGGGAAGGGGCGTGGCCCAAGAAGGCTAGGGGGCAGGGGAGTGGCCGGGCAGGGGCTGCAGGTTGCCCAAGTCTAGGGGTTCAGCACTAGAGGCTAAGGACAGCGACGGAGGGCACTAGTGCCTTGCACCTGTCTGTGGCATCCCGTCCCCGCCCACCTCTGATCACGCATGGGCTGCATCCCGTCCATACAAGGGCTCAGAGATGCAGTCATCGCTACAAATAGCCACAGACTGGCAGACCTGGGGGAAGGGGGGCAGGAATGTCGGGCGGCAGCCCTTTCCAAGTCACAGGCTCAGTCTGCTCAGGGCACTTTACAGAAGGCAGGGAACTGCCACCAGAGCACCCAGGTACCACGAGAACCATTCCCATGGCCCCTGCCCCACCAAAACACTATCAATACCAACCCTCGGAGGTAGATGTTATTAGTTCCATTTAGACACTTCAAGGTGGGGAAACTGAGGCAGCAAGTATGGCTTCAGGCTCAGTATCTTTTTTTTTTTTTTTGGTTTTTTGAGACAGGGTTTCTCTGTATGACAGCTCTGGCTGTCCTGGACTCACTTTGTAGACCAGGCTGGCCTCGAACTCACAATGATCCGCCTGCCTCTGCCTCCCAAGTGCTGGGATTAAAGGCGTGCGCCACCACCGCCCAGCTCAGGCTCAGTATCTTTAATCACCACCTGACAGCACCACCTCTGGGCTGAGGACAAGATACGAAGGATCAAGACCACCCGGTGTGGTGACACACATCTGTGATCCCCGCACTCAGGGGGCTGAGGCAGGACAATGGTTAAGCTCTAAGCCATCCTCATAGCAAGACCTAAATTAAAAACAAAATAATCTTGGGGTGGGGGTTGAAGACTTGGACCAGCTGGTAGAATGCTTGCCTAACTTGCACTAAGCCTGGGCTCCACCCCCAGAACTCTGTAAATTAGGTATGGTGGTGCACGACGCCAGCAATCCCGGACATCAAGAGGTGGAGATGGATCAGGAGTTGAATGTAACCCTTGGCAAGAGGCCAGCCTGAGCTATGTAAGACCCCATCTCAACTTCCCCCCAAACTACAAAGTTCTCAGCCAAGTGTCCTAGGATACACAACTAGCTACACATGTCCGTGCACACACACACACACACACTTCCTTAGGATGCAAGTGTCACACACCCTCACCATTGCTACCCTCACAACAAACCCCGCTCCAGGCTCCCTCCCTCCACAGGCCAGGTGACAGGTGCTGGGTGCTGAGCACAAAACGGTGCAGAAGGGAGAGAAGGCTGCCCTTGCCAGCAGCTGGTGTCCACTGCCAGCTCTGGAGGGACACTCTTGGGCCTGCTGCCAGTAGGGGGAAGTTCTAGCTCCCTGCAGCTTCCCACGCCTTGGCCAGGCTTCTTCAGGAGGTTGGAGGCTGGGAAGTTGGCCTCTGATCTCCCAAGACCTGGAGGCTATACCTTTGCAGTGAAAGGGGGGTGGCCAGATTAACAGATGGACTTCATTAGCAGGAGTGACTAGCACCCACATAACCCCACAAGCACATGTACCTCCAAGGAAGCAGGGGTCCTATCCAAGCCCCACTCCCAGCCTGGATTCCGCCTGGAACTTTTTACCAAGCCCAGTGTCCTCAATTTTATTCCTGGTCAGGGATTGGGAGGAAACATGTCCTGTGGGACTACCTTCCTCTGGGCCTTGGGTTGGAGACTGATGGAGCCATGGGGTGGTAACTGTTTGTTTCCCCATCCTTGGGCTGTCTAGCTGAGAGCTATACCCAATTTCTACCTCAGTATAGTAACTTGTCCTGGGGCCTGATTGCCTTGGTCTAGCTTTGACACCCCCACAGAATCTATACTCAATCACCTTCTGTTAGCATCTAGCCTTGGCCCCTGCCAAGCACTTTTCTTTCGAGACACCCCTCCCCTCTGTTATTAGGCCAGTAAAATGGTCAAATCTACTTTTGGGCTGAGGGAGTCTGTAGATCCCTTACTGGTTTCACTGGAGGTGCTAAAAGCAATCCAAAATCCCCAAAAAGATTCCCCCAGTCTCTATGGGTCTTCCAAGAGACCCATCAGAGCCTAGAGCCCCTCCTGGTGAGCTCTCCCTTCCCCTTCACTGTGTTTCCTTATTCATCCTAGGTGAGGACAATGAACCCAGAAACCTCAGGCTTAGGGAAGTTTCAGTGGCATTTGTCTGGCACCAGGCTTCCCGAGGTTAGCTCACCAGAGCAGACAAAGGTTCAGCAGCTCTCAAAATGCAACCCCCACTCTGACTTCCTTTCTTCCCTCTGGGTCCAACCTTGTACCCTCTGCAAAGTCCTCTGTTCTTTAGGAGTGAATTCAGCATCATAGAACCTGGCATACAGTAAGCGCTCCATAGATGCTTGCCAGAAGAAGAAAATGAAGAGAGCTGGGGCAGCTTTGTTGCTCAGCATGTATAAATAGTCAGGGGACCAACACCTGATGGGGCTGCAGGGGGTTGCTGAGAACACCGCTTTTCAAATGGCTCAGACAGGAGTAGTCAATTGCTGAGTCACATGGCACACCAGGTTGGGTCAGGGACTCCCAGCATCAACCTTCTGGGGGAGTCTGAGGGGAGAACTCCTCTTCAGAGATGCTTTCCCCCACTATCCGACAGACATGAGAGGCCCATGCCTGAGAAGAGGGAGTGCTTAGGAGGCTGGGGTCTCCTCAGGCCTGGGACCCACACTGTCCCTGAGGCCCTGCTGATGTTTCCTCTGCTCCACTTGATGACGAAGCCGGGTCAAAACCAGCTCTGAGGCTTGGATCAGGCTGTGCTGTGGGGACAAAAGAGGAGGGTAAGTTGTGATGGTAGAAGGGTACACGCTACACCATCCTGGGAGAGCAGAGGCTAGATCACAGGGTATTGGGTGAGAATGGGTCTCCCACGTGGGAGGAGAGACTACACTCGGGGGAGGGGAGAAACTTAGACCCATGTGGAAAGAACTAAAGCTGGAAATCATTAGAAGGGCTGGGCATGGTGCTAGGGTGGCTGAGACAGAAGGACTGTAAATTTTGGGACAGCTTTGGCTATGCAATGTGACTCTACCTCGCAAACCAAGGGCTGGGTGGACATTTGGTTTTGATACCAAATACCACACAAATAAATAAGTGGAAAAAAGAGAGGGAAGGAAGGAACACAAAGGTAATCGGTGGGAGAGACAGATGGCTCAAGAGGAAAAACTACATTGGAGGGTATTTGAGGTTCAACTGTTAGAGGGAAGATGAGGTTAGACCACACTGGGAAAGACAAAGGTGAGATGCTGGAAGAACCGGGTAGAAACAAAAAGCAGAAGTTGAGGTTGGACCTCAGAGAAGCTCCTCTGGGGCTTGAGCCTCAGCTAGCTCAGGGTTCAGTAAAACAGTCTGCCACAAGAGATTAGGATAGACGATTGCAGGAACCCTGAAATCCTCCCTGGTTCCCCCCCCACACACACACTAAATGAGACTTAAACACATCTAGCTCTGCTTTACAAGGCTGATACCTCTCTCATGAATGCCACTGGGTGGCCTTCCCCTGGATGACAGAGTTCCTTCCAAGAACAAGCTACTCCCTCCTAAAGGTAAGGCACCATGCCTGTGGCTGGGCAAGTAGACTGGGCTTAGGCCCTGCCCTGTTTCTATTCTTCCTCCCACCATCCCTGGCAAGGTCCCTCAGTAAGTAGCAGCTTCTGCCTCAGAATGGCAGGCCTGCTACCTGGAGGATGTGCACCCCTTTCAGGGATACCACGGCCAGCTCCCGAAGTCCATCCCCAGTCAGGTCCACGTGGGCCATGGCCAGCAGGGGGCTGGCGAAGGTCCTGCGCCACAACAGGTGGAAGCCTCTGCTGGCCTCGGGCAGTCTGTGGTACTTATAGCAGAGCAGCTCCTGGGGAGAGGGGTCAATGTCACACAGGCTGAGGAGGGTCACTGCAGGGAAACAGATGACAGGCCCATCTGTCAAGACCCACCTGTCCATAGGTGGCCACCAGGACCTCCAGCTGTCCATCTAGGTCCACGTCAGTGACCAGGCCACAGAGGATACTGTCAAACTGGTCACTGCTGGGCAGGAGAAGTTGGTCTTCCAGGCCCTTGTTCAGAAGATCCCTGAGGGTCCCCAACACAGGGGGGAAGCTAAGGTCAGGACCCAGCAACCTTTGGTCCCAGACTGTAGGTGATTCCCGACTGGCTTCCCCTGAGGTCCAGACTCACTCCTCTGAAGCTGGGCACCTTGGTTTCAATGTGCATACCTTCCAAGTCCCCACAGAAGGTCAACCTTTCATTCCAGTGGCTGGCTTCAAGTGTCCATCTTGTAGACCCCATTCTGGATGCCCCACTGTGCTCCTAAGTGTCCACCCACATGGTGGCTCTTGGAGACACAGGCACCCTGGTCCCTTACTTCTAAGCACTTGGTACCTTATAGAGCATGAAGAACTCTGCCTGCTTTGACATTTTCACTCCAAACCCAGAGTGTGCCAGAGCTGGATGGAACTGGCTCATAGGAGCTGATGGGAGTGTGCGCGCATGTATATGCTCTCAACTGACTGAGGGGGAGGTGGAATGGGAAAGGTGGTGGGGGTGTGGGGCTGGGGATGTAATTTAGTTGGTAGAGTGAGCACCACATAAACTGGGTGTGGTGGTGCACGACTGTGATCCCAGCCCTCGGGTGGCAGAGGCAGGAGGACATTGAGAGTTCAGAGTCATCCTTAGCTATGTAGCTGGAGGGCAGCCTAGACTTCCTGAGATCCTGTCTCATCCCCACCCATAACACACACAAAGCTGACTGCCTATTTTAGCATTACAACTGCACAATTTATGGTGGCTTAAAATCCAAGATGGTGGGAGTACTGACACCATCGAACTTGCCAAGCATTGCATGTCTAGGCCTTCCCCAAGCGAATGTCTGCTGGCATCCCTGGTCCACCTGTGCTAGGGGTATAGGTGTCTTTAATAGGAGGAAGACATACCCACCCTTAACAAATCCTCCACAAGAACCAGGTTGTGTGCTCCTACCTCCTCCCTGATCACAGCCCCCCTCCTGATGCCAACTACCCCAGAGGGTTGACAAGGTAGGACCACACCACACCACACAGGCTCGAGGTTAAACTGTGCCCAGAAGCCCTGGGCGCCCTCACCAGTACACCACAGCCGGCTCCAGCATGCTGGCCACAAGCAGGCTGTATCCTTCCTGCTGGGGGGTATCCTTGGTTGCTATGGAAGAGACAGGAGTTGGTGGGTCTATGGTGACAGGCCTTTCCTTATACCCTTCCCCCTCTGCAGTGAAAAATGCAGGAGAGACATCAGGACAAAAATCCAAAGATTGTGCCTCACAGAGAGGGTTAGAGGTTAGACTATGAAACAACTGTAGCCAGACATTAGACAGGTGTTAGTCTAAAGGTAGAACGGAATAGGAGAGACAAAGGTTAGATCAGGGTTGAAGTTTAAGGTTAGATCACAGTGTGAGATCAGGGGGAAACCCTGCTAAGAAGGCAAAGGGCACGTTAAGGTGAATGTCAATGTAGGACAGCCCGAGGTCAAGAATAGGAAGAAACTAACACCTGGGAGTGGGGCGAGACCATGATTGACAGCTGTCAGTCCAAAGGGAGTGAGAAGACAGGGATGGGGTAAGTCAGTGTAAGATAGTATGAGGAGTGAAGGATAGACCACAAAGGGAAAGGTGAAAATAAAGAAAAAGTTCAAGGCTAGACCAAAGTGAGGAGGTTGGACTCTAACTAAAACCATCAGAGTCCAACCTGTCACACAGCTTATGGGCTGGAGAGGGGCCCCAGGAGGAGCATGAGGTTTGGTTTGAACCCTCAGGGTGGGGAAAGCTGAGCCTGCAGAGTCCACTCTCCAGACTCCAGGCCTACAGCGAACAGCTCACCCTCTGGGGTCAACAGGCTGAACACAATCACTCGGGAAATGGGCCCGTCCTGCAGGATTGTCCATGTCTGCAAGATCTCTGTGTGGAAAGTAGGGACTCAGGGACCCGTTCCCATACATGGGTTTGTCCCCATCCCAGGCCTGACCCTCACCTCGACTCGTCTGGTCCACGTGAGCCACACGTACATAACCACTCTGGCAGCCCAGAGCTGAGAGCCGCCGGGATGAGCCAGGGAGGTTGTGGACATCGAGCCAGAGGACACTGGTGGGAGTGGACAGACAGGTAGATATCCCAGAGCCCAGCCCCATCTCTGCTTCCCAGGAGCACCCAGCCCTTCCCTGAAACACTAGGACCCTTCAAGCCCAATTCCCTAGGAGGCTAGACCCTACTACATATGGTTTGAGGTCATGCTGAAATCTGGGACCATGCTAACCAGCTACCTTTTTTTTTTTTTCCTTTTGAGACACGGTCTTTTGTAGCCTAGGCTAGTTTCAAATTCAAATTCAATGATCTTAGCAAAGGATGAATCTGAACTCCCAACTCTCCTGTCTCTACTCTCTGAGTGCTGGGGTAATAGGTGTATACTACCTTGCCTGGACTTTGTGGTGCCCTAGATTACGTGGTGGAGCCTAGGACTTTTGAGCATGCTAGACATGCATTCTATCAACTGGGTGACACGCCAACATGCTTCCTACTTTCTCTCATGTTTTGGTTGTGAGCCTACCCTTTAATGGCTGGGCCATCTCTCCAGTCCAACTTCCTACTTTCTCTAAGACCGCCCTCCTGTGTGTTGTGTGAGAAGGCAGCCTGTTGTCTGGCTTCTTGGCAGTTAGGGCTCTGGTCCCTTCTTTGGTAACGGGGATCCCCTCCTACCTACTGGTCAGGTTCGTGAGCTCTGGGAAGAGGTTTTCCACGGGCTGCTCCTCAAACTGATGTAGCTCCTCGTTCTGGGAAAGCGAGACCCACCCCAGGCCATGGAGTCAGTCAATAGCCTCCTGTGTATAGGCCATCGCTGCTGTGTGGATCCCTGCCAGACTGTGCCCAGCTTGCCCACCTCACCTCCTTGTAGAGATGAATGGCTGGATCATTCCCACTCAGGAGAAAGACGGTCTCCAGCTGGTCCCCAACTTGGACTCTGAAAGGAGAAAAATCTAGGATGTGCTGGAACCTGATTGGGGTTGAACTACTTTGGGGATTTAGAAATGCCACTATCAAGTCCAGCGGTGGTGGTGCACGCCTTTAATCCCAGCAATTGGGAGGCAGAGGCAGGTGGATCTCTGTGAGTTCGAGGCCGGCCTGGTCTACAAAGTGAGTCCAGGACAGCCAGATCTGTTATACAGAGAAACCCTGTCTCGGGAAAAACAAAAAACAAACAAACAAAAAAACAAAAGAAAGAAATGCTTTATCAATTTATTTTGAGATAGGGTTTCCTGTACCCCACGATGGTCTTGAACTCACTATGTAGCCACAGCTAACTTTGAACTCCGGATCCTCCTACCTGTACCTCCCACACTCAGTCTGAAATGTTTGTTTGTAAAAAGGAAAAAAAGATGCCTGCTACACCCTGACATTCAGAGACTCACAAGGCGGGTGCACAGCTTAGTGTTCTGCAGACTTGTGTTCACTAACCCTTGACTTCCACAACTGCGAGATCTCAGAGCAGCCAAGTGTAGGTGCTGGGAACCCTGCTCTGAGAGCCCCCAACTGCTCGAATCTGCACTCTACGAATAGGAGAGGATACTCTAAATGAGTGTGCAAAACCTCACAGAAAGGGCGGGTGAGATAGTTCAGAGGGTAAAGACAAGTGCTACCATTCTGGATGATCTGAATTTGAACCCCGGGTCCATAGAGTAGAAGGAGAGAACTGATTCCTGTGGGTTGTTCTCTGACCTCCACCTGCATGCTATGGGACCCTCTTGCACACAAGTAAAAAATAAAATAAAGAATCGTCATAATAAAATATACACATATGTGCATGCACACATGAACACACATGCACATCAGTATATACTTACGTATGCACATGTTTGTGCACACACCACATACACACACAACAAAAACTTCATTTTTATATCTCTCACCTGCTAGACCAGAGGTTGGCCACTAGGACCAGCAGACCAAATCCAACCCACTAAGTGCTCTTTGTAAATAAAGTTTTATTGGCACAATCCCAGCCACTCATTCACAGTATCAACTGTTGCTTGCTCGCTCTGGTGGCAGAACTGTGCAGCTGTGATACCAATTGTTTGACCCTCAAAACCTAACATTTACTAACTGGGCCCTGACAGAAAAACAAAATGCAAACAAACAAAAATGTTCCCAGTCTCTGGTATCAGTGTTGTTCTGAAGCCCCGGAGTAGAACCCGCAATCTTTGGGATTCCAGAACACAAAGATTCTAAATGGTTTGTATTCTACCTTCTTACAGGCCCTTCGATAGACTCTCAGGAGCTGCTGGGTTTGATAGAACCTTCTTTCTTTCTTTTTCCTGCTAGGCAAGTGTTCTGCCTGAGCTGTATCCTCAGCCTTCAACTGCATCTTTTAAATCTGGGTATCTCACAGCTTACGATGGACACTAGAGAACGACCCCAGGTCTGGGAAGCAGAGATCTAGAACTTCTGAGGTTGAGTTCTCTAGGTGCTCAATTAACTCGCTGGAATGATCTACCTGAGAGGTGACAATGTAGCCATTTTGGCTGCATTCACTACAAAAAACACCATCAGAAACCAGACTGGTGATGGCAGGTGTGTGGGTTCCAGTGTGCTATAGTCCCATGAAACCCCACTTCCTGATTATACTTCCCATCACTTCTTGGGCCTCTAACGGACCCTGTTTCCAACGCTTGGTCTACTAAAACCCTTTATTTTTCAGATGGGGCAAAAGCCTCCAAGTGTAAGGAAGGGGTACCAGAGGATGGGTGTCCAGGGTCACTCACTCTGCATGGCACAGCTGGAAAGGTGTGAACTGGAGTTCCAAATTCAGGCAGCTCTCTGCAGAAAGACACAAGTTGAGCCCCACAGCACCTGCTAGCCGGGCCCACCCTCTCCCCCAGGCCCCACTCACCTGCAATGGAGTCCAGGTTGTACTCAGAGCCAGGCTCATAGTCACAGTAAATGTTAAGGAAGGGACTGCCCTTATCTCCTGAGTCCTGGGAGTGGAAACTGCTCTCAGGGGACGTAGGGGAGGCGGAAGGCATTTGGAGTAGATTCAGGGCACTTGGGATAGACTTAGTGGGATCCACTGTGACTAAGGAAGAGGGTGTGGACAGGTGGAGGGTGCTGCGGTACCTTTATAAATGTGATGCCCACAACCAGGCCCCGTTTTGGGGGTGACTTGTTGAAGGTGTCGATGGAGACAATCTCAGCATCCACTATGAGGGGAGTTCAAAGTTCTTGGATCAGGCAGGTCTCAAATCCTGCACACCTAATCAAACTGACTTCCTACCACTGCGGTAAAACCTGTGTGTCTGCGGGGGTCCTAACCACCATCACCATGACCTCTGACCACCGAGTACCAGGCTGCTGACCTCTATGTTTGCGGAATCCTGGACCCTAAACTACTTTCAGGCCATGACGAACCCCTGTCTGGGACCCTAATGAGTACCAGTTTTGATCCTGACTGCGCACCACAGTGACTAACTCAACACCAGACTCCAGTCCCGCCCCCGGCACCACAGCGCCACGCACCGGGGATGTAGTTGAATTGCAGCTCTTTGGCCACGGGCCGTATTTTCTGTCGGAAGTCTTGATAGCGGAAGCCGAGCACTTTGCCTTTAAGAGTGGCGGCCAGCAACTCCCCGCGCCCGTCGGCGCCTCCCGCCAGCCCGTACACGTTGCTCTGCGACGAGAAGCGAGTGAAACTGTCCTCGCGGAGTGGACAGGGTCCCGCCGCCACGGCCGCCTCCTCCATCCCGGACCTCCGCGGTCTGTCCCAGCTGGTCTGCTGCTCCCCAACTTGCCAGGGAGCCACGGCTCGCGCACACTGATGACGTCAGGAAGCTGCCGTCGCTGCCCTCTACCAAGATGGCGCCTGGCTTCCTGACCGGGCGGCACCGACCTTTCTCTTCTGTACTGGGTGGTCTGTCCTTTCCCATTTCAGAGCTAAGGAGATCTTCCAGGACTTGATATGGGAGTTGGAGGCGACTCCTGGCCTCTTTGTAAGCGCTGTAGAAAGGGTAATAAGAATCATTATGAATTGGGGTGGGTGGTGGTGGACGCCTGTGATTCCAGCACTTGGGAAGTGGAGGCAGATGGATCAGGAAGGAGTTCAAGGCCACCCTCTGCTACATCGTTTGAGGCCAGCCTTAAGTATCTAGGCAGTTTTCAGGCTAGCCCGTCTACATGAGACAACCCCCAGCCCCCTTCTCTCTCTCTCATACAAACCTTTATGAGAAAATATACTCATTCTCCATCAAAAACCACCCGAGTGACAAAATAATTACAAAACCTAGTTATTACCCTCTTAGATAAGCACATTCCATCTGTCAACTTACTTAAAACTCATAAGCAAGTTGAGGCTGAGGAACATACCATATATATATTTTTTTCTTTTTAGAGACAGGATCTTGCTTCATGGCTGAACAGGTAGTTTATAAATCAGACTTGACATTCCTCTTACCTTTGTCTACCAAGTGCTAAAAGCACAAGCATGTCCTTTTAAAGTAGGTACTCTTATTATTTATTTGTGCATATGTTTCTGTATGGGCATGTGTACCACGACATGTAATCAGAGAACTGTTGAACTCAGTTCTCTCCACCTTGTAGGTCCCAAGGATTGAACTCAGGTAAGTCAGGCTTGGTGGCAAGTGCCTTTACCTGCTGAGCCATCTTGCTGACCCTAAGTTACTCTTTATCTGTTTCACAGGTGAACTGAGGCAAGTAAATACTCTAAGACCACATGGATAGTTAGCAGCAGCTAGTATTAAACCCCAATAAATTATGACTTCATACTTAAGCAATATCACCTTTAAAACAGTAAAGTGTATTCTTATCCCAGGGGAAAGATCAGTTGACCTGTCCATCCTGGTGGCAGATGAGACCACTTGCTTTATTGAACATTCTTAGTGACAGTCTATAGGACCCATGGCCACCTTGTCCTCTCAGAGTGCACCTGATGCTGTCACAGCCCTTATAGAGTCCCTCACAAAGGCCTTACCATAACTACGCAAAGAGCTTTAAATTTATTATTTTATATGCACTGGTGTTTTGCTTGCATATTTATCTGTGTGAGGGTGTTGGATCCCCTGGAACTGAAGCTACAGACAGTTGTGAGCTGCCATGTAGGTGCTGGGAATTGAGCCGAGGGTCTTCTGGAAGAACAGCCAGTGAGTGCTCTTAGTCGCCGAGCCATCTTTCTAACCCCTATGAAAAGAGCTTTACAGAGGATGAACGGAAGAACAGGGAGAATAGGATCTGGACTAATGCTCCTCAGTGATGGAGATGAGTTGGAACCCAGGTGCTCCCAACTTCAAGGCCTTTGGAGGGGGGAGGGGCTGGATTTGCCACTTCATTGTCACAATCAAATCTCAGCACCTGGAACTCCATGGCCCAACACAAAGCAGGCTCAGCAATCATGTTAAAAACCCAATATGGGCCAGGTAGGTGGCCCAGATAATAAAGATGCTTGCTATGTAAGCCTCATAGCAACCTGAATTCTATCTGTGGAAAGCCAGATGAGATGGTGCTGAGCTGTAATCCTAGTACTTCTTTGGAGGGGTGGAGCTGGAAGCTCATGAGCCAGTTAACTTGGGAGTACTAAGCACATTAGCAGAAAGAAGACCCTGCCTTGCCCAGCATGGTAGTCCACACTTTTAACTCCAGTATACAGGAGGCTGAGGCAAGCAGATCTCTGTAAGTTGAGGCCAGCCTGGTCTACAGTCAAAGCTACATGGTGAAACCCTGTCTCACACAAAACAAAAAGACCCTCAACGAGGAGAGGAGTGACTGACCAAGTCCATTGATCTCCACATGTAGGGCATGGTGCATATGCACACCACATATTTAGAAACCTCCAACCATGTGGCAGTCCCTTGGCCAATGTTATTAGTACCAAGACCTCACATGGGCAGTCTTTAGACACAGTGTGGTTATGGAAGGTGATGAGAAGCAAGGAGCTGAAGCATTCCAGATTCCTGGTCTGCTGAGGAAGAACTCCTGGCAGGTGGGCACAGTACTGTGCTCTCTGCTGGTTATCCAGCAGTTGCTTTATGAACTGTCCGGAGTGAATCAGATGTGGAGGTTGGCATGGCCTCTGAAGTGTCCCGTGCCTCTCCACAAGACAGGGTTTCTCTGTGTAGATCTAGTTGTCCTGGAACTTACTCTGTAGGCCAGGCTGACCTTGATCTGCTTGCTTCTGTCTCCTGAGTGCTGGAATTAAAGGTGTGCCACCACACTCAGCTGCCTCTGGTTTTTATTGTGTACGTAATGAATGTATTATATCCATGCACGCTGGGAAGATGGAACCTTAGCTGTTTTTTTCTGTCACTCTTACTTCATTGAGACAGGGTCTCTTGTTGAACGTGCTGCTGGGCTTCTGGCCACCAAGCCCCAGCAATCCAATCATTGCCCCACCTTCCTGGCTTATAGATACATGTTGTCACACCATTGTTATTTTTTAACATGGGCGTTCATGCTTGTTGCAGGAAGTGCTCTTACCCACTGAGCCATCTCTCCAGACTCTGCAGCTGCTTCTGACTCATGTGGCAACTTATAAACCATTTTCACTTGGTTTCCAACCCTAGTGTGTATTTGAGCCACTTATAACGCTTCCAGAAGAGCAGAAGGGTGGCAACCTGAGTCTAACCACAGGGCAGTGGGGCGTGGCCCTGGCTTGTAGATGGTCAGTGATGTGGAAACAGCCAGGGTGGAGACTCAGACTTGGGAGTGAGTGGGAGAGTCTCACAAGCCTTCCTGGAAATCCCATGCTGGGCTATGGCAGGACAGGAGTAGAGCAGGATGTTTGGAAGCCCAGCTTTTTCTACTAGACCGGCTTCAGTTAGGGCAACCCCACAGGGAGGGGCCCAGCCCTGGCAGACCCACTGTGGGGTGGAACAGGTGGGGCTCTGGCCATCTCTTCTAGCACGTGGAAGGAGAGGAATGGGGACAGGAATCAGGCCAGTCCACAGCTTCCATAAATCACTCTTGATTCTGTGGCTCTGCTGGAGAAATGTCTAACTCCTCACAGGACAGCTGGGGCCAATGGGAAAGGACACCATGGGCAAAGGGACAGTCAAAGAGACTCATGCAAAAGTGGCAGGTTTTATTGTCCTTGGGCCAGCTGCAGCTGCAGGTCGACAGACAGACCTGGATGCAGGCAAAGAAGCAGGTGCAGAGCAGGACCAAGGCACCCCATGAGCTCCAGGGTGAGGTCTAACCTGAGACGGTGGCATTGCAGAGAGCAGGGCAAGGCTCCAGGTGCCGATGTCACCCCCAGCCAGGGATAGCAAGCCTCAGAGCTACCTGTGTTCTTATCTCTGCTAGGGGACAAGTAGGAGAGATGGAAACAGCCTTAGCACACAGCTGGTCAGGAGATGGGACAAGATGCTGACCCAGGTTCCTACAGGACACAGAAGTGTGCACTGGAGATTCTGTCCAGGTGGTTTCCAATGCAGGATGGCACCTTTGGGGGCTTAAATAAATGGCAGGGTGAGGGATGCAGCAGGCATAGGGTGACCAGTCAGCCAGCAGAGCCTGGCAGGCACCCTGGAAGATGTGGCCCGCATTGCACCCACTCGGCCTTCAGACTCCTTGTGGGAGTTGTTGGCCCCACTTCTCTGATGACAGATGGGTGGAAGGCAGTGGCTGGAGGCCTAGCGCAGGTCCTCCTCATCACCCTGAATGGTCTTTTTGATGCGGAGCAGCATGGTGGTGAGCCACTGGTCCAGTCTTGATATGGAGTCATATTCCTTCACCTGTGGCACAGGAAGGGGGGGACCTATGACACACTGCTCCCTCCTGGCACCCTCCCTGGCTGCAGTCCCAAGATTTCCAAGAGAACACCCTGTCACCTTGGCCTGAAATGTTTGGAGAATGAGTTGAAGGTAAGAGACCCAGCATGCTAGTGTTGTAGGTGGAACTGAGGCCTGGAGGCATGAAAACACTGCCTCTTCTATCCCTGTGCCAAATGGGATGTGGCCAACTTGACCTCTGCCTTCAAGGGCCTAATTACAGAGGGCACCCAGAAAGTGATGTCAGTAGTAACTACTGGGTAGAGAACCAAGGTTGGACACAGTTGGAAACCGATGTTCAGAGTGGCTTGGGGAAGGGAAGCAATCCTCCAAAGGCGGCCAGGTAGCAAGAGCAGCAGCAGAGTTTAGACAGCTCACCACCCCAGGGGCTCTGAGGGGGTATGAAGAGGCTTTGGTTTGGGGGCAGAGGGATGGATGGGAATTCCCAAAGGACCAAGGCAGGTACCAGTGTCTCAGCCTTTGTGCCATCATCTATAAAGTGAGGTGAACACTGCAGGTTCCAGGGTGACTCACAGGAAAGAAAATCAGTCAGGACCACAGGTCTAGAGTTCAAGTAGGGCAGAAATTTTTTTGGGTGGAGTGGAGGAAGGTTTGAGGGTTTCTCTATGTAGTGCTGAACTCACTTTGTAGACCAGGCTGACCTCGAACTCACAGAGAGCCACCTGCCTCCCAAGGGCAGGATTAAAGATATGTGTACCACCACGCCGGCTTATGCAGGGTAGAGTTTATGAGAGAGCACATTGGAGAAGATCCGCCGGCCAGAACCCCTGTGCCAGCCACTCACCGACTCTGTGTAGCTGTCCACATTCTGTTCCTCATGGGCTTCCAGCAGCTTCTGCAAACAGGGTCAGGGTCAGCCAGACCCAGCAGATGCTAGGGGTGTGACTGCAAGGAGGGCGACCCCATGCTGTCAGGCTGCACCCCAGTCAGGGCACTGTGGTGCGTGTGTGGGGAGACGCGGGGCTCCTGGCCCTGCCCATTGCTCTCCACTGTCACTGCCTTAGCTTTACTTGTCTCATGTAGAAGACAGCAGAGTGACAGAAAAAAAAAAAAAAAAAAAAAAAAAAAAAACCAAACCCAGCTCTTTGAGAATCTCTGAAAGCCATCTTGGTGGTTACCCTGGCTGAGACTCAGGTATCCGGGTCAGGGAGAGCCAGACCTAGCACTCACTCACTTTCATCAGCTTGCATTCCCGGGAATCTGAGAAGGCCGGGAACAGCTCCTCATACTTCTGGACAGCAAGCTGAGCAATAGGAGAGAGGGTGAGAAAGGTAACAAAGACTGGGGCACTGAAACACTGGCTGGTGATTCTGATTTGGTGTTCTATGCCCTGCCCTGGCCTCCAGCGCCACCTGACTTGTGCCTGATGTGCCATCCCCAACACAGCTGAGTCCAGTTAGCACAGATAGCTGTAGGAAGGGGAAGGCTTCCAAGGCAAGGGGTGGAGGAGGAGGCAAAAGAGCCTACCCCACATGCTAGGGCTCTATAGCTGGGCCTTCACACACCAAACCCTTGTTAGAACTGTGGGTGGGTCAGTGACAATGGGAAAACACAGGGAATACTACGTGAGTGGGGTGGGGGTGCAGCCTGCTCTGACAAAATCCGACTGGCTGCTCATAATTCATTCGTGAGGGCTGGGTGCGGCTCAGTGGCAGAGCATTTGCATAGCAGGCTCAGGTTCCATGCCCACCACAAAGAGTAAAAACAGCACACTGTTCCACCTCCCCCAAATGCATAGCTGCCAGCTGTACTCAGGCAGGGGAGGAGACTGTAGGGCAGCCAGACGTCATGCCATCCCTGTGGTCTGATCAGGAAGCGTCAGATGACTGAAGCCCAACACCCAGTTTCCCGATCCTTCCACCACCCACTGCCATCCCTAGCCCTGACTTCTTGCCAGGGGGCACTGAAAATCAGTGGGCCAACACAGAGCCAAAGTTAAAGCCATGCTACCAGGAGTCCCAGGGCCTGGCGGGAACTGTGTCTGGGGCTTAGCAGCTTCTGCACCACAGCCGAATGGACAGTCACGATTTACAGAAACCCAAGAAGAGGACAGGTCAGCAAGGAGCTGGCCAGCAGCTGGGAACTCACAAAAGCATCCAGGCCCAGTCAGGGACACCAGGGTGAATAACACTAATGCCAAATTACTTTCCATCCTAACCAAAGGGCAGGGGCCGAGTAGAGAAGATGGCAACTAGCACTGAGAAGTGACTAGGCCTGGTGACAAACAGTGGCAGCCTGGAAAGGTGGCCTGGCTGGTGTGGGCTCACCTTGGCATTGAGCATGTCGATGCAGAAGTGGCAGAGGGCTGCCTTGAAGAAGTAGTCTTTAGCGCTGTACTTGAGGAGGGGACTGTCCATGGCGCTGGTCCCCACCTGTAGCCACATGTCATCATAAACTTAGGCAGGCAACTCAAGGGTGAAGGACACTGCAGCACTACAGCCTAGGGTGAGGCCTGGGGACCTCGGGATTTGACAGTGAGCAGGGATAGTTCAGCAAGATTACCAAGTGTTGCCAGAGTGATCAGAACACTGAGGGTGTGGGTGGGTAAGGGAGGCCAGGGGTCTGTGGGCCTCTCCCCAAGTCAGTAGGGAGGAGGCACTACTGCCAGCCAGCCAAGAAATTGGCACTTGGTGGGCAGAGGACTGGCGGCTGTGGGAGCATGAGAAGCAGTGCCCGCCCCACTCCCCCAGGCCAGCTGCCTGCCTTTCTTTTGGCCAGTCTGGCCCTCCCCACAAGCAGAGTCACATGACACCCGCTGCTTCCTAAGGATCAGGTCCCTGCTCTGCTGGCTCTTCTCCCTCCCGCACTACTTTTTTTGCAGATGATACCCATCTTTGGGGGCAGCTCCTTTGAGTACACATCTAGGACAAGGTGGTGGCATGCACAGGTTGTAGGCGGAAGAAGCATTTGGTGTCCTGGTAGAGAGTGGAGACTGAGTGGGGCAGGTAGAGGGGGTGGCAGAAGCTGTGGTAGAGAGTGGAGACTGAGTGGGGCAGGTAGAGGGGGTGGCAGAAGCTGACAGCCGGGCAAGCCCACCTGCTCATAGATGTCGATAGCCTTCTGGTACTGCTCCAGCTGTGCTGCATAGCCAGCCACTTTCAGCAGACACTTGTTGGCTGAGCTGTGGGGAGGAGGGGCATGAAGGGGCCTGTGGCAAGTCCCACAAGGAGGGGCAGGCTAGGGAGGGGCTACCTGTTGGACTCTTCGCCTTTGTAGTAGTCTGCAGACTGCTCGTAGTGGGCGATGGCCTGGGAAACATGAGAATGGGGCAACTGGAATGGAGGGCAAGACGGAGCAGCATCTTACCCCAGCCTCCCCTGCTTTCCGAGACCACATATGAGGGAGCCGTCCTCCCACTTGGAGCATCACAGTGGGTAGGAACAGGAGCACCGGGAGGCCCAGGCATAGGCAGCCTGATGCCAGATACCTTCTCCACATCCACCAGCTCTGTCTCATAGATCTCGGCGATGGAGATGTGGTGTTTGGCCGCGATCATGAATCTGCCCTGGGTGGGGGTGGGTGGGGTGACATAGGAAAGGGATGTCTGTGACCAGAGGCATGTTTCATGCCAAGTCTCACCCAATCTAGTCCAGCCTCCTTGGATTCCCACCACAGTAAGGGGTCTGACAGGGAGGTGATATGTGAAGGGGTGGGACGGTAATGAGCTGACAGGAGCAGTGGCCTAGCGTGGCCTAGTACCTAGCAGCTGTCTCCCAGGACAGTGTCCTTAAAACAGGATGAGGCTGAGCATTCCTCAGGCTCCTAAGGACACTAGGGGAGGATACTTACAGGCAAGGAAGCGCCTGCAAGGGCACTGTGGCCACAAAGGGATGATGAAGGGCAGAGGCAGCATGTGAGGGGTGTGTATGCTGCAACAGAACCCAGCTCAGCGACCAGCTTCCCCTGCCTCCTACAGCCCAGCACAAACAGGGTGGAAGAGAACAGGTAGGAGCAGCAAGCGAGCCTTACCATGTCTGTATAGATCTCGATTGCTCTCATCAGACAGTTGATGGCCTCTAGGGAGGAAAGAGAAGATGCAGAAGTCATTATAGCAGGTCCTGAAGACAGGAGGCAGACTGTACTCCACAAGGGATATGACAGGCACACAGTTGCCTTGGCTTCAGGGCTCTTGGGCTCTCTCAGAGCAACCAGAAGGAAAGGATGGGAGCCCTTAGGCCCCAGGCAAACTGGTCAGATTGGGTATCTCTGCATACAGAAGACAAGATGGGCACATCTCCCTTAAGCAGCTATACTTCCAGCTTTCTAGCAGGATCAGGGTACAGTGGCAGAGCCAGACTCTCACAAGGTTTGAATCATCAAGCACAGCTCTGCTGTCAAAGGGCAAACTAATGCTAGCTGGGGTGGAGGCTACAGTACCCACTATCTGTCCTGGAGGCTTTACCTTGAGTAGGTCCTATTATTGTTACTGGCTTGACTGGCCTCTCTGGCAGAGAAGGCTGGATACCATGAGCACTGGGGTCCCTCCATTGGGACTCAGCACCCAGAGTGCTGAGGAACACTGTCTCCTCCTCAGTGCCTCCAAAAGGTCCTGGCCCTGCTGGCTGCTTGAACAGCAAGCTGTACCCAACACCAGGATGGCACCAGGATGGTACCTTTGTTGCTACATCTCTTCTAAGATTTTAAATTGGGAAAAGGCTTTTTTTTGGACAAGTTATTTGGAGGAGAGAGGTGTGAGTGGGAGGCATTTTCTAGCAGATGGAAATGAACTCTCAGTATCTTTTAGCACCTTAATGTACCTCAGGAGGGGAGTACTGGGCAATGAGTAGGAGGTCGAGGGTCTAGGTTGCATAGGGCCCTCGGCCATAGGGCATGTGCTGTGAAGGCTCCAGGGCTGCCCATTGGGATAACAGTGAACTGGGCTCTTGGGATGAGGATGCCAAGGCTGCTTCCTGAGGGGATTTCAGTAGGTAAGGCCTGTTGGCATGGGCTCTGTTGGTGGGGCAGCCTCTGCCACAGAAGCGGGGGAGAAACATGGATTTACAGGGCCTAGTCCCCTCATGTTGGCTCCTTGCTCTGGGAACAGCTTGTAAAGTGGCAGAGTGCCAGCTGACCCTCTGGCCTGCTGTCAGCACAGGCCTTATCTGATGCAACAGGCCTCAGTACACCCCTGAAGGCACATGTAGGCCCTTGGTCTGCTCCTACCTTCTGGGTGCTACGGCTGTGGAGAGCAAGTAGAGAGCTACAGAGCCTAGCTTGTCTCTGCACGATTCTGAAGCCCTGGATCATATGCGGATCTAAGCAAGCACTGTCCACCATACAAAAGGGAAAGCTGCAAGCTCAAATAAGGAGGTGGGATGGATGGAAGATATTGGGTGTCTTGTACACAGCAGGCATCCAGGAAACAACGGTGGTGTGGAGGTAGATAGAAGACATGTGTGGCCAGAGTACTTCCCTGCCCATGAACATACACAGCAAGCTCCTACTACAAAAGGGTTAGATTCCTAAAGAGCTGACAGATGAGACCACAGGTCAGATGATCACACAGCCAAAGGAGATCCCTCCTAAACAAACTGGGTGTTCAAGGCTCCATTGGCTAGCCAGCTGTTTCCAGTGCACCCGGCAACGCGGGGGGAGGCGCTGGTGCTCAGGGCTGTGCCTCTGGGCATCAAAAGCCACTGTGCACACCTCACAGCAGGTCTGTGATATCACTGAGGAGCAAACAAAGCACTGAGAGTGATGGGGTTAGGCTGAAGTTTCCTGGTGCAGGACAACACCCTGTGTTCCTTGGGGAGGGGGGGGGATCTGCTCAGGTCACCTGAGCATGTCCTGCTCTGCTTGGCCACTCTTCTCTTTGAGCCCTGACTGGTCCCAGACAGCACAGCTGTCACCGGTGGAACAGTGACTGGGGAGGGCACCACGGCAGTAGGGCTGGCTGCCACGCAGCTGTCACCCTTCCCTGCCCAGCCTGAGTCCCCAGCCCTTACCACCAGAAGCTCTCCTCCGACAACTGTGCTGTCGCTACCCTGTGAGCCTCTAGCCAGCCTACTGTCCCTACATCACACTTTGGCTGCTGCACCCTCAATATACCTTCACATTAATAATCTGCACTTGCAGCCGGGCGGTGGTGGCGCACGCCTTTAATCCCAGCACTTGGGAGGCAGAGGCAGGAGGATCTTTGCGAGTTCGAGCCCAGCCTGGTCTACAAAGCGAGTCCAGGACAGCCAGAGCTGTTAAACAGAGAAACCCTGTCTCAAAAAAACAAAAAAAAAAAATAAATAAAATAATCTGCACTTGCTGAGGCCAAGGCCCATGCCCAGGTCCCCAGAGGAAAAGGACATGACCACACTGGGAGGTCCAGTTCTGTTCAAAGAGCTCATGATGTCATGGCATCTTGCAGGTTGGCAGCCACTACCACCCAGCAGCTAGTTCTCCCGGCCAGTCCGGATGGAGCAGCAGCTGAGGGGCACAGACAGCATCTCCAGGCCAACCAGTTCCCCAGGGAGCAAGAAGGGAAAACATGGGGAGGGCTGTGTGGAGGAGAGGACTGCTCTAAGCCCCACCACATCACAGCTAAACAAACGGGAGTGACCAGTCAGTCCAGGGACAGAGTCAACACAGTCACCTCTTTAACTGGGAGTGGTCCTGTGACAATGCTGGCAGCTATCCACTGATGCTGGGGAGAGCAGCATCTGGGGATGCTTGCCTACTCCCCAAAGGTGGGCCTTTATCCAAACACAAGCATCTCCTTCTGAAAAGAATATTCACTTCTTTTCCATTCTCCTGAGAGGAAAAATCTTAGATATTTAAAAAAATATATGAGACTCAGTCTCACGTAGCCCAGGCTGGCCTCAAACTCACTCTGTAGCCAAGAGCTGAGGAAGGCTTTGAGTGTCTGATCTTCCTGCCTCTACCTCCCACATGCTGCAACGATAGGCATGCACCACCATGACTGGTTTAGATGGTCAGTTAAAAAATAAATCTTTGCTCGCCAAAATTTAAAGTTAGCAATCTATGTGGCTCTAAGATTTTAAAAAGAGCCATTCTAGGCAGTGGGGACATGTACAGCACATTCTCAGCACACCAGAGGTCCATGCTGCAACCCTAGCATCACAAAAATAAGTGAATAAAAACAATGAAAGTAAACTCCCCAGCCCAGGAAAGCCAACTCTGAGGTCCACGGGTTGCGATTTGGCCAAACCAAGCTCCGGTCCCCATAGGCTCTGACAGCTCATCCAAGGCTTTGCTCTTTCTGTTTCCTCCTGGAGTGCAGGGAAGCCAGGACAGGCTGATTTCTGCTCACCTGGCTCGTCTTGACTGCCCTGCTCCCTTCTGCATGTTAATTCTGACAACTGAACAGCTTTGCCTGGCTCCCTGGCAAGCAGTGGGTCTAAAATGGAACTCCTACTCCCAAATGCCCAAAGCCCAGGAGGGGGTGAGGGCTGCACACCAGGGTGGGGGAGGTGGGGGTGTGGGACAGGATGCCAGTGCCAGCCAAGGACCAGCCAATTCTGAAGTGAGGGCTTGTTTTGCTCCTGGTCTATCATGTGTCAGACACTGGAAAAACCCAGATCTTCGTAGACACTTGAGCATGTGGGGATAGTGCTCAGCTGCTCTGGCATCTGGGGCTCACACGGGCCCTTACCTTGGGGGTCAGCTTTCTTGAAAGCGTTGCCGGCATCCACGAAGCAGGTGGCTGCATCGTGCTTGCTCTGGAGCTGCAGGTGCAGCTGGGCAGCCTGGCAGAAAGCATTCCCAGCAGCTAGAATAGAATACATTGTCCCAGCTTCAGTGCAGCTTCAGCCACTACCCCAGGAGACACTTCAGGCTCTCAAGAGCACAGCCAGAGTCCCAGGTAGAGGCCCAGATCAGCACACTCCAGCTCAATGGTGGCTTTCACAGAGCTTCCCGGAGGTGCGCCCGGTGGAAGGAGGATGTCAGTAAGCTGCCTCGGGAAGCCTGAGTCCAGGCATTCAGAAACAGCCAGGGTGAGATCAGTACCAATCCCACGTCCTCCACCAGGCCTCTGCCAGCAACTCTAGAGCCAGCATTTCTACAGAGAAGAAGAAAAGGTAGGCAGCACGAAGGATGGCAAACACACAACACCCAGGCTCTTGGGCTCAGAAGCTCTCCCCTTAAAGAGGGAAGTCCAGAACTTGAACAGAAGGCAAGTGGAGATGGGGCAGGATGGGAGTGGTATTCTGCAAATGTACAGGTGAAGTTTACCTATGTGCCATTTCCCACCTGCTCTCTTCCATAGCCCACTTTTTTTTCCTTCACAACTCCCCAAAGCTCCCAGATGCACCCCTGCTGTGAGTCCTTTCCCTATAAATGAAAACAGGTCATGGACAGCAAGAGCATGCAGTGATCATGCCCAAGGGCCAGGCCATCCTATGCTTGTCTGCTCGGTTAACACCCATAAGTCTCATGTCATTCTGATCACATACCTCCCTCCTAGACTGGCTAAGGGGAGGCAGCAGGGTCTCCCCCACTGAGGGCGCTGCTCCAATATCCCCTTAGTGCTACGTCAAATGCTCTTCCAGTCCAAGCTATGTGGGAGCCTCCAAGAGCCTGGCTTGTTCTCTCACCTGAGCACAGCAGGGCAGACAAAGCTTTGCTCTACCATTATCTAGCCATTATGATCACCTTGTGGGCCTAGGGACTGAAACCACAGCCTCACACATGCCAGGCTCACACTCTGCCAAAATACTGTCATAACATCAGTAACAGTAGCATTATTCGTCACTGTCACAGTAGTGTATTGGTTTTCTGAGACAGGTTCTCTTTTATTGTAGAATCTCAAATTCTCAATGTAGCGTAGGGGGTCCTTAAACTCCTGCCCCACATATGGCGTGCTGGGACATCACACTAGGCTCCTGAATTATTTTTAGGAGAGCTCCAAATTGTTTTAAGAAAGAGAGGCCAGGTGTGGTGGCACATGCCTTTAATCCCAGCACTCGGGAGGCAGAGGCAGGCAGATCTCAGTGAGTTCAAGGACAGCCTGTCTACAAAGTGAGTCCAGGACAGCCAAGGATACACAGAGAAACCCTGTCTTGAAAAAAAAAAAAAAGAAAGAAAGTTAGTTGAGAGCAGGGACAAATGGCCTAAGATTTCTGTTTTGACCACCGGGAGGGGCCGGAATGCAACCTGTGATTAAAAAAACAGGCCTTGAAGTGCTGGACTTTGGGAACTGCATGCATAGGATGTGGCAATAACTGAGTCTATCTTGAACCTCTGCACCCCACCAACCAACCTTGCTGACAGGGGAAGCCATACTATAAAATCAGACTAGCCAGCAGGGCGGTGGTGGCGCACGCCTTTAATCCCAGCACTTGGGAGGCAGAGGCAGGTGGATCTCTGTGAGTTCAAGGCCAGCCTGGTCTACAAAGCGGGTCCAGGATTACACAGAGAAACCCTGTCTCGAAAAACCAAAAAAAAAAACAAAAAAAAAAACCCAACCAAACAAACAAAAAAAACCCCAGACAAGCCAGGCCCTTGGAGGCTCCCACAAAGCTCGGGCTGGAAGAGCATTTGAGGTAGTACCTTAGCTTAGCTAAGGGGATATTGGAGCAGAACACTCAGTGGGGGAGACCCTGCTGCCTCCTCTGGGCTGTCTCAACAGATCTCCTTTGGAGGCAGGTAGACATCCTTCCTGGGTCCTCAGAAAAACAACCCACCCCACACCCCCAACTTAGGGGGCAAAGCATCCCATTTGTCTCATGCTGTGAACTCCTGATGCTGAAGAGGGGACTTTGAGGCCACATGCTGGGCTGGAATTGTGTGGGCTGTGGGCACGCACCGCTCCAGTTCTTGGCCATCTTGAACATGTTCGCCGCTCTGGCATAGATCTCGCATGCTTCCTCTATTTTGGATGAGCCTCTGGGGGAAAAGGGAAGGGAAGAAGTAAAGAGACCAACCAATTTACTATCAGAAAGCAAACACACTCTCTGCCCTGCCAACAGCTGAGCTGTGCCCTGACCCCTGCATACAGGCGGTCTGCAGGTGGAAGGCTGCTAGTGCTGTCCCTGGAGGGGAGTGTGTGGGTGCCCATGGTAGTGGTGATGTTTCCAGACCTCCTCACCTCCACAGCCTGAGCTCTGCAGCCTCTTCTATTTCCTACCTAGATGGTAGATGACCGCTTAGACCAGGAAATCTATGGATTTCTGTTCTTCAGGAGGCTGCAAAGCATTCTGGGGGACTCCCAGGACCCTGATCCTTTGCCTTGCACCTAGCCATGGTTCTAGAAAGATCTCACTACAGAGTGTGCTGTCATATTTCATAAATGGGCAGATATGGCACATGTCAGCCACATGGAGAAACACTATCACAAGACATAAATACAAAATGCTCACATACACACACATATATGGCAAGAAGAAAAGGAACACATATACATATATAAACACTGAATATTTCTGAAAAAATACACCCAAACTTAGCATTGTTTCTTGAGGTAGAGCACACAGAACTGAGGCTGGGGTGGCTTAGCTACTGTATACACTTGCACGTACCTTGTTTTGTATCGTCTGTACATTTTATCTTTCAGAAAACTTATATATTTTATTATTTTATTTTTACACAGACTCTTGTATAGCCTAGGCTGGCCTCAAACTCTGGATCTTTCTGCCACCACCTTGTGAATGCTGGGATTACAGGTGTGCACCACAGGCCCATGTGGTACTAGGGATGGGACTCAGGGCTCCTGCATGGTAGGCAAGTGACTGGATAGCCCAGCAATGAATAACATCACTAGCAGTTTATCCCAAGATACAAATAAGAAGAATTAAAGGCATCTGGCATAGCATTCTGAAAATGCAAAACCACTCTCCTACCCTCACTGTGCCAGGGTAGAAGCCTGGGAGACACACAAGTGAAGGGGACTTTTAGTCTGTTTGCTGGCCTGACCCTTGCTGCACACAGTGGAAGGTGATCTAGGACTCCTCGTCCCACTGCCTCCTCTCCTGGTGCTGAGGTTATGGGCTCACACCATCATCACATCTGGCTTTGGCTTGATAACCAAGTATTCTACCACTGAGCTACATCTCCTGCCCCAGTAGCTTCTAGTTATTTTAAATAAAGGCCACATCTTTGGGCTTTACCCTGGCTTCTCAACATCCAGGAGGTTCATATGAATCTCTTCCTGGGCCAGAGGGGCAGGATGGGAAGCGTCTTTACTAGCTCAAACTCTCAAATTCCCTTCCAAATTCTGTCTTCCAATGAGGTCTAGCCCATGAGGCCTGTGACCTGACAATTGTTCGAACTTGCATCACCCACATGAGTAGTCGATGAAACTCTATACTCCAGTGTCCTATCAAGTGGACTAAAACGTTTCCCATATTGGCAGTATTTAAGAAAAAACACTGCCCCATGGAGAGCCACGTACACCATCCTCACTACCTACCCTGCAACCCCCATGTCAACGAGTCCAGCATGGATGGCATGGGAACTTGGCCTTATCACACAGTTGTGGGGGCCTAGGAGGCCAAGATGGAGTCTATTGTATTCGTGTGTGACCTGAGATATACCGCCACTCTGATCAGTGTGGGGCAGCACCCCACAGTCCTGAATATGCTCAGTAGGTGAGTGGGCGTAGACTGGGTCGTCCCCCCCCCCGAGACAGGGTTTCTCTATGTGGCCCAGGTTGTCCTTTACTCACTTTGTAGACCAGGCTGGCCTTAAACCACAGAGATCCACCTGCCTCTGCCTCCTGAGTGCTGGGATTAAAGACAAGTGACACCACACCTGGCTCAGACTGGGTCTTTTAACCAGTACAGTTTGGAGATTGAGTGACTAGGTAAGTCTGAACACTGTGTGAAACCAGCAATGCCCTGAAGGAGATCTGAACCCAAACAGCACCAGGTGAAGTGTCTACTCTCTGCTGCCCTGGCACCATGCCCTTCCCCCATTACTAAGACCCCATCTTCCCCTGAGCCACTCCCAGCCACGATCAGGTCAGAAATGTCCATGTTGTTGCTGTCATAGAATAAATAAGGAAGGCCCTTTGGGCCTAGATGCAAAACACCCCCACAAAGACCTTCTTTGGAATGTTTTTTTTCTGATGTGTTAAAAGACACAAAGCAGTGCCTGGCACATGCTCAATTGCTCTGCCACTGACACCTCCAGGCCCAGGAATATTCTCTGTATCTGACAGGGTCTCATGTATCCCAATACCCAGGCTGGCCTTGACCTTGCTATGTACTGAGGCTAGCCTCCATGCTTGATTTTCTGTGGTGATTGTGACTGAACTTGGGAGTCTGTGCATGCTAGGCAAACTCACTATCAACTGAGCTATATCCTTGTAATATCTTTTCACATTTGTTTTGTACATATGAGTGTTTTGCCTATATGTATGGCAGTGCACCATTTGGATGCCCAAGGATATCAGATGAGGGTGTCAGGTACCCTGGACTGTATAGTTACAGACAGTTACCATGCAGGTCCAGCTTGGGTCCTCTGCAAGAACAACAGGTGTTAAGAGGTGGTCTTTTTTTTTTTTTTTGGTTTTTCGAGACAGGGTTTCTCTGTGTATCGCTGGCTGTCCTGGATTCACTTTGCAGACCAGGCTGGCTTTGAATTCAGAGATCCACCTGCCTCTGCCTCCCAAGTGCTGGGATTAAAGGTGTGCACCACCATGCCCGGCAATTACAGACAGCTGTGAACTGTCATGTGGGTGCTGGGATTTGAACCCGGGTCCTTTGGAAGAGCAGCCAGTGCTCTTAACCGCTGAGCCATCTCTCCAGCTCCACAGCAAGTGTTCTTAACTGCATTTCTCCATCCTTCGGAATATTGTCAGACAGGGCCATGCTCACAGCCACAGATGTCTATCCTGGCGATCCCCCCAGCTTGCCCTTTGTGCAGATCTCCTGCTGAGCACATGTGTCTGGTGTTATCTACGAGCCTGAGACAGAGTGGCAACAAGAGCACTCACTGCTGGCTAGGTTTGCTTCATGTCAGCACGACAGGCAGACTCAGCACAAAGTCTGCCAGCTGCCAGCTGGAGCTCTCTGATCCCCACTAAGCTGGGCTGACCCTTCTACTGCAGGGAAATCCAGAGGGATTACTGCCTGCTCTGGTCCTGTGGTCCTCGCCCTGCCTCTATGAGGTGACAACAGAAGATCTCCAGAGTCCCCACTCCTTTTACAGATGGGAGGGAAGTCCCACAGGGCAGATCTGCTTGCGTAAGTTACCCAGAAAATTGTGAACAAGCCATATACATACTTCCTTAGCTGTGAAGAAAAAGTATCTGAGGATTTGATGACGGTTGCCCACAGAGGAGGAAGCCTGTTCTCCATAATATCAGCATGCTTGCTCACAGCTGCTTGGTGTACCTGATGGCCTGAGGCCAGGGCTCAGTCCTCAGTGGAAGAGGGAGGGCACTGGAGGTGAGATTCACAGAGTGTGCAGAGGCTGAGTCAGAAACACACATGAGGAGCTGAGGAAGGGAAGTGAGCAAGGTGGACAGGCCAGGGCATGGTACAACTAGACTGGAGCAGGAAGGACATGGAAGAGTGGAGGTCTTGCTGTCTGACAGGAGTGAGAGTGACCAGAAGAAAGATGCCCTCAGATCCAGGCTGTGCTGCCCCTCTGCTGGTTCACTAAGGCTTCCCATCCCAGCTTGGGGAAGCTGCTTCAGTCACCTCTTTATTGTGGCCTGACTAGAACTGCTGACCCTGAAAGGATGCCTCTTGCATGGTGTACCACAGGCTCACCAGCTGCCTCCTGAAGGGCCTGGGTAGCACTGCATGTAACAGCTGACAGGCCTCCCCCACTGACCTCCTCCAAGCTGCCTCAGTTGCACTCCTCAGCCCACAGCTCCACGGGAATAGAGGGAACTGGTTGGGGCTGGACTGGTGCAGGTTGTCTATAATTACTGCTCAGCTCTGCTCCCACAAGAGACGCGGAGGAAGCAGCCTCGGGCCTCCCAGGCACGGCTGCCATATGGAGTGCTGAACGGTGCCAGGAAAGTGCAGGCACTGTTGGCAGTGGCCAGGGGCTTCTGCAGGACAGGCTTGGCCTGCCTACCTCCTGCCTCCATCCCCTGGACATTTTCTGGCTCTCAGAACCACACCATTTTACTTTTGAAGTCCCTTGGTTTGTGTCTGGCAGCCACAGCCACTGGTCCCCAGTTCCCTCCTAGATGTAAGACTCACTGGTCAGATTATTCAGCCAGGGTACTTGGTTTTCACTAATATGATGGACCCATAGCCTACCACCATCACCCATTGCTCCCAGCATGGCTCTCAACTGGTAACGATGCTGGGGAACCTTAGGAGCATGTCAGAGCGTCCACTAGAGGACAGCATGCACTGCTGGGCTGATGACAGGACCCTGTTTCTTGCTGGAGTTGCTAAGAATCCTCTAGGTAAGGGACCCATCATTTAGCCAGGCCTCATGGATCACCACAGGCAGAAGGACTCAGAGGGAAAGAATCACCAGCTAGTCACCATGCTCTCAAGTTCTCTTGGAACCCTATTACACATGTCTGTAAGATAGTGACACGGAGTGACAGACAGGAAATGCTTCGGACACTTTGCTGTGTCTGTGATGTTGTGCTAGTACCCCCAGAGCCTGCCTCTCTTTAGCTGCACAATGGAGAGTGAACCTGACCCCACCACCTGGGAGACATCTGAGAGACAACACACACTCAGTCCCTGGGCTGGGCACAGCACCAAGAAGTGCTCAGGTGGCCACAAAACAGAGAAGACAATCTCCCTCCCAATGGGCACTTTACAGTAGTTTGTGGCAATGCACTCTTGCCTTCCCTGTCACAGGGACCGGGCTCTGTTCCTTGCTGGTGAGAGTGTCATTGTCATCAGATCCCACAGAGCTCAGATTCAGGAATGTTTCCCCACTTCAACAGCTCAGCGTGGGCTCCCAGGCCTCACTCCCCCTTCCGCTGAGCTGTGCACTCCTTCTTTTCTCCCAGAGTGCTGGGTCTCCCCTTCCTGTACCGATTTCCCAGTGCTGACAGGGCACTGGCCTTTGGGTCTGCACCCATGAAGTCAACCCATCAGGATCACAAATGTACCAAAAACCTATTCCTGTCCTTAACATATCCTAGCTTTCCTCGTTGTCATTGTCCCATGAACAGCACAGGGGAGTAGACAATTCTACCACATTGACATTGCATAAGGAAGTAACCTGCAGGTGACTCAAAGGGTACATGAGGGGAGCTATGTGTAGGTTTATGTAAATGCTACACCTTCTCATGGAAGAGATCTGAGCAGATGTTGCTGTCTGTGGGGGCTTGGTGGGGTTGGAAGGTGGTTAGGGGAGGACACACTGGGACCACACTGTACTTAATAGTGAGTCTGCTATCCCATGAAACTGTCAGCTCAGGGAGACGTCACAGATGTCACTCATGCAGCCTGGAAGGCCTCCTTTCTGTGCTCCTACAGGATCTCACTTATCACATCCCAGAATGCCAACATTTGCTTTCCTTTAAGAAGTAATGAGAGTCCCCTGGCCTCTCAGTCCTGCAGACTGGGCAGGAGATGCCAAGCTTTCAGCTGTGGATCCTGGCAGCTGGTGAGCACTGTGGTTCCTACTGGGAAGGACGGTGGGCTTCTGCAGATGGCAGGGGAGCAGACACAAAGCTGGGCCTGTCCCACACTCTGCAGAATGCCTGTGGGCTCAGTTGGAGGCACCCTCCCTCCCTAAGCAGGAGTTCTGCTCACTTCCAAAGCTGGCCTTGCAGGCTAATGGTGCCTGCAGGCAGCCAAAGTGGAACCAGTTTGTCAACACGTCATCTTGAACTATCTGTGTACAGAGCACTCTGCCACCTCTCTGGTTTCCAGCCTCCAGCTCAATGTGCAATGGTGACACTAAGAATCACACCAGTGAGCATCTCATATACACACTCAGAGAATCAGCCTGCTCACTCCATAGAAAAATACTGGGAAGAGGGTTACTCTGACCTATTCATGTAAAGGAAGAAACTCCCTAACCGCACGGGCATGCCACAGGAAATGGTCTGTCTTGAAACTCCTTATGTAGACCAGGCTAGCCTCAAACTTACAGAAATCTGCCAGCCTCTGCTTTCCGAGTGCTGGTAGCCACCAAGACCCATCCTGGTTTTTTGTTTTGGAATGGAAGGTTTTATTTTAGAGAGAAGTTAGGGATCAGGAAGAGCACTACAGAACAAAATTGCCCTTCAGGCCCTATTCAGTTCCCGTGGTGTACAGCAGAGGGACGGAAAGGAGGTAAAGTCCAGACTCTTGGGCAGGCATGCCCATCACCAAGGGAAGGTGCTACAAAGGTGTTGATCTTAAACTGACTGGTGTTTCAAAGCTCCCCAGCATCTAGCAGCCCAGAAATCCAGAAGAGTGAAGAAGGGTGAGCATGAAGGCCACCACATCCCATGTCTACTTGACCCATTTAACCTGAGCAGGGACCTCCTAACTAGGGAAGCTTTCATCACTGACATTGCCAAGAGTGGAAGAAGCCTTAGGGAGCAGCTGAGTGAAGGCCACTTGTCAAATGTTTTCCTGGGAGCCCCAGTGCTCACTTCCCTACAATACCTCCTCTATTCTTCCTGCTATTTCAGATGTTTGTAGAAAACTGCTGTGAGGGCAGGCAACATTCTAAGGAAGGCAGCACCCCAAACTAGTTTGCCAACACCCTCCCTATGTGCAGTGTCCACAGGTAGGCATGATCGTCTGGGAGTCTCTGGGCTTCAGAGGTGCAGCACCAGGCTAACAGAGCCCTCTCTGACGCCTGGTGTCCCCTCTGCTTCCCATGTTGCTAGACAAATAAATAGATCAAGTTTAGGTCCCTTGTCCTCTGCCTACTTCCTACTTCCACAGCAATCTTCTTGAGACTACATAGGTTAACCTGCCTGACCCAGGCAGGGCCGGGCAGCATACAGAGGAACTGCATACACTATCCATGATCACTGTGACAGATTTCCACATCGCTGTCCTCCAACCAGCTGTTGCGGTTTTTTACTAAAAGGTAATGAGGAACCCGTTGGGGACAGGCTCTCACTAAAATCCTGCAGGCTCCCCAGGTACCTCAAGTTCAAGCCCGGGGTCACAGGCCTCATCTATGTCCAGCCCCCACCCCCCTTCTTTCCTTTTAAACTTACAGTCTGACTTGACTTGCAACTCTGCCTGTACTAACCCTTTGGCAGGCAGGCTTCTGGGCCTTTTCTCAAGCTTGTCCCTTCTACTGCTCCCAGACAGAGACAACCCCTAAAGCTCCTGCTCAACTCCAGGGTGGAAGCCTATCTTCTAGGAAGCCATCTCTGACCCTGCCCCATCATTTCGGGCAGAAGCTCCTCTCACAGCAGACTTTTGTTCCCACCATCCTTGATGCCTACACTGCCTTCCCATGCCTTTTGTTCCCTGTCTCAATCCTCACCAAGAGCCTCCCGCAAGTTCTCAAAGTCTCTCTTCAGCTCTAGAACTTTGTGTGAGTGATACGAGCTGACCCTCACACCCAACAGCTCTACCCTATCAGTGGCTGGGAAGTGGTAAACAGGTGGGACTCACATTGCTCCCTTGGGAGCAGCCCAACTATACACTTATCTCTCTGGGCCAAAGAGACCAGACATAGAGCCATCAGGAAAACTACTGCTGAAAACTGAGCCCAAGGCACCGCCCCAACACCATGCCTGACCTGAACTTCATCCCTTGTGAAGATCAAAGAAACACACACACTCTCCCCCAATGAAACATTCCTTGTCTAATTGACACAGCCTGTCATTAACTGGATCACAAATATTGTTAAAGTTCCTCTGCTAAACATTATCTGACTTCAGACAACAAGAGGTAGTTTCATCTTCTCCCTCCACCTCATTTCTTTCTCTCCTCCACCAAGCAGTCTCTGCTAACAGTCTCTCCCAGAATCTGGACCATTCCTCCAACCTTTCCTCAAATTTCTGGCAAGCTCTGTTGTATTCTCCAGTCCTTGCTTCTGATTCTGTGCCCTATCTCTAGCACAGCTCTTCCTCGATACCTGCTTGGTCCTTTTCTCAATGAGCTTGTCTCTTCAGGAGCCTTGCCTGTTCCATGTTCTGTCCTCTCCCCCATCCCTCTTACATCCCAAGGCTGGGGGGGAGGGTCCTCTCCCTAGATCCTCTAAAGTAATCCACACTCTAGCACCTTGATCTCCCCATCAGCCTCTTACACTCTCTGAGTTTGCTTCTTCTTGGCTAGTGACCCTTTCAGAGAGCCAGACTCAATTCTGTGTGGATTACACATATTTCATACTCACAAAAATCTTCTGCAGTTAGTTTTTACCATGAGCCCTGTCAGGGAAATATACTCCCCTGAGATAAAGAAGCCTCCGAACCACATCCCAAGCCTGGGCTGTGCTGCTCCTAAATTAATATGGCTGAAGATAGTCAACTTGCATAAACTTTGTGTGAGGCGCCTGCCACCTCCTGGGTCTGTTAAGACCCCAGACTTGAGGTCCTCTTCTATACTCTGTTTCTCTTGGGTGCCTCATCCTCCCATCGCCACTCCCTTGACCAAACCAGTATCACTGTCCGTTCACGACCCGCTCCCCCCCCCGCCCCCTACCCAGGTCTCCACCTCTCAGCCCAGGCCTCCTTGCCATCAGTCACTCTTAGTCAGGGCCCCACTCACCCTCACAACTCGTACTCCGACTCATCATTCCCAGGGTCGCCCCAGCCCGGGTCTCCTCGGTCTGGTGTCCTGACCCCGGTAGCCTGGGCCGCACAGATCCACGGACACCAGCCTCGGAAAGGCGCGGCCACCTTTCAGCGGGGTCGTCGGCCACAGGGCCCCACTCAGGGCCTGCAAGGCCGCGGAGGGACGCTCAAAGTGCAGAGAGCAGAGAGCCCGCTTTTCCCCGCCGTAGGCCCAGCCTCGCCCGCTGCTCACCCGAAGAGGCCGGAGAAGAAGGACTGTGAGTTCTTCACCTTGCGCTCCGCCTCGACCAGCAGCGCCATTGCCTCAGCTTGCTTCCCGGAGGTGTCCATGACGTCGACAGCTGCTAGGCTCAGGTCCGACTCAGCCGGCAGACGACTCACAGGCCCGGGACCCAGCACACTTAGCGGAGCTCAGCTCACTGAGTTGACGTCACCCGGGCCTGATGCGGCACGTGACCCGTGAGGGCCAACCAGCGAGCTCGAGCTGCGGAGCCCGCCCTCTAGCCACGCCCCTTCGGCCACCGCACTCCGCTCCTTGACCCGCAGCACGTGAGCACACGCCCGCGGACCGACGCCTCTAGCTTCCTAGAGCCCCTTCACAGCACACTGCCACGTGACACTATATAAGCCAATCATGAGCCTGCACCATCAAGTGCCCACCGCCCCAAGGCGCGACCTTTGACTCCCTCCAACCAATCATCAGGCGCCATAGACTCGTTCCGCCACGCCTCTGCGGAACTTGGGACACACTAATCAGCTGACTGGCGACGCGATGCTCATGTGACCGATCAAGGTTCGTGCTCCGGGTTTGACAGATCCAGTAGTTTAGGTGCGCCTCCTTTTTCACTACGTCATAGTCACTGGGGAAAAGGCTTTGTAGTAAAAAGGAAACTTCTTACTCCCTCTGGCGATCGTCTCTGGAATTGGCTTGGGAAGTATAGAAGTCCATTTGTAGCTGGAGGGCTGACAATGGCTCAGCTGGTAAAGGCGCTTGCTGCCAAGTTTAACAACCGTAGTTCAATTCCTGGGACCCACATGATGGAAGGTGAGAGCTGACTTCCTGCAAGTTGTTCTCTAACCTAAACATTCGCGCGCGTACACACACACAGGAGGACCTAGGTTTGGATACCCAGACTCATGTAAAAAGCTGGGTGTGTCAATGTGTAACTGTAACACCAGCAATGGGTGGGAGGCAGGCATATGACTGGAGCCAGTCTGGCCAAGTCAATGAGCTTCCGGGTCAAGCTTCAGTAAGAGACCTAGTCTCAAAAAATAAGATGAAGAACAACTGAAGAAGACTCCTGACATCAACCCCTGCCCCCTCCCACACACTCAGGGTGTGTGTGTGGGGGGGGCGGGAGCTCACCGACACACACACACCCACACACACGACTTTTTAAAAAATTAGTGGAAAAAGTCTAAATAAAGCACGGGCATCCAGTTAGTACTATTGCCAGTAGTAAATACACTATGCTATAGTAAGATCAATATCTTACTATATGTGGAAAACTGGGTATATGGGAATTTTTGGTACTAGGCCAGTTTTCTGCAAATCTAGTTATTCCACTCTCATCTAGAAGATCAGTCCCCAGGGCATGGCCCACAACAATTCCAGTCCCAAAAGTATGCTGTGGCGGGGGGAATCTGTATCTCTTCTTTACTCAGCTTTACTGATTAGCTAGCAAACATTTGAGGAAAGTGAGTTTTGGACAGGAAGAGGCAAAAGTCAACTTCCCCTGACCCTTTCTCATTGAACACATCTACCACTGTATTCTGACCACAGAGCTGGTGAGTCGGGGTGGCCTCTTCCATTTGCTGCAAGGTGTCCCTTTTGGAGCAGTGAGCTCTGCAGCAACAGATGATTATATACCCTCAACCCATAAGGCCAGACTTGCATTTCCACTCACGGAGTCAGGTCACGCAGGGCAGGGCAGGGCAGGGCAGTGCTCACTGCATAGCAATGCTCAGACCATTGGGAACACCCACCAAGCAAAGTGCATCTCCTCAGTTACCAGCTACACACACACTGGGAAAACATGTTCAAGTAGGAAGGAAGAGGGCCAATTCTGGTTCCTGGGCTGCCCTGTACCCCTTTTTCCCTCAAACATGGTGTCCTAACAGCTCCAAAATCAATTCCCTCCCTGCCTTGCTTTAACTTAAAGCTCAGGGGTTGGGATAGAGGTCCCTGCCCTTACATGAGCTGCAGCCAGTGTACCATTCTGCCTGCTGTCAGGGTCCCTCTCCTTCATTTCAGGTTGAGCAGCTCCATCTACACGTTTTTCTGGCTTCAGTCTAACCAACCCTTCCATTATTGTGTTCAGAGCATGCCTACTGTCACCATCTTCTCACCTGTGCGCTCATTCACAACTGCCACACCTAAAATGAAGCTCTGTGAGGAAGGGGCTTTTGTTCTGTGTGTGTGTTCCCATCTACAGATTGGGAACTGGTGGTGTGCTGCTGAACAGAGCATAGCTATCTGTACCCACCTCCTCCTCTCTCCCTCCCTCACCTCCTGGCCCCAGCTGTGGCCCTGAAGCTTCTGCAGAGCATAAGGCTTGGAAGTTGGAAGACAGCTCTTTAAGAACCCAATTTAATAAGACACAAGCAGACACGTAAAAAACACATCTAACAATATACAGTCATTGCAAGACTAGGGATGGTGGGAATGCAGGGAGGCTCCACCCTGAGTAGGGCCCAGCTCACTGGATCTCAGGTGTCCTTAATGATTCTAACAATGTCAGTACCATACCCACAGCTCAGATCTAAACACCACCTAGATCAAACCTTCTGCCTCCCAGGGTCCCCTGTTCCAACTAACTGAGACTGCAAGTAAACAACTATTAACCAGGAGAGAATGAAGCCTCTAGTCACCCACACGACTTCAGAGCTACCTGGACAGCTTCTGCCTGTTCATGTCCAAACGTCAGCCAAGCTTGCTAGCAAAACTGGACAGTGAGAGGACAGAGACCGTAAGAGTGCCCCAAACACTTCTGAGAGGCCCAAGGCACTGGCTCAGGACTGGATCCCCCTTTCCTTGCAGACCAGCTTCCAGCTAGGAGTCACCACTGCAGGGAGCCCATGTCAGCCCCCAGCTCCTCCTCTTCCTCCTCTTCTTCCTCCTTCAGTGGGTAGGGCTTCACAGGCCACTTCACCCTCACAGGTTCCACATGCTCCTGGAGGCGGTGGCGCTTCATGTGGGCATTCCGACTCTTGATCTTGTCGAACACCCTGAGGAGTCACAAGGACACGAGTCAGAGCTGAAGGAGCATGGGAGGCAAGTCAGGCCAGGAGGTGAAGATGCAGAGGGAAGGCTGGTACCTCTCACACTCTCTGCAAGGGAACACGCTCTGGCTCTCCACACTCCCTGGAGGCTCAGGGGTGCGCTTGGGGGCTGCACTTGGGCTGGACTGAAGGATAGACTCCCTCCTGTAACTCTTGGTCTTTATCTTTAACTCAGGAGTTGGACGGTGGGCAGGTCTCTCCTGAGGGCTGCAAGTGACCTGAGGAGGGGGTAAAGATGACTTAGGACACTAGTGTGGGACCATGTCCTCTGCAGGGAGACCTTCCCTTGGGCGCCTCCACCACCCTCGGACTGGACCACAGATGCGCCCAGGCCACTCCCTCATGCATCCTCTACCTTGTCTTCAGTCCTTTCTACCTCATCCAGCTCTCTCCTGCCCCTCTTCTCCAGCCCAGGAGCTTGGCCACAGTCAAACTTAACCATCTTTTTCCAGATGTAGTAGTACTCAACACACTGTGCTACACTCTTAGTCTGGATCTAGTGGAAAGGAAGACAGAAGCAGGCTGTGGACAGTACCTCACATGTGAACTCCACCCTGGACATCCCTTCCCCAACATCTCTGCCCATGGCTGGGCAAAGGCAGGGATCTTGGTCCTTCTGAGTGGTAAAGGGTCCAAACTGAAGCCACATAGTAGTCATCAGCACTAAGTCCAGCATGTTTCTTCCCTGTAGGAAGACACACAAAGACCAATAAGTGAGGAGGCTCACTGTGATGTTATAGCAGGCAACAGCCATACTCAGTGAAATTAAGACTCAGCAACACAGAATGTCCTTCCTCTGTGCTGACTTTGGAGCCACCACAACTAAACAGAACCTCAGAAGACCTCCAGGCAAAGTGGCCACATGGGAGGACAGCTCTGAGTGCAGATAGGGTTGACAGCACTTAGGCCCAGACCGTTACTCTTGTAAAAATATGACTCCTGGGCTGAATGTGGTACTGCATGCCTTTAATCCTCCAGAGGCATAGGCAGCATGATCTCTGAGAGTTCCAGGACAGGCTGGAGTACATAGTGAGTTTTGAGGTCAGTCAGGGATGTAGAGCAACCCTGTCTCAACAAACATAACTTCTGGCCAAGCGGTGGTAGTGCATGCTTTTAATTCCAACTCTCAAGAGGCAGAGGGCAGCATATCTCTGAGTTCAAGGCCTGCTTGGTCTATAAAGTGAGTTCTAGGACAGCCAGGGTTTCACAGAAAAACCTGTCTCAAAAAACAAACAAAACAACAAACAAGCCGGGTAGTGGTGGCGCACGCCTTTAATCCCAGCACTTGGGAGGCAGAGGCAGGCAGATCTTTGCGAGTTCGAGGCCAGCCTGGTCTACAAAGCGAGTCCAGGACAGCCAGAGCTGTTAAACAGAGAAACCCTGTCTCGAAAAACCAACCTCCCCCCCCAAAAAAACAACAAACAAACCCCACGACTACTGGAACCAGGTGCAGGGAGTGATATGGGACTGTAATCCTAGGTCTCAGCAGGCTGAGGCAGGAGGACTGAGAATCTGAGGCCAGCCTGGATACACAGTGATGCCTTATGTCAAGAAAGAAAGAACCTCTGGGTGGGTAGGTGGGTAACCAAAATGGAGAGCTGGAGGTGGGACCTAATGGGAGAGAGATTTGCTTACTATGAAAGAGGATGCGGATTTCATTCCAAGCACCAAGATGAGGAGGAAGGGAGGGAGGATGGAAGAGAAAGCTGAGCTGCCCAGAAGGAAGCTTTCCCAGGAAATTAAATGGCCAGTGAGTGCCTCACTTCAGAAAACATGTTCTCCACATAAGCCTGAACTAGAAGTCAGGACAGAATGCCCTCTGCTTAGGAAATAACACCAAGTTAAAAGGAAATGGAAGCTGACTTCTGCTTCTGAGCAAGATGGAGCATCAGGAGCAAATTCACATTCCAGCCAAGAACAATGAAAGAAACAGTGCTGGGAAGGGCAGGGAACTGAGAGCAGACTTTGTACATGATGCTCACAACCACTTTATTTTATAACCGCCCAAACTGGAAACCACTCGAATGTTCATCAACTGATAAGTGATTAAATACAACTGTGGTACATCCATGCAGTAGAGTATTTTTTAGCAGCAGAAAGAATGAACTGTTAATAAATGTAACACAGGAACTTCAAAGTCAGTATGCTGAGTATAAGCAGCAGCTAGATGAAGTGTGGAACATGTGCTGCTTGACTGGCCTAGTGAAAAACCCCAGAAAGGGCCAACTTTCCTATAGTCTAGGGCTGACCAGGGACATGGGGAGAGGCACAGTGGCACGTGTGATAGGCCGCCAGGGAAGGAAGAAGTACTGGGCATCGCAGAGAAGTTGCTGTCTTGCCTGTGGTGGCAATCCCATGAGTGCATTCATATATAAAATATACTTAGCCTTGCACCTTGCTTACATGTACTTTTATGTATGTCATTTTTTAACAATAGAAAAGAGAGCTGGGTGGTAATGGCTCACACCTTTAGTCCCAGCATTCAGAAGGCAGAGGCAGGTGGATCTCTGAGTTCAAGGCCAGCCTGGTCTACATTGGCTGTGCCAGAACAGCCAGAACTACATTGTAGTAGAAGTTAGGTCTATACAGTGAATTAGTAGGCAGTTCAGATTAGCATATGGCAGCACATAAACGACAGCTTGGTGTCCCTTGAACTTGGGCCAAGATGGACAAAGCTGAGTTGTGGACGATATGCCCTGAAGAGGCGTGGCTAAGAAACCACACAAACCATGCAGATGATGTCAGTTGCCATGAGAAGAAATGGGGCTGCTGGACATTGTGAGAAATCTCATAGACCCTCGAGATCTCCAAGTATCATGAGATAATGCAATATATAAGCCAGAGAACTCCACACAGTCTCCCTCTTCGTCCTGCCCTCCCCAACTGAGAAGTCATGCTGGAGAAGTGCATAGCAAGGTATGGCACTGACAGAATTTAGCTGCCATAGCCCGAGGAAAAGGCATGGCATAAACTGAACTGCTGAGAGAGAGTGCCTTGAAGGCATCTGTCTTGGGGCACCAGAGTGCAGGAAAAGTGAGTGAGGCAAGCGGAGTTTGGAAGCCACTTGGAGAGGCTTTCAGCTGTGAGGTTTGCCCCAGCCAGAGAGACCGTGGAAGCTAGTCTTAGCTAATGGAAAAAGCTGCCCTCAGTTTGGTGACTGGAACAAACTGACTTTATAAGGTGGTCACGATAATTTGGCCTTTTGAACTGGCAAAGTAAAGCCCAATGGACACTAAGCTTTGAAAAGGACTGACTGCCGAGACTGCCATAAACCAGGCCATCCTGCACACAGACCTACACTAAGAATATTAATATCCCTTTAAAAAAGTTAAAATAGTGTTAGCTAAGTATTTTTAAATATATATATTAAAGTATTTTTAAATATTAAAATGTTTTTAGATAGATTATAGATTTTAGACTATAAGTTTTAGGTTATAGGATTTAGGTATTTTATAGGAGTTTGCTAAGTATTAATAAATATAAATGTTTATAAATAAAAATATTGTGTTACACTACATAGTTTTTAAAGAATCAAAAAATAAAAAATAGAAAGAACAGAAGAAGATAGGTGTAGTAGCACACGCCTTTAACCCCAGCACTCGAGAGGCAGAGGCAGGCAGATCTCTGTGAGTTTGAGGCCGGCCTGGTCTACAAAGCGAATCCAGGACAGCCAGGGCTTGGTACATAAAGAAACCCTGTCTCGAAAAACCAACCAACCAAACACAAACAAACCAGAAGAGAGTATTAGGTTGAATGTTCATGTGTTTTTCAGCACATGCAGACATGAATAAATCTGGACAGAGAAAGGCAGCAAATGCTAAGCTGGAGTAACCAGCGCTTACTGATGAGAAGCACGGCAGCGGTAGGGTAGCCTTCTAAGGTAACAAGCTGCTTATAGGTACCAAATGTGGTGCAGGTAAGTGAGGGGCAGTTGTGTGAGGTGGGGCTTGCTGCCCCAGTCCTCTGTTATCTTACCGTCTTTTGTATCAGGTGAAAGTCCTTTTTGTGGGCACAGAATGCCTTCTTGAAGAGCCTCTTCTCCATGGGGGTCCAGATGTCTGAGCCTGCCAGAGAGCACAGCCAGGGCAGGGATTTTTCCACAAGGGACCACAGCCTGACTGACATGTGGACCACACTGTTTAGCACTGCCATTATGAACATAGATGGTGTGCTAATCTCAGTCTTCCCAAATCCCACAAAGTCAGGAGCTTATTATCCTCACTTTACAGGTGTGGGCACCTGGGTGGGCCCTTAGTGACCTAACAACAGCAGGTGGGCCCACGATGCCTGGCTTTGCCATGCTCAACTGGAGCCCATATCCCCTGCCCTGGTTAAGAAAACTGATCTTGCTGGAAGAACTCTTGAGGGAATTATAGAACAAGGCTGGTGGGGTTTAGTGAACTCAAGGCAGTGCCTGCTGAGGCCCCTGGAAAGAACAGGCCCCTCCAGGAAGGTAGGCAAAGGCCCTGAAAAGAAGGCCAAGAGGCAGAGGCAGAGTTTGCCTTCAGCCCTAGCAGGGATCAGCCCGGCCCTAGTATCATGCAACTCTTTCTCCAGTCACCTGTGTAACGATAGTCAGCCAGCGGGTGAGTACGGGGCTTCTGGGGTCCTCTGAGCAACAGAGTCTCCAGGGCAACCTGGAAGGACAGCAGGTGAGGCCACTCACAAGGCATGGAGGGGCTGCCTCCATTCTTCTTTTGTTGATCTCTAAAGTCACCTGGTTCAAGGCAACCTACAAGTGCTTGGCCCTTGTGGTGGTGGATAGTCTGTGGGCCCACACAACCTGACTACACACTCTTTGAATTCCACCAGCCCTTTGAATGCCATCTTTGCCTTCAACTATAACTTTTTCCATGAAGGACACAGCATGTAGGTTTGTGAGGCACATGCTCCTACCTCACCAAAGTCTCCTGCCTAGAAAAGTGTCACCTCATCTAGCACTCCATCGTTCCCTCTTCTGTACTCCTTGCTGGGGATACTTTTTCCTTTCAGCAGTGCTGGGATAGAGCCTGGGCCTCACATAGGAGCTACACCACCAGCCTGTGACTTTTTGAGACAGAACCTCATACTGTAGGGCAGGCTGGTCTCAAACTTACTATCCTCCTGACTTAGCCTTGCAAGTGCTGGAAGCACAGGTGTGAGCAACCACATCCCTCAGCAATACACTTTTAAACATTTTGTCTCTCTTAAATTTATACGTTCTGTGAAGGTATAGATTACTCTAATCCTAATAACACCACCCCATCAGTGAGGACCAGACATGGACTTCCTAGGGTCTGTTATAAAATGAAAATGAATATTTCTGCCAAGTGGTGATGTTGCACGCCTTTAATTACAGCACTTGGGAAGCAGACACTGGTGGATCTCTGAATTCAAAGCCAAATTGGTCTATAGAGTGAGTTTCAGGAGAGCCAGGGTGACAGAGAGAGAAACTCTGTCTTGGAAAACAAAGGCAAAAGCAAAAACAAAAACAAGGAATTCCACTCATAAAGACTCCCCAGATGAGGACAATGAAGTATTAATCCAAGAACAGAGCCCTGACATGTGGGTGCTCAGTATACACATGCAGGCAACTGCCCCTCAGCCTGGCAGAGAGCATGGCCCAGGTCTGAGTCTTGGGTCTTGAGCACTGGTCCTCCTGTGCTGCATTGTCTCAGAACCCCTTCTCCTGGAGCAATCATTCTCAACCTTCCTAATGGTGTGACACTTTAATGTACTTTCTCATGTTGTGACTAACCCCCAATCATAAAATTATTTGCATTGCTACTTTATAACTGTAATTCTGCTATTGTCATGAATCATAATGTAAATATCTGTGCTTTTCAATGGTCTTAGGCGATTCCAAAAGGGTTGCAATCCACCTGCTGTCCTAAGGATCAGTAATTGCCAGACAAATCCTGTAACTGAGCAGCTGTCATTTCTCCACTCTGCTATGCTAGCCTCAAAGGACTGCAGACATGGGTCTTCACTTTCCCTCAGCTGGGCAATCCAAGGCCCAGAATGCCCAGCCCGGGAGTGCAGGGGGCCCAGGGTCTCACCTGAACACTGCCCTGGGCATCATGCAGGCAGTGGAGGGCAAGCTCGAGGTTGGTGCCTCCTCCTGGCATCACACTGGAGCATGCCACATTGCAGAGCTCCATCACTGTGGTCCCAGAAAAGCCCAAGAACATTAGGAAGAATAAATGAAGTCAGAACATGCCAGGGAGGTAGCCTTCCTTGAAGCACAGGGGCTCCTGGT
This sequence comes from Lophiomys imhausi, assembly GCA_907164525.1. NCBI lineage: Eukaryota > Metazoa > Chordata > Mammalia > Rodentia > Muridae > Lophiomys > Lophiomys imhausi. The sequence continues at coordinate 6,567,747 of CAJQZJ010026257.1, forward strand.
CAACCCCCCTTTCCTTACATCCCCATAGAGGACAGGCTGAGTAAAGGGAACAAGGAGGCACCAAAGGAACCCTGGCCTGGTACCTGCACTGGCAAATGAGAGGAGGGGCAGGGCAATACCATGTGAGAAAGAGATGCTGGGCTGAGGGGACATTTCCCAGAGTTGGGAGAGGAAGGAGGAGCCTTGGGATCTGATCCAAAGCCTCAGCCACCTCTGTCCTGGGTCTCTGGGTTGGTCATCACATCTCCCCAAGGCTTCCAGACCAGAGAAGCTACATTCTCATCCACTCTGGTGGCCAGCAGCCTCTCCTGTAGTTTTGGGATCTCCGCCTGAAATCTGCTTCCCACGTTGATGTGTCTGAAATGAGGCCACACACAGACATTGGGATGCAAAGGTGACAAAGCTAGGAAACAAACAGCAGATAAGTACTTCGCACCCTGCTCACACACAGCACTGCGGCTCCATGGCAGCTTGCTGCCATCTCTCAGACATGGTGGCTGCTTATTTCCTTCATCACCCAACAGACACAGGTGGGGTTACATGCTGATACTGACCACCTGCGTCTAGCCACAACTCACAAATGCCCTAACCTCCTACACTACACTGCCACCACTTCTGTCCACGGTAGAGTTTCTGCCCCCACCCTATGCCCATCTGTGTGAGTTTAGACAGAATTCACAGGGCAGAAACTTCTGGCCAACTACGGGAGAAACCTGCAGCTTCTCTATGGAATCTCTGGATCTGGTCTGCCCTCCCTGGGAAGACAGGTCTGGAAAAGGAAGCTCTGGAGGACCAGTCTGGTGAGAGCACCCTCAATGGGAGGATTGGACACTAAAGGTCCCAACTCACGGTTCGATGCTGATTTTAGTGTCATCCTTCACTACACAGATGCCAAAGGAGCCATCCACTTGGTCTAGAAAACATACAGGGAAAGGCCTTAACAAGACTGACCTGACAGGATCCTCAGGGCCTTCTACCTGCCTTTGTGGACATAGGTGAAAACAAAACTGTAAGGCCCACACAGGGAGAAAGACTTCTGAAAAAAGCAGAGGAAGAAACTCAGTAATTTAAAGCAAAACAAAATTATTTGCCTGGCATGGTGGTGTACAGGGAGACAGAGACAGGCAGATCTCTGTGAGTTCGAGGCCAGCCTGGTCTACACAGTGAGTTTCAGGATAGCCATGACTACATAGAAAGACTCTGTCTCAAAAAAACCAAATAAACTGATAAGGCTGGTGAGATTGCTCAGCTGGTGAAGATGCCATGAAGTCTGAAGAGTTCAGATTAATCCTTAGGGCCTACTGGGTGGAGAACTGACTGCTGCAGGCTGTCTCTGCGCCTTACATGTGTACCCACAGACAAGACTAACAGACATATACAAATAACTATAGAAAAACTGATAAAAAAAACCCCAACACCCATCTATTAACACAGTAAATTAACAGGCCAGTGAGATAAAGGCACTTGCCCTGGATCCTGACAACTCTGTTCAGTCCCTAGGACCCATTTACTGGAAAAAGAGAACTGACTCTCACAAGTTGCTCTCTGAGCTCCAAATGTGCTCACATGCACAAGTAGATGTAATTTTTTTTAAGAGTGAATTTTTAAAACAATATAATTAAAAAGAAATCAAGCAAGCTAGAATGATGAATTCTCATCATAGAATAACTTTTAAGAGGTGGAGATTCTTTTGTTAAAAAGTACAGTGGACCACCAGGTGTGGTTGCCCACACCTGTAATCCCAGCACTTGGGAGGCAGAGGCAGGTGGATCTCTGCGAGTTCAAGGCCTGCCTGGGCTACAAAGTGAGTCGAGGACAGCCAGGGCGATTACACAGAGAAACCCTGTCTCATTAAAAAAAAAAAAAAAAGTACAGTAACTAAGTTAAACTCAACAGGTTTGACTGAGTTGGTAGAAGGAAATGATCAGCAAACCTGGAGAATGAACAAAGAACCTGAAGGAGAAGAAAGGAGAAGGGTGGGCACCACTGAATGCTGAAATCACATGCAGTGGATGCACCACACAAAAGAGAAGGAAATGAAAGATATTCAAAGAGAGTGGTAAGTGATCCCCCAGATCTGGTGAAAACCAATATACATATCCAAGAAGCACTGTGATTCTAAATAGGACAAACACAAGAGGCAAAGGAGAAAAGTCAAAGATTCAAATCTCAAAAGCAAAATGAGAAAAATAAAACAAAAAACAAAACAAACCCACCTTACCCTATGCAGAACTGTAGTAAGACTCACAGTTGACCTCTCATGAAACTGGTGGTCAGAAGATAGAGGCACAGCACTGTGCTGAAAATAAATGTCAGACAAGTCTTATACTAGAAAGTTAACCTTAGCAAGTAAAATGAAAAAGATTCCCAGATTTAAAGAAAATTGACACTAATCCGTCGCTACCAATCTTGGCTTGTGAGAAATATTACGGGGGGGGGGGATATTCTTCACCCTTGGGAGAAAGAAACAGAGACATCCCACAGCACAGGTGGAATCTGAACGCGACAGGGAGTGAGGGAAGCCAAGCATAAGGAACCACATACTGTGACTCCATGTGTTTTAAGCCTTTTGAGCAGTCAAGACTACAGAGAAAGGGGATGAGCTCAGCTCAAACCTCAGTAAGAGAATGGGGAAGGAATGGCAGCAGAGAATGGAGTTTCTTTCTTGGGTGAGAAAAATGTCTGGAAAACAATTATGGGATGATGATACATGGTCCTGTATCATTACTAAGAATAATGATAAGTTGTGGGCCGGAGAGATGGCTCAGGTTGCTCTTGCAGAGGACCCAAGTTCAGTTCCTAGCACCCACAACTACATGTAACTTCAGCCCCAAGGGATCCAATGCCCTTATCTAAACTATACAACCATCTGCACTCACATGTGTGTATAATACCCCCAAATACACAAACATACACATAATTTTTAAAAATTAAGCTAGGCATGGTAGTGCATACATTTAATTCCAGCACTTGGAAGGCAAAGGCAGGAGGATCTCTGTGAGTGTGAGGCTAGCCAGCTCTACACAGTGAGTCCCATGCTAGCCAAAGACTACACAAGATAGTGAAACCCTGTCTCAAAACAAACAAGGATAAACTGTAGAGTATGTGAATTATATGCCACTAATGCTATTACCTTTAAAAAGAAAGTGTAGAGGCTGGAAAGATGGCTTAGGGGTTAAGAGCACTGGCTGTTCTTCCAAAGGACCTGGGTTCAAATCCCATCACCCACATGGCAGTTCACAGCTGTCTGTAATTGCCAGGCATGGTGGTGCACGCCTTTAATCCAGCACTCAGGAGGTAAGGCAGGTGGATCTCTGTGAGTTCAAGGCCATTCTGTTCTACAAAGCAAGTCCAGGACAGCCAGAGATACACAGAGAAACCCTGTCTCGAAAAAAAAAACCAAAAAAAAAAAAGGCAGTGTTGCTGCATGCCTTTAATCCCAGCACTTGGGAGGCAGAGGCAGGCAGATCTCTGTGAGTTCGAGGATAGTCTGGTCTACAAAGTGAGTCCAGGACAGCCAGGGCTACACAGAGAGACCCTGTCTTGAAAAACCAAAAAAAAAAAAAAAAAGGTAGTGTCATTGCAATTCAACTTATTTTCTTTTCCTAATTAAGCTACATAAGACAATGTATATTATGGGCCTGAAACATCTAGAAATGTAATATATGTTACAGTGACAACACAAAGGAGCAAAGCTGTGCTTCTGTGGAGATGGCACAGTGAGTTAGGAAGCCCTCAGCTCAATCCCCCGTATGACCCTAGAAACACAACAGAAAGCAAAACACTCTGTGTGTCATGGGGCATGTTTACAGTCCCAGTGCTGCAGAGGCAAAAGAGAGTCCCTGGGTCCACTGGCCAGCCAGCCTACTTTGCTCCATTTGCTTCACGCCAGTAAAAGACCCTGTCTCAAAAGAGGCAAAGACAGCAGGGTTGTTATAGCCTACACACACACACACACACACACACACACACACACACACAGGACTGCATGTACACATACAAAAGAAGAATAGCACCTGATGGTAATGGCCCCACGGGAATTATGGAAAAGACACAGAATGGCAATGAAGGTAAAACAAACGCTGCAGGCAGTTCTTGCTTTCTTCTGTTCCCTTGGCTTCATGTAACCAGTATTGTGTATAAAGTAGTAAGGATAACAGTTCAGATGGAGTCTGCTGGCACGTCTGCTTAGGCAACAGCTGGAGCAGGAAAAGCCCACCAGAGGGAGAGTGCAGGGTCTCTGCTCTTCACTATTACCACATGAGCACACATCTGAATGGATTTTGCTAAGGAAAGATGTTTACTGCATAGCAAATGGTGCCGTGTGCTTGCCTTTCTGCCACTTAGGAGACACAGGTAGCGGGATGGGGAGCCTCAGGCCAGCCTGGGCTGTAAGAGATCCTATCTCAAAAAAAAAAACAAAGCAGAAAGCAAAGACATGTAAGACACACTGACAAAAAATGATTGAGACAAAGTGAAACAAGACCTAAATAAGTGGGAAGATGGTCCATCATGGATAGAGAAGTCTAGGTTATTTAGGATGGTAATACTTCCCAACTTATCTACATATTAAACAGGACAACTCTCAAAATCATCACTGATCCTAAAATTCTACAGCAATGTAATGGACAGCAGCTAACACAATCCTGGAAGACAGAACAACAAAGGAGAACTCAAATATACGTATTCGAAAGCTTACACAAATCCACAGTAGTCAAAACACTGTGGTACCTGGATAAGAACAAGCATGCAGAACAACAGAAAAGAACTGGAAGACTGAGGAGCAAACCCAAGCACTGAAGATTAATGGAGGTGTGTGTGTGTGCACATGTACATCTATGCATGTGTGTAGGCCAGAGGTAAATGTCATATGCTATTCCTCAGAAATCATTCATCTTATTTCCTGAGACAAGATCTTTCACTGGCCTAGAGATCATTAGATAGGTGGGACTGCCTGGCAGGCAAGCTGCAGGGATGCACCTGTCTCCTTAGAGCTGGGGTACAAGTGTATTCCCCTACATTAGGCATTTTTTACATAGGCTCTAGGGACTGAATTCAGGTCTCCATGCTTGTGTATGTAGCAGGACCTCATCAGCTGAGCTGTCTCCGTAGCCTTGGTCAACTGATTTTAATAAAACAATTTGCCAAAAACAACTAGATGGGAATGATCTTTTTCAGCAAATGATTCTGGAGCAAGTGGAATCCTTGCAAAATAATGAACTTTGGTCCTTACCTCATATAGTATCCAAAAGCTAGTTGGAAATTGACTAAAGATGTAAATTTAAGAGTCAAATTTTTACCTGGGCAGTGGTGGTGCACGCCTTTAACCCCTGCCCCTGGGAGGCAGAGGCAGGCAGATCTCTATGAGTTAGGGACTACCCTGGTCTACAGAGCAAATTCCAGGACAAGTTTGAAATGGCTGATCTACACAGCAGGTAGGAATGGTGTGTTTCTCTGTCTCTATACATTGGTTGTAAAAATGAACAGAAGGGTAATCCGGCTGAATGGTCTCTGTGTGTTCTTTCTGGCTGTTAAAGACAATCTAGAAGGTTCTAGTCCAAGAAATGTCTTGATGTGTTTCTGAGTAGCACCGAGTCCCTCAGAACAGGCACATACACGACTGGAAAGAATGGCTAGACCAGATACAAGATGGAGTGACTGTGGGCCACAGGAGAAGCACTCACCAAGCACAGGACTGATGAGGTGGGGGGCAGCCCGGGATGTGGAACAGAGGGTGTTGAAGTACAGCCCAGAGCCCTCACGAATGGGGCTGAGCATGGGAGGTGGTGTGTAGGGAGAGCACTGAAACAAGCCCTTCAGGAGGTGGTCCACCAGGAACACAGGAGAGTGCAGGCAGCTCTGGCGGCACCCTCCTGGGCCTGGCTCCCCTAGGGCAGAGGGTGCAGGAGGGGCAAACAGGGCCTTGGGCTGAGGCCGCTTCTTCCGCTTTCTGTACTGGCTGCTCTCCTTGCTGTCTCTCTCTTCCCCAACTTTCTCTTGTCCCTGCAGAAGAGAGGACAGAACCACAGGTGTCACCTGAGGCCACCTGTTGTACCAACTTAGTCTTCAGCTTGTTCAGGGATGGGAAAATGGGGCTGACCATGAGGACAGAGGGAAGCAGGATATGTATGCCTGCCATGGCCATACCCAGGCCTAGCACAGGAGGCTGATTAGGACCTTGTACTCACAGCCCAGCCACACCTGAGCCAGAGCTGATTAACATACTCAGTGTGGTGATATCCTGAGGCACTCACATCATTAGGCCTGACATGGGCTCAGCCAGTGTTAACTGTGGCTGCAAACCAAGGCTTCCAGAGTGAGGACTTCTGGGTGCCTGTGCTTTGGGGTTTCCCCGGGCTCTCTACAGCAGGTGGAGTAGCACCCACCTTGGTTGCATTGCCCACCTGTGGCTATGCTTTCCAAAGACATTCTGGCCCTTGGGGTACCCTTATCTCCAGTAGGCCTCAGTGCAGAACTGTGCCAAATACCTGAGCATAAGGAGTTGGCAACTCCAAGATAAAGAGCTACTAGGGAGAAGAAGCTGCCGCTGCTGACACAGAAAGACCATGAGGCTGCTGCAGGCTGGCACAGAGGGCCCTCATGTCACCCCACCACTCCTGCCAAGATGCTGGCTTTAACCCAGAATGATGACATTGTCTCTCCTCATTCCCAAAAGCCTGTCAGAGCACAGGAACACTGCTTTTCCCTTCACCTGCTGCTCCTGCTTCCCCCGGGGTGATGGCCACTGGTCACTGTGGAAACACATGTGGCTGCTCAGCCCTTTCTCGGTGTAAAACATCTGGCTGCAGTTCTTGCACACGAAGGTGCTCTTTGACTCCATCCAGTCTGTGGGACCCCCATTTGTCTGATGACTGTGGATAGAGAAGGCGGCGGGGAGGGGGGGGGATGAGATAACGAGGCTTTATTCCTGACTGTTGCTTTGCTGTTGCTGTTTTTGTTTGTCTGATATAACCCCAAGCCACTGATAACTCTGACTAAACAATGAAAAGGGAAGACCTTCCCAAGGGCTGACACACCCTCTGCAGGGCTGGAAGCATCTGGCTCCCTCACTCAAGACAGTACAGAGAAGCCAGAGGACTTGCCAGGGGCAGTCAGTGCCTTGGTGCGGCATGAGGGTTTTTGAACTTACCATCCACCTGCCAAGCTCTCTTCCTTCACTGGATGGGGGAGCCTGTAGATGTTTCCACCCTGGAGATGAGAAGATACCTGAGCCAGATGATCCCAGACAAGGGAACAAGGAAGAAATGTTGGGGAAGCCTCCATGATGGTGCACTGGGCAATGGTGTCTCAGGTTTGACACCAGAGCAAAGCAGAAAACCCAACAGACACAGTGGACTCATTACAACTGAAAGCTTCAGCCCACAAGTACTCACATAAGATGAAGAGTGAAAGCCTCAGCCCACACAAGGGAAGAGGGCACTTGCAAGTCACATGCCTGATGTACATACAGAATAAATATTAAAAACATCTTTGCAAGTCAGCGAGTCGGCAGTGGCCTATAAGCACATGGGAGGCCACTAACATCAGCAGCGCCAGGGCGTGGCAGTACAGGCAGACACCACTGCATACGCTAGAGTGACTGTTATACCAAAGTGCATGGAGAACTCAGGGCACTGTGCAGAGCAGAGGCCCTGGGAAACAGTGCTGCTCTCTAGAAAGTACTCTGTCCTCTTCTTAAACACTGAGCAGGAGATTCTATAGGATCTGGTGATTCCAGTCCTAGGGTCTAGTCAGGAGAAACAAGAACATATACCCACACAAAAGCTTCACACACCCTTCCCAGGAGCTCACAAGAGCCAAAGGGTGGAAATAGTCCATTAATGAAGGCCACATAAAATGTGGCCTGTCTATACACTAGACTGTTACTTGGCCAGGAAAAGGAATGGAGTAGGGCAGATAGAAAGATGGCTCAGCCGGGCGGTGGTGGCGCACGCCTTTAATCCCAGCACTTGGAAGGCAGAGGCAGGCGGATCTTTGTGAGTTCGAGGTCAGCCTGGTCTACAAAGCGAGTCCAGGACAGCCAGAGATATTCAGAGAAACCCTGTCTCGAAAAAAAACCAAAAAAAAAAAAAAGAAAGATGGCTCAGGTGGTAAGTCAAAACTGATGATATGAATTTTATCTTTGGAATCCACGTAGTGGAAGGAGAAAATCAGCTTCCACAAGCTGTCCTCTGAGTTCCACATGAGCTCTGTGGCATGCTCATGATCATACTGATACCTGCCCCCCACAAAAAAAATGTGCCAAAAGTATGGTGGTATTACAGGTTTTTAATCCCAGCACTCATGGGGAGGCAGAGGCGGGCTGATCTCTGTGGGTTGAAGGCCAGTTATCAAGTTCCAGGCCAGTTAAAGCTACATAGTGATACCCTTACCCTAACTAAATGTAAATTATTTTTCATTTCTAAATAATAATAATAATAATAATAATGAAACACTGACAGATGCTGTCACATGGATGGACTTTGATTATAGGATACAAACTGGCAATGCCAGACAAAACACCACACAACATCTGACTCTATTGACAAGAAATGTCCAGAGCAGTTAAGGCATGGAGACAGAAGGTTTGTGGGTACCCAGGGCTGTAAGGATAGGACAGGAGACACCAAAAGACTGAGGTGATTACTAAGGAATGCAGGGTATCTTCTGGGAGTGATGGAGTGTTCAGCCCAACAGTAATAGCTGTGTAAACTTGGGACTATACCAAAGTCTGACAGAGCACAAACTTTGAAAGGGTTCATTTTACAGCATTTGGCTACAAAGATGTAAATGTTTACAAAGGAAGCTGTGAGATGGAGGGAATGACTCCTGGTCTCACTAGAGGAGTGGCTAAGTGCCCAGAGCAGAGGGTCATTGCATGATGCACAAAGGGCCCAGGTTCTGTGCATGCATGTGGAATGCACAGCCATCCCATGTAGTTAGCAGCTACAGGAGGAGGCAAAGGAAAGCAGGGCAGACAGCTTAGGAAGCAACAGCAACTAGCACTTCCCTTTGTAAGATTGTGATCTGAGGTCTCAACTGCTGCTACATATCCGAGGATATGCACACAGCCCAGCCACAGCCCACAACATCACAGAGGGTACAGATACCTGGATTCTGTTGAAGATTGTCAGCTTGGACTTCACGTCCCGGGGAGGATCTGCTAGAGGCCCAGTCGACGAGAAGGAGGCCATGGCCACCTGGCTGGGAGAGGCAGCACAGCACACATCCATCTTCACTTTCTCCTTCCGGAAGCCTGAGAACCTCTGGGCCCTGAGGTGGCCTGAAAAGAGCCTGTAGCCTCCGCCTCGGGGGCAGGCTGGGCCCTTCTCACCTCTCATGGGCCCTGAAGCCAGGCCATTCTCACCTTGCACCTGTTTTCCAACCAGCTGAGTTCCAGCTGTTTCATCTCCACCTAACTGGGACTGCCGTGAGCCTGCACTGGGGATAATGTCTGCCAGGTCCAAGGTCCCTTTGGCCAATGAAGAGCTGTCTGGATTCCGGGAGGGGTGCAGAGCTGGCCCTGTGAGGGATGGTGGTGCTGAGGCCACTTTGGGGCCTCCTTTTGTGTCTCGCCTTGGGCCACCAGGAGATGTTTCTCTGGACACTGCAGGCATGGTTTTCCACCTACGGACTGGGGATCCCTCTGGCTCTGAGTGTCCAGGGCCTATCTGGAAAGACTCTACGGTGGATACTGATGGCAGGGCCTGTGGTGGCCATTGCCCCTGCAATGGCTTCAGGGCTGACTGCTTGCCCTCAGGCCCTGGTCTCTGGGCTGAGGCTGTAGCCACCTGGGTGTGGGAGAAGATCCGCTGGGACTTGGCAATCATCTGCAGCACTTGCATCTGCTCATGGCTTACCAGAGACTCTTGGGACTTCATCAGCAGCTGCCGGAAGAGGGGTGTGGCACCTGAGGGGAGCCCACCTGGGTTCTGTGCATCTTGGAGCCCAAGCTCAGTAGGGCTCTGCCATGGGAATGACTCACAGTGGGGTTTGCTCTTCTTGGGAGCCCAGCTGTCATCTTCCCCAGCTGCCTGCCGGACTTCAGTGGAGACCTCAACAGGTGCCTTCAGGAGTGCAGGAGGAAATGACAGCAGGTCCTCCTGGCTGGTGCCCAGGCTGGGTGAAGGCTCCACTGTGGTGGGGGTGCTACTGGGCCCAGATCCCCCCCTCAGAGCCCTCCCGGGATGGCACTGCAGGAGGCTTGTGCACCATGAACACATTGCCACCTTTGTTCTTGGGACAGCCTGGCAGGTTCCGGAGCCACTGCAAGTTGTGGCTGGAAGGCTGGGATCCTGAGGGGACTGAGTGGCCTCGGAAGAGAGGCAGGCAGGCAGGCAGGGAGCTGCTCTCTGGCCAGTCCTCCAGGGAGGATGGCCGTTGAAGCCGTGGAGACTCTGACTCCAACTCTGACTCTGGTGGGTCAGGGGCACCATTCTCAGCAGCCCTAGACTGGACAGCTGTGACTACTTCAGTGGCAGGCTCCTTTCGTGGGGGATGAGTTTCCTCAGGAACCTCAGAGCCCAGGGTTCCTGTAGCCCCTGGGGTGCTGGCCGGTGCACATGCTGATGATCCCAGTGAGGCAGGGCAGGAACAGGCTGAGCTCCTGGCTTCAGTATCAGAAGGCCCCACTGTTGGGCCAGGAGAAGGAATTTTCTGGTGGACGATGCTGCTCACAATACAGCGAAGGAGGTCTCGATTGGGCAAGACAGAGCTAGGGGACCTAGTTTCTGGGGGCCCCAGGGAACTCAGGCCACTGGGTGGAGGCTGGTTGGCCACATCATGGTTGTGGGTCGGGTCCCCACAGGCCTCCTCTTCTGGAGGAGTCTCCTTCAGGATGCACACTCCATGTTGGACCTCGTAATGGCGGCGCAGCGAGCGGTAGTCACAGTAGCTCTTGCTGCAGCCTTGTTCGATGCACACAAAGGGCTTGGTCTTCTGGTGGGTGAGCATGTGCCCAGTCCTGCAATGAGATATGGAATGCAGGTCGTCAGGTGGGCCCCACATCTCAATACAGGAACTGCTTGGGACCCCTACTCTGTCTGACCAACAGAGACTCACTTCCCTGCCCTCACCACTAACAAACACCGTGGGAAAAAATAATACCATGGAGGCCAGATCAGGTATCCCCAAAGTTGGTTCAAAAGAGACATTTTACCCCTTTTCTTTCCCTCTCTCTTTCCAGCTCTGTCTCTCTCTCTGCATGTGCACACTGTTTCTATTTCCCACTTGTATACAATAAACCTGCCTTCATATAATTTAATTTGGCCTGAATTGGATCATTTCGCAGAGTGCAGAATGTACTATTATTTTTTAAAACATCTGGTGAGGTGACTCGGTGGAGGTCATGCCCGCCAAACGTCCAGACGCAGGGCCACTCCTAACCACCAGCTACTGCAGACTCCTTTGGAAAACATTTCCAACCAATTAAAGACTGCAAACTTCTGGGCATGGTGGCACATGCCTTTAATCCCAGCACTCGGGACGCAGAGGCAGGTGGATCTCTGTGGGTTCAAGGCCAGCCTGGTCTACAAAGTGAGTCCAGGACAGTCAAGGATACACAGAGAACCCCCTCTCGAAAAACCTAAAAAAAAAAAAAAAAAAAAGAGTTGTCCTTTGACTTTGACATTTTGGGCTGGAGAGATGGCTCAGCGGTTAAGAGCACTGACTGCTCTTCCAGAGGTCCTGAGTTCAATTCCCAGCAAACACATGGTGGCTCACAACCATCCATAATGAAATCTGGTGCCCTCTTCTGGCCTGCAGGTATACCTGCAGACAGGACACTGTATACATAAAAAAATAAAATTAAAATTTAAAAAAAGACTGCAAACTGCTCCAACTGTGGCCTTCACATCTCTAGATGGTCACCCAGAACCTGGACAGCAAGTAAAATAGCCTGCTCTTCCCGGACCTGACCAGCATTCCAGCTTTTGTCCCCCTCACACCCCCAATTCTGACACCCACAATGTCGTCAGGAAGTAGCCAGATGATGCTTCGCCTTTATTCATTTATTATCAACAAAAGTCTGGAATGTTGGGTCTGGACCTGATGGTCAGGTTCTCACAGCAGGCCCCAGGGCATGCTCCACCCCCAGGAGCTTTTTCCTACATAACCCAGATGTTTTGGGCGCTCTTGTTCTCTTCCCCTCTCTGCCCCTTTCCCCCCACTATCTCTGTCTCAGTCTGTCTGTCTATCTATCTATCTATCTCTGCCTGTGCATGATGTTTCTCTTTCTTGTATCCAATAAACCTGCCTTTATATAACTTAAAAAAGAGAGGGATGCCGGGCGGTGGTGGCGCACGCCTTTAATCCCAGCACTTGGGAGG
>CAJQZJ010026257.1:6583090-6630146 GCA_907164525.1 Lophiomys imhausi
GAGAGAGAGAGAGAGAGAGAGAGAGAGAGAGAGAGAGAGAGAGAGAGAGAGAGTGCACTGGCTGCTCTTGCAAAGGATCAGAGTTCGGTTCCCAACACCCATGACAGGCAGCTCACAACTGCCTATCACTCCAGCTCTGGGGGATCAATGCCCTGCTCTGTCCTCCACAGACATTTACATACTAGTGGAGTATACACCCACAGATATTCACACATACATATAAATAAAATATTTGTAAAGCTGTTCGTAAAAACCCTTTAACAGTCCAACAAGACTGTGGTCTGACAACACACTAGAACACGTATGCCAATAATAATCAGTTCACTCATATAGGAATCCAAATAAACCAAGCTTTTAAAACATCAAACACAATCATATCAATTCCCTGTGTGAATGTATTGTTAGAAATTGGAAGTCAGGGTCTTTCTTATGTACAAACTCTATAAAACAAATATCTGAGCAATTTCACCCATGCATTTGAAGATTTATGAGCTGGACCTACTGGTGCACACCTGTAGCCCCAGTTAAGGCAGGAGAATTGTTGAGTTCAAGGTAGCCTGGGAGATACAGTGGACAGTCCCCACAAAACAACAACAACAATAACAAAAAGCAGAAGCAAACAAAGTATTTATGTGTGTAGCATAGCTTAGAGGTATTTTTTCTTGCTTATTACTATATTTTATATAATAAATATATTTTCCTTTCATCTCACAGGGTTTTTCTATGTGTCCCCGGCTATTCTTGGAACTCACTCTGTAGACCAGGCTGGCTTTGAATTCAGAGAGCCACCCGCTTCTGCCTGCTGAGTGCTGGGATCAAAGGCATGTACCAACACCCCCAGCACACTTTACTTTTCTATGTAAAAAAAATTAGTATAACTAAGAGTGGTGACTCATGCCAGTAGTCATTAGCACTTGGACAGGCAGGAGGATTACTCAGAGTCTGAGGACAACCTGGACAATACAGTGAGACCCTGCCTCAAATAAGTAAAAATAAATGAAAGTTGGGCATGTAGTACATGCCTGTAGTCCCAGGTGCTCAGGAGGCTGAGACAGGAAAATTCCTGCTCAAGCCCAGGAATTCAGGGCCAGCTTAATAGCACAGTGAGACTCCTATCTCAAAAATAAAAAGGAAGAAAATAACATAAGCATATTTGCTTAAATGGAATTGAATTAAGTTTCAAAAGCATGGAGTTGAAATTTAATGTATAGGGGCAGTATGACAGTTGAATATAAAGGCTAAACTAGGCAGAACCCTAAGAATAACATGACAGTTAGGGTTACTGTGCCCAGCAAAATGTACATGTCTCCACCACGAACATCTTTCAGTATCACTATGGCCCAAGATGAGTGCCATACCACAGCCTTGGGCCTGGCTAGTGCTGCAGACAGTCTTCCTATATGAACTCTCATAATTCAAAGACTTTCTGCTTGGCCCTCATTCCAACACATAGGCCTGGCACTGCTGGGTACTCTTGTTTGGAACAGGGCCTTCAGAATGTTTCATGCTAGCAAGTTTTGGGGGGCACTTCTTCAGACAGAATCCAAACAGATGACTGTCTGAGTATTAGGGCATTTAGAAGTGGATTCCCTGCAAACAGTGGGATTATAAATTCCCAGTCAACCCACTGAAGCAACTTGCCAGGAACCAATAAAGGTCAGACCCAAACCAAACCAAAAACAAAACAAAAGAATTCTCTTCTACAGGAGGCCAACCACAAACTAAAATGAGACTTACCACGCTGTTCAATTATTTCACTAATTCTCCCCTTGTTCTTCCATAACTGAAGAGAAAAGTCTGGAACTGAATCAAGGCCCTATTTAAGATGAAGTATTACTGACAGTATTAGTTGAAAAAACTAGCTGGGTATGGTGGTACAACCTGTCGTCCTGGATCCTGGACAGGTTGAGGCAAGAGGTCTGCTGGAACCTTGGTGTTCTGGAAAGATGGCAAGACCTCTCTTTAAAGACCAAGCAGAGACAAATCAAGCCCTAATACCTGTCTCGCACATTACAGTCTACAGAAGGCTTTTGCAGCTTTTCCTCTTTCACTTCTCACCACTGTTGTTCTGGGGCAGGGGACAGGAGAGGATTGGGGTCCCCTTACTTTACGGGTGAGGACATAAGGCTTGGAAAAGTTAGAAAAGCATAGAACTTGATGGACAGGACCCCCACTCATTCTGGAAGAACAAAAAATGCTCTTGACATATGGCAATGATAAGAAAGTCTCCTACAAGCCCAGTGGTCTGCCTACACACCAAACAAAAGATCAGGGTCTCAGGCTGGAGAGATTGCTCAGTGGTAAAAGTACATGCTATGCAAGCCTGGGGGACTCAAACTGTATTCCCAGAACCCATGATAGATGAAGACAACTGACTACACAAAGTTGTTCACACACACACACCCAGATCTCTTCCAATACTTCTCAATCTTGTTCCCTAAGATTAGTGTTGGGAACAATTCCAAAGTAGGCCAAAAGCCTCCTGTAAAAGAAAATATTTGTTTTTTTTCTTTCTTTCCTTCCTTCCCTTTAGTTTAGTATGTTTGTTTTGGAGACAGGGTCTTACTATGTAGTTCTAGCCAGCCTCAACTTTGAAGTGTTCCTCCTATGTTTGTCTTCTACATGGGATTATGAGCACTCATCACCGTGCCCAACTAAGAACTTTCCTAGCCAGTGCCAGCAGATTTAGTCCCTGGCTGCCTGCAGGAACTCTAGGTGCTCTGTCTATGAGCAGCCTCACCTTGTAAGAATGTCTGGGATTCGGAGTCTGTGTACTCTTCCAGCAGCTTCACAGAGTCGCTGTCCTTCCCTGAGTACAGGGACAGGGTGTCCAGATTGTTCTCCAGCACCTCACTGGGCATATCTGATGTGGAGAGACTTGGGTCAAGGTCCAGACTGCTTAGGCCAGCATACAGCAGGTCCCGCGTGCTGGGGCCCAGGTCCCGGTTGAGTGTGTCACTGCAGTTGAGCCCCTGACTCTCAGAAAAGGAGGGAAGGGGCCCTTCTGACGGAAGGGGCCCCTCTTCTCCAAGGGTATATGGCTCCATGGCTTTCCACTGCCAGGTTCTGGCCAGAACCCTTCTCCAGACAAGCAGGGCCGTGTCAAGAGTCAGGAAGGGGAGAGCCCTTGATGGCAGCTAGCTCCTGAAAATGAACAAGAAGGAATCGAAATTAAGAGGTGGTAGATGTGGTAAGCAGAGTGTGGACTTGGAAATGGAGCAGCCCAACTGGGTCTGTTCTTGGCCATTTAACAGCTACACAACATTGGCAAATCACATGAGCCCCATTTCCTCATCTGTTAACTGGACAGAATAGCACATGGAGGACTAGAGTCCTCTCCTTCCAGTTATAAACTCAGGAAAGATCAGGTAGACTTTAATGTGTGTCCAAGCAGAAAAGACAAGCAAGGAAAACCCCAAGTGCTAGCCACAAGAAAACTTAAAGCTAGATGTGCAGGCACAAGTTAGTTTATTGGGAAATTCAGGTCCAGGTTCAAGCTTGGGGCTGCTTATCCACTTGTTCCATGTGGCCACAAGACACATGAAATACCACTGCCCAATTGGAGACAGGCTGTGTGTGTAAACCATCCTGAACTGGCAAAGTCTCATACCAAAGGAAAAAAAAAGAGTAAGTATAATGAGTCTTAATGTAGATCAAATGTTGAAGTCAGGCTGGGGATGTGTCTCAGTTAGTAGATTGCTTACCTAGCACACACCAAGTTCTAGGTTCTACCCAGCATCACATAAACCAGGCATGCCTGTAGTCCCAGCAGTTGGGAGATGGAGGTGAGACATCCTTCTACATAGACAGTTTGAGGCCAACCTGTGTTTCATGAGAGACTGTCTCAACTGACCTCTTACCATGCTTCCCCAGAAAGGAATAAAAGAGGAAGTATCACTAACCACCTTCCAAAAATAAACGGGATTATGAGGAAGAACTATGAAGAACAGTCTTTAGACAGTTCACTCACACAGTGGATAAGCTACAATACACACCTGTTACCTTAGTCATCCACCTCAGGTGCAAAAAAAAAAAAAAAAAAATCCAATGAGGAAATTCTTTAAAATAGACAAATCACAGCCGGGCGGTGGTGGCGCACGCCTTTAATCCCAGCACTTGGGAGGCAGAGGCAGGCGGATCTTTGTGAGTTCGAGGCCAGCCTGGTCTACAAAGTGAGTCCAGGACAGCCAGAGATATTCAGAGAAACCCTGTCTCGAAAAACCAAAAAAAAAAAATAGACAAATCACTAAAACTCATTCAAAGATAATAAAATATATGAATGATCCTATATCAAAGAAAAAGATTAGGGAATGTGCTGTGGTGCCCAACTATACTCCTAGCATGCCAGAGGCTGAGTGGGAAAAGCCCTTGAATTCAGGAGTTAAAGACTGGCCTGGGAAACACAGGTAGGAGGAGAGGAAAAGAGAGAGGGGAAAGGAAGGGATGGAAAGAGAAGAGATATGGGGAGGAAGGTAAGAAGAAGAGAGGGAGAAAAAAGAGGAAAAAGGGAAAGAAAAAATACTGAATTCAAATTGAATTCAAATACTTCTTACCCATCTTACCATAGAAACACCAAACAAAAAATATTAACTTTATCATTCGGTGGTAGCACACACCTTTAATTGCAGCACTCATGAGGCAGAGGCAGGTGGACCTCTGTGAGTTCAAGACCAGCCTAGTATAAAGAGCAAGTTCCAAGACAGTCAAGACTATACAGAGAAACTCTGTCTTGAAACCCCAAGAAAACAAAACAAAAAAATCCATTATCAAAACTCTCAGTAATGGTGAAAGGTTCGAAGCCCCAGCAGGCCTTTGCAGGAAAAGGTGCCCCACTGGATGGAGCAGAGCTCTAACTTACCCTAGCCAATCCCACTCCCTGGCTCAGCAGTGGTCTTGAAGAAACAGCTATGTGTCTGGTGTGGGTTCCTGGTGCTGGAAGGAACATAGTAGAATATGTTCTTAAAGAACCACAGTCTCTCATCTGACCTGTCTTGGTTCCCTGAAAGCCCATGGCAAAGGGCTTGACCTTATTTTGCCTAATTTGGGAACTCCTTAGGGTGGAGATGGGTTGTGAGAGGGTAGCTGCTGCAGCCTAGGGACAGAGAACTGACTTGCTAAAGCAGAGAGAAAGCAGGTGATGGTGCATTGCAGGATAAGAACTCTGAAAAGCTTCCATCCTTATGTTTCTCCAGTGATAGACACAATCACCTCACACCCCATAGCAGGCGCTCTCCCAGGAGCCAGCCTGTGTAGTTCAAAGTACATTACCACATTAAAAACCTGCACACACATGCTCATGACAGCTCTAGTCACAGATGTCAAGCTTGGAAGCCACCAAGAGTTTCCCATAGGTGAATGGACAAATCACTGTGCTGCATCTGGAGAACAGAGTATTATTCAGTAGTAAAAAGGCAATAAGCAGAATTGTGCACGGTGGTACATACCTTTAATCTCAGCACTCAGGAGGCAGAGGCAGGCAGATCTCTATGAATTTGAGGCCTGGTCTGCCTAGCAAGTTCCTAGCCAGCCAGTGTGACATAGTGAGAATCTGTCTCAAAAACAAACAGAAGGGCAATAAGCAGAGCTCAGCAGTTTAAGGCACTGGCTGTTCTTCCAGAGGATCTGGGTTCGATCCTCAGCACCCACATGACAGCTCACAACCATCTACAACTCTAGTTTTAAAAGATCTGATGTCCTCTTCTGATCTCCATGGACAACAGGCATGCCCAGAAATAAATGCAGGCAAAATACCATAGATGTAAAAGAAAACAAATTTAACAGGGGGTGGGGGCGGGGGTGGGGGCAATAAGCTATCAAGCTACAAAGGCATGCACGCAAGGACCTGAAATGCATGCATAGTAAGAGCCAGCACACAAAGGCCACACGCCAGGCGTTGTGGCAGTGCACACCTTTAATCCCAGCACTTGGGAGCAGAGGCAGGAGGATCTCTGTGAGTTCAAGGCCAGCCTGGTCTACAGAGTGAGTCCAGGACAGCCAGGGCTACACAGAGAAACCCTGTCTCGAAAAACCAAAAATAAATAAATAAATAAGGCCACATATTGTATGACTCTACCTATGTGGCATTCTGGAATACAATGTTAAACAGTGGTGTTTGTCAAGGTTGGGAAAGAATAGGAGACACATGAAGGCATTGGGGTGGGGGCAGGACTATTCTGCATAGCAGTAAAGGTAGGGACATCAGACATTAGTCAGGAACCACAGAATCACACCATACCAATGGTGGGAACTAGTGTAAACATGGACTTAGTCACCCTCATCTCTGAAGCAGCTCCACATAATCCTGGCAATTTAAAATGCCATGTACTTATGGTAGGGTGAACATATGCTCAGAAAAAAACTGACAAGGCTCCAAGTGTCTCCTCTAGCCAATCTTCGCTCTGCTCAAGCAGGAAGTGAAAGCTGGAGCAATGCTGAAGGCTGCTCCATATTTAGACAGGGATCAGCTACAAATACCAGTTGTTTTGGTTTGGTTGTTGTTGGTTATTTGTCACTACTTCGCTATTAAACTGGCAGAACAGAACTGATTGAGCATGAGGACCTGACTTCCAACTCCTAGCACCCACATAAAAGGCCAGGTGTGACAGTACACACCTGTGATCACAATACCAGGAGGTGATGAAGAGGATCTGGGGCTTGCTGCTTTGCCAGTCTAGCCAAACTGATGAGCTCCAAGTTCAGGAAGAAACTCTGTTTCAAAAACTAATGTGAAGAAGGGCTGGGGATGTGACTTAGTGGATAAAGTGCCTGCTGTACATGCCTGAGAACCAGAGTTTAGGTTCCCATCACCCATATAAAAAGCTGTATCCCAGTGCTCAGAGGCAAAGATGGGCGATCCATCAGACAAGCTGGCCAGCTAGACTAACTGAATCAGTGAGCTCTGATCCAAGGGTTTGAGTGAGAGACCCTGTCTCAGCAAATACAATGCAGTGATTGAGAAAGATACTCAGAGTTAACCTCTGGCCTCCACAGCGCGCGCGCGCGCGCGCACACACACACACACACACACACACACACGTAATTTTAAAAAATGTAAGGTGAGCTGGATGTGGTGGCACACGTCTTTAATCCCAGCACTGAGGAGGCAGAGGCAGGCAGATCTCTGTGAGTTCGAGGCCAGTCTGCTCTACAAAGCAAGTCCAGGACAGCAAGGGCTGTTACACAGAGAAACCTTGTCTTGGAAAACCAAAAAGAAAAAAAAAACCTGAATAGTGATTGAGGAAGATACCATATGTCAGCCTTGGGGCTCTACATGCACACACCTCTGACACACATACTTGAAGAGGAACACATATATACACACAGGTACATAGCACCACGAGGTTGAGCTTTGGAAACTAAATGGGACTTGAGATGCCCCCAGATTCTCAGGGCTTTCTGGGTTCTGAAAAGCAAGGGAGGGGTGCACCTACAGCAAGAGCAATCTCTCTCACTGCTTGAGCAGCTTCCACAGAACAGTGCTGCGAGATGTAGGAGAAAGTACCCATGCCTTTCATCAAGTAGTAAAAACAAGCTCATAAAATTACTCCTATTAAGTACTTTCCTGAGTCAGGTTTTGAACCAAGGGCTTTCTGAGCATTTGACTCATCACTTAACAGCAATCCACAAGTAATCTGTTATCACTCCTATGGAACAATTCGAGGGACTAAAGGATTAAATGATTAACCCAAAGTAGCTAGTGAACAGGTGGGAAAGTCAGACCTGAAACCTAGGTATCTGATTTTAGGGTTTCCATTCTTAAAAATAAACAAAACCAAAAGCAAACCTCCACAGTGCTCCAGTTAAGCTAGAAGGCAACAAGCCAGACAGTAGCATAGGACTGCAATGCTAGCACTTAGGCTGAGGCAGGAGGATCACAGCAAGGTCAAGGTAGGTTTGTTGTACCCAGAGAATCCCAGGCCAAAGAACAACACTAATAACCTCAGCAGACATATAAGGTATCCAGGGTTGGGGTGGGGCAGGATGACATTTACTTTTCAACTCAGAGTGCAGAACAAATCAGCCTGCTCTGAGCCAAGGCAGGGTTAAACCCCAAGGCCGTGGCTCCACACTAGACATTTCCAGGCTGTAAAGCACCATCTGATTCAGATTTGTTCAGTCTGTTGCCAAATAAATTAATGCAGCAAATATTTTAGCACATTCTAAACTCAGAGTTTGAGGCTAGTCCTTGGGAGAAGGACTGGTAATCTTCTATGACTGTGTGGATAATTCCCAGGGACACAAATTCCCGAACAGTCTTTTTTTTTTTTAATGTGTGATGGTGGTACTGAGATTGAATGCAGGGCTTTCTACATGTTAGCCATATGCTTTATCACTAGCTACAGTTCCTGCATTATAAGAAAATTGAGACCTTTAACTTGCTATGTAGTGGAGGCTGGCCTAGAGCTTCTAATCCTCCTGCCTCCATCTACCAAGTACCAGGAATGAGGCAACCCATGTGGATTCTAAGTAAGAACCTTGTAAATTTCTGTTTTTACTCTGAAGATAATCGAAAAGAAAAAGGTCCAGGAATATATGAATCACTTGAACGACCCCTTAGAGCACTGGTTCTCAACCTTTCTAATGTTGCAACCCTTTAATACAGTTTCTCATGTTGTGGTGACCCCCAATAATAAAAGTGTTTTCATTGCAGGAGGGGGTGGGGTAGGGGTCGGGGTGGTGCACACCTTTAATCCCAGCACTCAGGAGGCAGAGGCAAGCAGATCTCTAAGTTCAAGGCCAGCCTGGTTTACAGAGTGGATTCCAGAACAGCCAGGACTACACAGAGAAATCCTGTCTTGGAAAAAATTATTCTTATTCCTACTTCATAATTGTAATTTTGCTACTGTTATAAATCATGATGTACATATTTATGTTTTCTGTAGGTCTTAGGCCACCCCTGTGAAAGGGTTGCTCGTCCCCCCAAAAGGTCTGAGATCCACTGGTTGAGAGCCTCTGCCTTAAGAAGGAAACACTGTCTTCCAATAGGCAGTCTCTTTGTTTTCTGCCCAGAAATCACCGCTGTGACTGTTGCAGGCTAAAGAGAAGAGCATGCAGGTGGATTCAGCTGACAGGTCCAAGAGATCCAGTTACCTCTTCTGGCTACCACAGGCACTTGTACGCACATGTGCACATACACTCGCACTTGTACGCACATTTGCACATACACTCACACACACAAAGATAAATCTTTTTAAAAATGAGAAAGTGGGTTGAAGAATTGTGACACTACAGAGTCTTGGCTAAAGCCTAAAAGGGCCAGCAAGGCAATCAGCAAGGGAACCCTTTCCAGGAACATTAAAGATGCATGGAGTTAGCCATCCTCTCATTAAATTAGTGTTTGCAATTTGATTAAATTGACTGGCTTGTTTGCATTTCATCTGCAAATTAGTTTTAGCTTTATAGCTGCATGAGGGCTGTGAGCTTTAGAACTGTATGCCTTGTTTTAGCATCACGAATGCCTTGTTGAAGAGTTCAGAAAACAATTTAATTCAATACTGGGCACCTAAAGCAATGCAATAATTAAAAAAACATCATGAGCTGGGGAGAGGGTTTAATTGGTGAAGAGCTTGTTGTGCATGCACGACAGCCTGAGTGTGGGTTTCTGAAATGAATATAAAATGATAGGCACAGTGGCATGTGCCTGTAATCCTATGACTAGAGGGGTTGGAGGTGGGGTAGAAAAAGGGTCCCTAAATCTCATTAGCCAGCCAGCCTAGCTCAACGGATGAGCTTCAGGTTCTGTGAGAGATCCTGTCTCAAAAAATAAAGGTGGAGAACAACTGAAAAAAAAGATGTATCTTGTCATATCATGTAACATAACACATACATACACACACATTTACACTAAAAATATATATAACACACATCAAAATAAAGGCCAATCAAGCCAATCATGGTGGCTCATATCATAGCTGTGATCTCAAGAGACATAAAAGATTACTGTGAGTTTAAGGCTAGCCATAGTGATACAGTAAGAACCCTTCTCAAAGCCAAGCATAGTGGCACACACCTGTAATCCCAGCACTCGGAAGCAGAGGCAGGTGGATCTCTGTGAGTTCAAGGCCAGCATAGAATACAAATCCAGTCCAAGACAGCCAGGGCTCTGTTACACTGAGAAATCCTGTCTTGGGGTAAAAAAACTATCTCAAAATAAACGAACAATAATTATAAAATAAAGCTTAGCATGGGGGCAAATGTTTGCAATCCCAGCACTTGAGAGGTTGGGAGGTAAAGGGAGGATATGGAGTTCAAAGCCAGCTTCAGATATTATATAGCAAGAAGACATATCACATACTAATAAATGAATAAATAGGGCCTATTATAAACTATAGACCCATTTTCTTTGGTCTATACAGTTTTTTTTTTTTTGCTGTTTTTGTTTTTGTTTTTCTAGACAGGGTTTCTCTGTGTAACAGTACTTGCTGTCCTGGACTCACTTTGTAGACCAGGTTGGCCTTGAACTCACAGAGATCTTCCTGCCTCTGCCTCCTGAGAGCTGGGATTAAAAACGTGTACTACCACACCCAGCAAATTAATTAATTGTTTGTTTTGAGAGAGGGTTTCTCTGTGCATCTCTGGCTGTCCTGAACTCCCTTGTAGACCAGGCTGACCTCGCACTCACAGAGATCCTCCTGCCTCTGCCTCCCAAGTGCTGGAATTTAAAGGTGTGCACCACCACACCCAGCAATTACAGACAGCTGTGAGCTGCCATGTGGGTGCTGGGATTTGAACTTGGGTCCTTTGGAAGAGCAACCAGTGCTCTTAACCGCTGAGCCATCTCTCCAGCCCTTACACAATGTTTTTACAAATTGGATTTGTCAACATTTTGTTTAATGGAGAGATTGTTTTTTTCAGGCACAGTGGGACTTGTCTGTAATCCCAGTGCTTGGGGACTAGGGTCATAAGGAGATCAAGGCTAGCCTGAGCTACATAGTAGACTCTGTCTTAAAAATCACGGGCTGGGGGCTGGAGAGGTGGCCCAGCAGTTGAAGTCAGTAACTGCTCTTCCAGAGGACCTGGGTTCAAATCCCAGCACCCACATGGCAGTTCACAGCCATCTGTAACTCTTAAGATCTGATACCTTCACACAGACAAAACATTGATGTATGCAGGCAAAACATCAATGCACATACAATTAAAATAAATAAAATTTAAAAAATCAAGGACTGGAGACAGGGCTCAGTAGCAAACCACTTGTGTAAGTGTACACACAGCCCTTGTTCGATCACCAACACAAATAGAATTTCCCCTACATATACAGATTTCTATCGTCTCTTGAAAACTATTAGATTTGGTATTCCCTGACACTGAACAATAGGACAGACCCAGGTATAACTGTCCTCTCTAGCCAAGGCTCATGGCCTCCTCTCCCCATAGTCCTTGCTTGTCTTCCTGGAAGACCCTTGTAATAATTATCCTCATGATAACAGCACGGACATTATTGAGGTTTTATTATATGCCAAGTACTGCTGAGATCATTCACATGCCACTTTTAGTTCCCTCAACCCCTCTCTGAGACATGTGCTACATTTTTAATCTTCTCACTGGTGACATAAAGAAATCCCAGATAAATAACTTGTCTTAGTTCAGAGTTAGAACCCTGTCCTGAGCAGTCTGATCTTGAAGCCTTCACACTTAAGCACTGTGCTATGCTATCATCTTGACAGTGCATTCCTGCCTTGCATTTTGAAGCTGAATAATCAAGGAAGGTATCCTTCTCTAGCCATACAGTTTAACCAGAGGGTTGACTCATTTCTGCCGATGACTTATTTGAAGACTGGATTTTTGTCTGGTGTGGTGGCACAAGACTATATTTCTAGCACATAGGAAACTCAGGCAGGGAATTGAGAGTTTAAGGCCAGTATGGGTTGTGTAGCAAAGCTCTGCCAGAAGAAAAAACTGAGACACAGAGAATGAATTTAAGGATTTCACATGGGAATATGAAGGATACTCACAAAGGAAAATCCTGGCATCAAGTTAACTAAAGGAAAAAAGGAGACACCAAAGTTCCTTCCTTCCCACGAGCTGGTCCTAGCAGAGAATGCAAGGAAGCACTGAGATCTAGAACAGCAATCAGGGTATGTTAGCACCCACCTCAAGCCCAGTCATTGGGGTGGGGTAGGGGTGGAGGCAGGACCACCAGGAGTTCAAGGTCATCCTCATGAGTACACAGTGAGTTCCAGCCTGGGATCCTGTTTCCAAAAAAGGGAAAATACAAAATAAAATGTAGAATAACATTTTAATTTCTTTTTAAATATATATATATTTTTTATGTGCATTGGTGTTTGCCTGTATGTATGTCTGGGTGAGGGTGTCAGAAATCCTAGAACTGGAGTTACAGACAGGTGTGAGCTCCCGTGTAGGTGCTGCATTTGAACCTCAGTCTTCTGGAAAATCAGCCAATGTTCTTAAGTTTTTTGAGAGAGGGTTTCTCTGTGTAACCCCTGGCTGTCCTGGAACTCCATTTGTATACCAGGCTGGCCTCAAACTCAGAGATCCACCTGCCTCTGCCTGCTAGGGTCTCCCAAAAATCTTTCAGGAAGTTCAGTGGTCAAAGCTATTTTTTAAAAAATATTTATTTATTTTACACAGTTACAACCTCTATCTGCATGTACCCCTTCATGCCAGAAGAGGTCATCAGACTCCAGTATAGATGGTTGTGAGCCACCATGTTGTTGCTGGGAATTGAACTCCAGACCTCTGGAAGAGCAAACAGTGCTCTTAACCGCTGAGCCATCTCTCCAGCCCAGTCAAAGCTATTTTATGATAATATTTATCTGTTTATTCTCAGTGAAGATACATGGCACGATATCTCAGTGGAGTAGAGAAACAGTATGAGACTCCACATGACTATAGAAACATGAATCAACACTATTCTTTGCACTAAAATTTTCTATGATAGAATTTTTAATTAATATGTCATGTATATTAATAAGTAATGGGTTCAGTGTTATTCTATTTTTGTCATGAAGAATAGAATGTATTACTTAGTTGTTCTGTTTTGAGACAGGGTCCTATTGTGGAGCTCTGGCTGGCCTGGACCTTACTACATAGACCAGGCTCGTCTTGCACTCACAGACATCTGTCTGCCTCTGCCTCACCTATTGCTGAGATTAAAGGCAGGCACTAGCATACCTTGCCTATTATTATTCTTTTGAGACAGGGTCTTACTATGTTTCCCAAGCTGATTTCAAAGTCAAGCAATCTCTAGCCTCCAGTGACAGGCATGGCCCACTGTGCAGACTCAGAATTTTGGGCCTTGATCTATTTCTTCACCTGTCTACGTCATACACGCAATAAGACTTTCAGGAAGCCACATTTGACTGTATTTAATTACTAGCCTCCCAAGTGGCTGGGGTGCTCACGAGGTCTAGCTGCTATCTTAATTTTGCAGTGCTGGGGATCACACTTAGTGCTTTGTGTATGGTACACCATTGCAAGACCATGGATTTGGAAATTTAAAAATTAATTCAGAGCGATTGAGATGTAACTTGAAGAAATAAAAATAAATAAAATAAATTCAGAAATGTTTGAGAAAATACATCCAAAACATTTAATATCTCAGGAGGCTGAATGCAGATACCCTATAATTTAATTAAAATTCTAATATAAATAAACAATATTCTAATATAAATAAAAAATAGAAAAATACTAGTCCATATATTTTACATAAAAACTCTCTGGGATCCTCAAGTGTGAAAGGTTTTTGGTTTTGTTTTTCCTGAAACAGGGTCCCACTGCTGACTGAAATCTCAATCCTCTTCCCTTGGCCTTCTTAGTTGGAGATTACTCACCTACCTTACCCAACTAACAGGTTACTAAAGATCAAAAGTTTAACACCCGATATTCTAAAGAGAAAAAGTTTTCTAAGTGTGTTTACCCTGGTGAGTGTGTTTCCAATAGAAAACAAACCAACCAACAAACAAACAAAAACCTCCAGGTGTGGTGGTATGGCTCAGAGGCAGAGTATTTGCTTAGCATTCTCAAGGTCCTGGATTGGATTCCCAGCACTACAACGTTAACAAAATTCCTATGCCTAAAACTTCAAATATGGTGGTGGGCAACATACCATATATATGTTTATATATATGTGTGTGTATATATATGTATATATATATATTGCTTTTCAAGATGAGGGCTCTTTACATTGCCCTGGCTGTTCTGGAACTCACTATGTAGTCCAGGCTAGCCTTGAACTCAAGAGATGTGCCTGCTTCTGAGATTAAAGGTGTGCACTACTACACCCAGCCCAAAACATACTTTCTAAGACCTCACATTGTCTTCCTCGTTGTTGTTTGTTTTGTTTTTTTTTAAAGACAGGTCTTTACTCTGTAGTCCAGGCTGGCCTTGAATTCTCAGCAATCTTTTTGCCTCAGCTCCCTAAGCATTGGGATTACTAGTGGGAGCAGTACTGCTTTTTTTGGTTGTTGTTTTGTTTTTTCTTTTCGTTTGTTGCTGTTTTCTTGAAACAGGGTTATTTGTATGGTTCATATTCAGTAGAAGTGAATGGCCTTAAACCTCTGATCCGCTGGCCTCTACCTCCCAAGTGTTGGAAGGATAGGTTTGCAGCACTTTATGTAGTGCTGGAGATCACTCCAGGGCTCCGTGCATGCTAGCCTACTACTCATAACTGAGCTGCATTAAAAAAAATTTTTTTTTTAAATGGAGACTGGGTTTCTCTGTGTAACAGAGCCCTAGCTGTCCTGGACTCCCTTTGTAGACCAGACTGGTCTTGAACTCACAGAGATCCACCTGCTTCTGCCTCCCAAGTGCTGGATTAAAGGCGTGCGCCACACTGAGCCATCTCAAATGTTTGAGTATGGGTGTTTCGCTTGCGTGCATGTCTCTGCACTACATGCATGCAGTGCTCAGGGAGGCCAGAAGAGGGCACTAGAACCCTGGGACTGGGTTAATGGATTGTTATAAGTTACCATGTGAGTGCTAGGAATTGACCCCAGATTCTCTGGAGAAGCAGTCAGCATTAACCAATACACCATCTCTCCAATCCCTGCCATTTTTAAACTATTAAATTCATTGCTAGCATTAGGAATTCTTGCAAATCTGGTCTGGCATTTCCGGTTGGCTATCTGTACTAGCTGCCATCATTCAATGGAGAGAGCACAATTTGGATTGCCATAATCATTACTACTCTGATCCTTCACTTGCTTGTCCCTGCAGGGATCTGAGTTGTCACCCCGAACCAGCACAAAGTGTACAAGGTTTTTGTTTTGCAATGAACATTAACAACAAAAATATACTTCAATCTAATGAAAGTCTGCCTTCCTCAGAAGAGGTCAGCCAGCGTGTGCCCTGTGATCGCTTCCAATGACTCGCTTATGCTCATACTTATCCTTCTGCTGATTTTTGCCAGCAACGTGCATAGTCTTCACACTGGTGCAGAAACGCTCAGACACGCTGGAAAGTGGTCCACACAACACAGCAGGAGTCTTTGAACAGGTGCAAAAGGAAACTCACCAGAGAAGCAAGTGAGTGGCTCTCCAGGGAACAGGAGGGCCTGGCTTATGCCCCACAGAGAAGGGGGTTCAGATGGTAATCAGACCTTCGCTATCTCCTCCTGCAAGGGTGAGGTGGTAATTTTTGAAAACTCATCCAATATCTTTTGCCCTGAAAACAGGTAGTGAAAAGAAGGGGCAGTCAGAACGTGGATTCCCAAAATAAGCAGGGGCACAGGTATGAAACTGGGGAGAAAGACAATTTGGGGAGGAAGTGAAGCAATACTAAGCTAGAGAGATAAAGATGGAGAAAATTACTTTGTCTTTTTTTTGTTTTTTAACCTTATTCCTTCCACAACACCCAAGCCATGTAAGAGGAACCTAGAGGATTTTGTGGGGCCTAATCTAATTGGGGCAGAATTGATGAAAAGAAAGTTTTGTTGGAAAAGTGAGAAGGGAGGGTTGGAGAGGCAAACACATTAGATGAAAAACTAGAAAAAAAAAAAAAGAGTTGGTTTCTTTTTTCTTTTTTTTGGTTTTTCAAGACAGGGTTTCTCTGTGTATGCTTGGCTGTCCTGGACTCACTTTGTAGACCAGGCTGGCCTCGAACTCACAAAGATCCGCCTGCCTCTGCCTCCCAAGTACTGGGATTAAAGGCGTGCGCCACCACCGCCCGGCAAGAGTTGGTTTCTTATCATTGGATAAGTATTACAAAAGGGAAGATTGTAGTCTAGATAATAATATTATTGTTCTATTTTTTGCTGGAAACTAGGGAGATCTTGGCTGAAAAAAAAAAGTTTTTGCTAGAAAAAGCACAGGGAGAGGCATGATCAAGGAAGAGAGGAGAGAGTTTGGTGTTTGTGCTGGAAGATCCTCGAAAATAGATACATCCGGGTCCCCCAAAGTGGGACACCTGAGGAGGAAGGGGGCGGTCAGCAGAGGGGCCTGCGAATGCAAGGCCGCGGTGCAGAAGGCGCAGAGGTCGGGTAGGGCCCGCGGCGCGAGCTGGGGCGCTGCGAGGGGGCAGTTGGGGGACCTGGCAGGGATCGGATAGAAAATAAAGGTGGGTGCAGCGGGCTGGGGGCACCCCAAGAGTCTTCTCCAAGGAGGAAGGGGCTGCGGGGGTGCAGACGGAGTGTGCGCGACGCGGAGCTGAGAGGCGTCCCTGGACAGGAGCCACACAGGCCCGCGCTTGGGGAAGAAGATGAAGCCAAGGAGAGGGTGAAGAGGGGTTGAGGTGAGAGGAAAGGGCGGGCAGACAAGATTAGGGAAAAAGGGGAAAAGGGAAAGGGCAGCAGCAACCGGGTTTTACCCGCCCCCGGGGGCTCGCGCGCCGGGCCTCGTGCCTCGCGCCTCGCGGGGCCTTCCCAGCGGCCGCCCGTCAGCCGCGAAGCGCCCGGACGACGCCCGGCGCGCACGCGCAGCCCGGTCCCGGCCCCCGGCGCGTGCGCCCGCCACGCCGTGTGCGCGCATGCATGGCCCGGCGTCGCGGCGAGCTCGCCACGCGCGGTCCGGGCTCGTTGCGCGTGCCTCTGGGCCAGGCTCCCCGAGGCTTGGGGAAAGGGGGCGTGGCCTCTGCGGGGTCGGACCCGGAGAGGTCATGTGACCCGCCACGGGGCGGGAAAGGAGGCGGTTGGTCGCCATTTTGCGAGGCGGGCGGTTGGGAGATGGGAAAGGGGCGAAAGGGAAGGGCTGCAGGGGGAGGGGTGAGACAGAGGAACTGAGCCCTCCTTAAAAATAAATAAATAAATAAATAAATAAATGGATGGATGGATGGATGGATGGATGGATAAGAAAGAAAGAGAGAGAGAGAGAGAGAAAGAAAGAAAGAAAGAAAGAAAAGAAAGAAAGAAAGAAAGAAAGAAAGAAAGAAAGAAAGAAAGAAAAGAAAGAAAGAAAGCAAGCTTGCATTCACTGAGCACCCTGCCGTATGGGTCCCTGGGGGCAGCAGTATTCCCTGGATGATGCAGTCTAGTAAAGGCATTCTGCGCATGCTCATGAGCAGCCTGATCCCTGGGAGCCCAGGATATCATGTTGGGTCCCGCTGCAGCAGTTGCAGGACGGACTTAATTTATTTTCAACAATGCCACGGATGGAGTCCAGGGGCCTCGTGCATTGTTATACAAGTGCTTTTGCACGGAGCCTCATCCCCCAGCCGTGAGAAATTCCAGGCAGGGGACACTACCACTGAGTAATGATCCGAGGCCCTCCTGGGGGATTCTGGGAAAGTGTTTTGCTGTTGAGCGTGCTTCCAGGTCCTTAGTGGTAAATTCTACCCTGGTGCTCTATCACTGGGTTATATCCTCTTTAATGCAGCTCCCTTTATTACATTTTTGAGACATGGTGTCATTCTGTAGCCCAGGGAGCCCTCAAACTAGTGCCCTCCTGCCTCAGCCCCCCCGAAGTAGCTTTGATTACAGGCCTTCCTCTCTGTTCTTGGTTAAAAAAAAAAAAAAAAAAATTGGGGCTGGAGAGATGGCTCAGTGGTTAAGAGCACTGGCTGTTCTTCCAAAGGTCTTGAGTTCAATTCCCAGCAACCACATGGTGGCTCACAACCATCCACAACATGATCTGATGCCCTCTTCTGGGTGCAGATGTTCATGCATAAAATAAATAATTAAATCTGTAAAAAAAACATAAATAAATGCAAGCTTTATTTAAAAAAAATTTTTTTTTAATCTGCTTATTCTCCTGTGTGTCTCATAGAAGAGTCAAGAAGTCACATTCTACTACATTCAGTTTTTTCCCATTTTTGGTAATTTTACAAATAAGGAGACAAATAGACTTCATACTAATGGATGCACACACACACTTTAAAAATAAAAATCTTTTATGTTTGTACGTGTGTAGTCATCAGATCCCCTGGAGCTGGTGTGGGGTTGTGAACTGCCTCATGTAGGTACTGGGAACTGAACTTGCTTCTGGTACCCTGAAAGACCAGCAAGAAGTCTTAAACTCTGAGGCATTTCTCTAGCTTCAATAAAAATAAATCCTCGCCGGGCGTGGTGGCGCACGCCTTTAATCCCAGCACTTGGGAGGCAGAGGCAGGCGGATCTCTGTGAGTTCGAGGCCAGCCTGGTGTACAAAGCAAGTCCAGGACAGCCAGGGCTGTTACACAGAGAAACCCTGTCTCGAAAAACCAAAAAAAAAATAAAAAAAATAAAAAAATAAATCCTCAAAACAAAACGAAAAAAAAAAAACAAACCCTTTCTTTAAAAACCGTAAATCCATGCACTTACTGTGGAAATCAGTTTAGAGGCTCTTCAGAAAATTAAGAGAGCCCTGTCTCGAGGTGTGTGTGTGTGTGTGTGTGTGTGTGTGTGTGTGTGTGTTGATTGGTGTCCAACTCTTTGAATGAGCCAATAGTTCAACAGTATTTGCTAGGACTCCAGTGTGTGATGCTGGAGTTTGTTTTTTTTGATAGAAAAAAATTTTTTTTCAGACAGGGTTTCTTTGTGTAACAGCCTGGCTGTCCTGGACTCACTTTGTAGACCAGGCTGGTCTCGAACTCACAGAGATCTGTCTGCCTCTGCCTCCCGAGTGCTGGGATTAAAGGCTTGCGCCACCACCGCCCGGCCAGAGACATCTTTTTAAAAAATTATTCACACATTTATTTAGTGTGTGTGTCACAAGCACATGTGCTCCAGTATGCCACAGTTTATGTTGTACTGGACAGAGGATGAATTTCCAAGTTAGTTCTCATTTTCTACCATGTGAGTTCCAGCAATCAAACTTAGTCAGCAAGCCCCCTTACCTGGTGAGCCATCTCATTGGCCCAGGTGGAGCCATCTTGTTCAGAACTTCCTCAATGAAGACTTATGTTTGTCCAGAACCAAAATCCACTTAACATAAAATTCCTGGGGCTGAAGAGGTAGTTTAACACTAAAGAGCACTT
The DNA here is from genome assembly GCA_907164525.1 of Lophiomys imhausi. Classification (NCBI taxonomy): domain Eukaryota; kingdom Metazoa; phylum Chordata; class Mammalia; order Rodentia; family Muridae; genus Lophiomys; species Lophiomys imhausi. Next base: position 6,602,438 of record CAJQZJ010026257.1, read on the forward strand.
GTTGCTCTTGCAGAGGACCCAAGTTCACTTCTCATTACCCACACAGTTCACAGCCATCTGTGTCTTCAGTTCCCGGGGATCCAATGCCCTCTTCTGACATCCTGAGGCACAAGCACAATACACATGGTGCACATACATACTACATACCTGCATTTGAAACACTCATAAACAAATGTGAAAATAGACAAAAGCAAAAACATTAAGATTCATTCTGGGGAGGGATCCAAGAGATGCCTCAGTGGGTAGATCACCTGCTGGTCAAGTATGAGGCCCTGGGATCAGATAGCCCAGTAGCCATGTAAAAAGACAGGTACAGCTACTGGTGTCTGTAATCCCAGCTCTGGGAAGGCAGACACAACAGGGTCCCTGACACTCTTTGGCCGTTAAGCAATCTCCAGGTTCAGAGAGATTTGGCCTGAAAACATGATGTGGAGGGCTGAGGATGTACAGCTCTCTCAGTTGGAGACTCTGAACTGTATCCTCAGCAATACCAAAAAATAATTAGTAAGGCGGAGGAGAGTGATTGAGAAAGACAGTAGGCATATATCTCTGGTTTTTCATACACACACACACACACGAGGGTGTGAAGTTGGGGGGATCTATTCTGTGTTTTTTGTTTTTGGTTTTTCGAGGCAGGGTTTCTATGTATAACAGCTCTGGCTGTCCTGGACTCGCTTTGTAGACCAGGCTGGCCTCGAACTCACAGAGATCCGCCTGCCTCTGCCTCCCAAGTGCTGAGACTAAAGGCGCCCGCCACCACTTTTGGAGAGGCTCCCACATACCACAGCATAAGTGTGGAGGACAACTTGTGTCAGTTTTCTCCTTTCACCGTGTAGGTCCCAGGGATTGAACTTAGGTCACTGGGCTTGGGAGCAAGCTCCTTTACCCACCGAGCCATGTCACCAGCCCCACCTGTGGTTTTGTTTAATATGCACAGCCATTAGTGTTTGAATCTAAGATGGCCTCCTGCAAAAGCATGTATTGTGCTCTCATTTTCCTGCAGATGGTACTGTTTGGAGAAAGTGATGACACTTTGAGGGGACAGAACTTTGAAGGTTACCCCCACCCCTAGTTACAGTCCTTCTCTGGTCCCTGGTCTACCATGATGTGTGCTATCTCCACCATGTGTTCTGGTGGGCATAGACAGAACTGCTGTGCCCTGCTTTTCCCACCATGGTGGGAAGAAACCCCTCTGAAACTGTGATCCAAAATTAGCTCTCCTCCCTTATATGGTTTCTTTTACATATTTTGTCATGTGATACAAAAGTGACCAGTACAAGCGGATGTGGTGGTGCACACCTTTAATCCCAGCACTTGGGAGGCAGAGGCAGGTGGATGTCTGTGAGTTCGAGGTCAGTCTGGTCTACAAAGCAAGGCCAGGACAGCCAGGGCTGTTACACAGAGAAACCCTGTCTCGAAAAACCAAAGCAAAAACAAAAAAAAAAAAAAAAAGAAAAAAAAAGTGACCAATACACTACACTGTATCCAGATCTCCATCCCTGCCAACTTCCGCTCCCCATGTAGCCCAGGCTAGCCTCTGATTCTCAATCCCTATGCCTTAGCCTTCTTGAGTGTGGTGGTGAAGGGAATAAAAATTATTAAAAGACCCCCTAAGTCGGCAGTAAGAGCCAGGCCAGCCGTCAGGTGATTCCCGGAACTTAGCTGACCATAAACAGGTTGAAACCAAGAATGAAGGTCAATTGGGCCACGGGCCCCCAGGGCTTCAGGAACTGGCTGACCACAAAGTAGATAACAAAACAAGATTAGATTCATTCCTGAGACAAACAGATGTAGGATGTTTCCCGCTGACTAACTAATGGGCTGGGCTGGTACATTCCAGCTGTATTTCCCCTCCCCCTTGGGTTGTGGTAAACGATGGGCTGGGCTGGTACTTCCCACCTGTAATTTCCCCCACCCCCTTAATCTGTGGTGCTCCCCCATAAAATATTGGACTCTCCCCCAAATCATGGTCCCGGCTCCTACCCCTGCATGGGATACGAGTGGCGCCCCTCAGTGCACTGAGCCTCCCCCCCCCCCCGGCCTTTCTCCTTTTTCCCTCCAAAATAAACCTCTTGTGATTGCATCAAGATGGTCTCTTGCGAGTTTTGGGGCGGCCGTGATATCCTGAGTGTCGGGTGAGGAACTTCCCTCCCCCGGGGTCTTTCAGTGGCAACAGACCTGTGTCATGGTACCCACCTCACCCTGAGCATTTTTTTTCTGAGACACAGTCTTGTGTAGCTCAGGCTGGCCTCAAACTCACTAAGTAGGAGGGTGACTGATTTTCTGAATCCTCCTCTGCCTCCCCAGTGTTAGGATTACAGCTATGCAATGCCAGACCAGTTTACTAGGAATGGAACTTGCAACATTGTTCATGTTAGGGAACCACTCCACTGATTGAATGGCATTACCAGGTTTTCCTGATTATTGTTCTTTTTTTTTTTTTTGGGGGGGTGCTTGTTGGTCTTTAAATTGTTTTGAGATTTATTACCAGATGTGCTGGCACACACCTTTAATCCCAGCACTGGAGAGCCAGAGGCAGATGGATCTCTGTCAGTTCGAGACCAGCCTGGTCTACAGGGTGAGTCCAGGACAGCCAGAGATACACAAAGAAACCCTGTCTTGAACCCCCGCCCCCCAAAAAAAAAGATTTCTTTATTTCACATATGTGAGTATTGTGTTTGCATGTATAATGTTTGTACCTAGTTCCTGTGGAGGTCAGAGAGGACATCAGATCCCCTGGAACTGGAGGTGCAGATGGTTGTGAGTCACCACGTGCGTGTTGGGAATCAAACCCTGGTCCTCTGGAAGAGCATCCAGTGCTCTTGACCACTGAGCCACCTCTCCAGCCCCCTGAACATAGTTTCAGTGGAGCAAGTTATCCATGGTCCTTCAGCCACATGAGCACATCAGGAAGACAGGGCAGAAAAAGAAAGGCGTAAGGCACCCCATATGTGCACTCTGAGGAGGTCAGGCCCCTGAGACGCCTACCAGTGTGGACGCCAAAAAGGAAGGAGCAAGGATTATGGAAAGAAAACCAGAGTTTGCCTCAGCAACATACAAGGTGAAGACAAACAATCAGCACAGGCCTCCTGCTCTTTTCTCAGCCATCCTTTCCTGGGCATTGCTCAGCCCCTGTTTTGATGAGTCATCTTTTGAATCACTTCCTTCAAGCAACCCTTGGCCTCCTCACCACTCTGGTCCTCCCAGGTGCTCACCTGACCAAACTTCAGCTTTCTGTCTTCCCCAGGCTGGCTGAACCAGCAGGAGGAAACCACTCAGCCAGCCTGACGGGTTCTACCTGAATCTGAAACCTTACCTGTGGGAGGCACAGGACAGTCTCTCCCAGTAACTGGAAAGAGCTGAGCTGGCATTGACCCACCTGCCCACCTCTGCTGCCCTGGCCTGCACTTCCCTGGCAAGGGGAAATCATCATTTGGAAACCCTTGACACTCATCTGCTGAGCAGAGAGCACAGCCCATCTTCTCTGTCACAGCTGACTCCCAGGGGAAGCTCTTTCAGTGCCCAAGCCCTAGGGTCCATGTACTCTGAAAAACAGGTCAAGCCAGGCATGGTGATGTGCAGTTAAAATCTTGGCACACAGAAGGTAGAGGCAGGAACATCAAGAGTTCAAGGTCCTCCTCGGCTCGTACGAAGAACAGCTCAAAATACAGGAAACCCTGTCTCTAAACACCAAAACACACACACAGAGAGAGAGAGAGATACAGAGAGACAGAGAGGGAATCAGAGACAGACAGACACACAGAGACAGAGAGAGATAGATAGAGAGAGAGAGAGACAGAGAGGGAATCAGAGACAGACAGACACAGAGAGAAATTGAATATTTAAAAAAATAATTTGTGCCGTACAGATGGCTCAGCTGTTAAGAGCACTGATAAGTCCTCTGGCTGTCCTTCCAGAGGACTCAGATTGGATTTCAGTAGTGTTGAGAGCGCGGTTTGGTCATCCAAATCCCGACACCTCCTTCTCTATGGAAGGGAGTCGTGTGACCAGGTGACGGCACTCGCCACCCAATAAGGTCAAATGGAATACAATTAGGCAGGCTGGTCTTTATAATATTTATTATACTAAATAGTAATTACAACTTATACTAAATGAAATATCTCTACTTCTACAGGATCAGGATAAGCTACATCAATCAAACAGAAACACTTAATGGTCATTAAAGCTAGAATAACTAATATTACAATATATAACCACCACATCCTACACTTACATTAATATTCCCACATCACACATCATACGACCTGTCTGAAGACCTTGGCTCTCCTGTTCCCCTGCGTCGATGTTCGGGGAAAAGCCCCAGTTCTAGTCTCAGTTCAAGGCCTGAGTGAATGGGCAAGGGATAGAGAGAGAGGTCTCAGCACAAGGTCTGAGGAAGGGGCATAGACCTAAGATAGAGACAGAGGCAGGACGTCAGTGACAAGACTGATCGCCCCTTACTGCTTGTCTCCTTCAGTTTTTATACTTTCTACTGGCTTCATTATAATATCCGCATAAGGCGGGCTAATTATTCTAATTACTACGTCATCCACATATGGTGGCACTCCTTATCTACTTATCTTTCTCCTACAGCTGGTCTCAGCTTGGGCTGTGGCTGACAGCTCATTGCAGCTAAACGAGAAGCTATTACTTATAATCCAATACTTAAATTACTTTACTAAACTCCCTGCAGCCATTCTTTATGGCTGCTTACAGGCTCCTTACAAGTAGCCACATATGGTGGCTTCAAACCATTTCTACCTCCAGTTCCAGGGGGTCCAGCGCCCTCTTCTGACATCCATGGGCACTGCATACACAGTCATGTAAATACAGGCAAAACACCCATACACATAAAATGCAAATAAATAAATCCTTAAGACAAGAATAATTTGGGCTGGAAAAATACCTCATCAGTCGTTAAGTGCTCTTTTAAGTACTTCTTTTCTAGAGGATTCCAGGTTGGTTCCCAGCACCCAGACAGTGGACATCTGCTTTCAATTCCAACTCCAGAGGATCTGATAGCCGCTTCTGCCCTCCATGGACACTGTGTTCGTGTAGTCCACAGACATGAATTCAGGCAGAACACTCATACACATATAAAATAAAATGTCTTTAAAAAGCATTGATCTGAAACACTTCATATGAATTTTTTAGTGACATTTAAAAACAAGGAAGCTAAAAAAAACCATCAGTGTGTGTGTGTGTGTGTGTGTGTGTGTGTGTGTGTGTGTACACCAATGTTCATGTGTTCATGCAGGTACCAGAGCATGTATGCATAGAAGACAGGTTGACATCTGGTATCTTCCTCTACTGCTGCTCATTTTTTTTTTTTTTTTTTTTTTTTGGAGACAGGAACTCTAAATCTGAAAGTCGCTCACTAGTCTACCCAGCAATCCCCAGAGATCCACCTGTCCCCACTCCCACTCCCACAGTAGGGTAACAGGCACGAGCCATCACACCCAGCTTTTACATGCGTGCGTGCTGTGGATAAGAACTGAGGTCCTCCTGTTCACGGGTCGGCGACCTCCCTGCCCTCTACCCATTTGACTATGATCAGCCTCTGTGTATTGCTGTCACAGTGTGGTTTTAACTCTTACTTCCCTAATGATTAATGATGCTGAACTTTTTTTCATGCACTCTTTGGTGTTGTGCTAACCACCATGTGCAAGCTGGCCTCAGCCTGATGACCCCAGAGCCTTATATGCATGTTTACCAATCCAGTGGCTTAATTCTCATTCTTTTTTTTCCTTTCGAGACAGGGTTTCTCTGTGTAGTCCTGGCTGGTCTGGACTCACTTTGTAGATCAGGCTGGCCTTGAACTCACAGAGATCTGCCTGCCTCTGCCTCCCGAGTGCTGGGATTAAAGGTGTGAGGCGCCACGCCTGCAATTACAGACAGCTGTGAAATGCCATGTGGGTGCTGGGGTTTGAACCCAGGTCCTTTGGAAGACCAGCCAGTGCTTTTAACCGCTGAGCCATCTCTCCAGTCCCTTAATTCTCATTCTTTTCCCTCTCATAGATCTTACTCCTTCCACATCATTCTTTTTGTTTCTTAAAGTTTTATTTTAGGCTAGATGTGGTGTCACATGCCTGTAATCGCACCACTGGAGAGGTAGAGACAGGTGGATGGCCATGAGATAGTTGTGACCCACTGGGAACGGAACCTGAGTTGTATGGAAGAGCAGTCAGTGTTTTTTTTTTTTTTTTTTTTAAAGATTATTTATTTATTGTGTATACAGTGTTCTGCCAGCATGTACACCATTCACTCCAGAAGAGGGCACCAGATCTCAATGTAGATGGTTGTGAGCCACCATGTGGTTGCTGGGAATTGAACTCAGGACCTGTGGAAGAACAGCCAGTGTTCTTAACCTCTGAGCCATCTCTCCAGCCCCCGCAGTCAGTGTTCTTAACAGTTGTTGACCCATCTCTCCAGCACCATGGTGAGTTTCAGCCTAAAATCTAGCCTCAAAAAAACAGACTTGGAGCCAGGTGGTAGTGGTGGTGCACACCTGTAGCCCCAGTACTTGGGAGGCAGAGACAGGTGGATCACCAGCCTGGTCTACAGAGTGAGTTCCAGGATAGCCAGAGCTACATGGAGAAACTTTGTCTGGGGGAGGGAGGGGGGAGCTAAACTTGAGGAGAAGAGCTGAAAAGGTGGCTTGGTGGTTAAGCCTTCCAGAGGACCTGACTTTGACCTCTAGCCACTCACAACTGCCTGTAACTCCAGCTCCAAGGGATTTTGTGACCTCTCTGTCTCCAAGGACATCCTTACACTCCAAGCATTTATTTGCACAGATACACAGGTATACACATAAATAACAATAAAAATAAATCTTAAGCCGGGCGGTGGTGGCGCACGCCTTTAATCCCAGCACTCGGGAGGCAGAGGCAGGCGGATCTCTGTGAGTTCGAGGCCAACCTGGTCTACAAAGCGAGTCCAGGACAGCCAGAGCTACACAGAGAAACCCTGTCTCGAAAAAACAAACAAACAAAAAAAAAATAATAAATCTTAAAAAGCAAAAACAAAACCCCAAGGCTAGCAAGATGGCTCATCAGGTAAAAGGGTCCTGATGCCAAGGCTGATGACTTGAGTTCAATCTGGATACCAACATAGAGGAGGAAGGAAAAGAACTCCCACAACTTAATGGTGCGTGCACGCGCGCGCGCGTGCGCGCACACACACACACACACACACAGAGAGATAGAGATAGAGAGAGAGAGAGAGAAGAAATGTTATTTTAAAATGAAAACACAAAATATAAAAATTACTTAAGCTGGGTATGGTTGTGCATGAACTTGGGAGGTACAGGCAAGTAGATGTTGATGAATTTGAGGCTAGCCTGGTTTACACAGTGAGACCAAGCCAATTGACATTGTGAGACTCTGTCTCAAAGCAAAAAATTTAAGCCAGGCATGGTGGTGCACATCTTTAATCTCGGCACTCAGGAGGCAGAGGCAGGTAGTCCTCTGTGAGTTCAAGGCCAGCCTTGTCTACAAAGTCAGTCCAGGACAGGCAAAGTTACACAGAGAAATCCTGTCTTGAAAAACAGGGTTTGGTTTGGTTTGGGTTTGGGTTTTTTTTTTTTTTTTACTTTTTGAAAAACAGGGTTTTGTTTTGTTTGGCTTTTCTTGACAGGGTTTCTCTGTAACCTTGGCTGTCCTGGACTCTGTAGACAACTCACAGAGTTGTCTTGAACTGACAAAGGTCCACCTGCCTCTGCCTCCTGGGCGCTGGGATTAAAGGTGTGCGCCACCACGCCCAGCAGTAACTTCCATTAAGTATATTGTTATAATGGATATATTTTGCTATTAGATATGTTAATTAATTAATTAATTTAGGGGTTTTTTTGTTTTTTTTTTTTTTGGTTTTTCGAGACAGGGTTTCTCTGTATAACAGCTTTGGCTGTCCTGGACTCGCTTTATAGACCAGGCTGGCCTCGAACTCACAGAGATCCGCCTATCTCTGCCTCCCAAGTGCTGGGATTAAAGGCGTGTGCCACCACCGCCCGGCAGGGTTTTCTTTTTGAGACAAGGTTTCTCTGTGTAGCCCTGGCTGTCCTGGAACCCACTATGTAAACCAGCTTGGCCTCTAACTCACAGAGATCCCCCTGCCCCTGCCTCCCTATTTCTGGGCTTAAATGTGTGCACCACACCCTAGTTATGCTCATCTCTTAAGGTGCCTATCTTAGTTATTTTTCTATTGCTGTGATAGAACACTGCCATGAACAAGGCAACCTATACAAGGGAGCATTTATTTTGAGCTTCTAGTTTCAGAAGACTAAGAGTTCCATCATTGTCACAGCGAGGAAGTTTAGCTGCAAGTAGGTATGGAAGATGGAGCCAGAAGCTGAGAGAACAAACTGGGCATGGTACAGGCTTTTGACATTTCAAAGCCACTTCCTTCCAGCAAACCTACCCATCCTCCAAAACCTACCCAAACAGGGCCATCCAACTGGGGACTGAGTATTCAACTACTGGAGAACAGGAGACACTCATTAAAACTACCACAGTGCCTCATTGATAAGTTAAACTTTATCATAGGTATATATCTATGGAAGAGAAAAACAAGAAACAAAAACCAAGCCTATCAAGTGGCAGGTACTTGTAATCTTAGTAATCTGGATGTTGAGCCAGGAGGATTACTAGAAATTGGAAGGTGGCCTGTGCTACACAGGGACTTGAAGATTAGCCTCGGCTTCAGAGTGAGGCCCTATGGTAGAGCCGTTGCTTAGCAGGCACAAAACCCTGGGTTCAATCTGTTGCATACTTATAGTTTTAATGCTTCAGAGTTGGAGGCAGGAGAATCAGAAGCTCAAGGCCAACTTTGGCTACATGAGATCCTATCTCAAAATAATTGAAAAAATAGTAATCAATGTTTAATATTATCTATTTTCAGGCATTCCTGGGCAGTTTGCAATATCTCCCCTGAAGATGAAGGGTACTACTGCTACTGTAAATAATAAATCCACTCTCTCCTTTGGCCTGGTGACTTAGGATGAATAAACACATTTCCCCTGTATTATTTTCACATGCAGGAGTTAAGACCTGGTTCTCAGAAGTTAATTTAAAATTATTATTGTTATTATTGTTAACAGTATGTTCTTGAGACAGAGTCTCTCTGCTTAGCCATGGCTATCTTGGAATTCACTATGTAGACCAGACTAGCCTCCAACTCACAGAAATCCACTTGCCTTTGCTTCCAGAGTGTTGGGATTAAAGGTGTGTGCCACTGTGCCTGGCTTAAACTTATATTTTATTTATTTTAATTTACAATATATTTATTTGAGTAGGTGATACAATTTTCTAACTTTACAAAGTTACAAAATGATCTGGGCGGTGGTGGCACATGCCTTTAATCCCAGCATTGGGGAGGCAGAGGCAGGAAGATCTCTGTGAGTTTGAGGACAGCCTGGTCTATAGAGTAAGTTTCAGGACAGCCAGGTATATACAGAGAAACTCTGTCTCTAAAAACCAAACCAAGCCGGGCGGTGGTGGCGCACGCCTTTAATCCCAGCACTTGGGAGGCAGAGGCAGGCGGATCTTTGCGAGTTCGAGGCCAGCCTGGTCTACAAAGTGAGTCCAGGACAGCCAGGGCTACACAGAGAAACCCTGTCTCGAAAAACCAAAAAAAAAAAAAAAAAAAAAAAACCAAACCAAACCAAGCCAAGCCAAACCAAACCAAACCAAACCACCAAACAAACAAACAAATAAAAAACAGTTACAAAATGATCTAGGACCTACCTAACTCCTGTCTGTCCATTTCTACTTTGTAAGTTATTCTGTGCACTCCAGCAGCAAATTACTTGTATCTTTTCAAAAATACTTTTGGCAGCCTGTCGTGGAGGCACACGCCTTTAATCCCAGCACTTGGGAGGCAGAAGCAGACGGATCTCTGTGAGTTCAAGGCCAACCTGGTCTACAAAGCGAGTCCAGGATATACAGAGAAACCCTGTCTCGAAAAACCAAAACAAACAAAAAAACCCCAAAAAACAAAACAAACAAACAAAAAAAACCTTTTGGCATTTTTAGAACCCCCATTCTCCTTGAGTGGCTGCAAAGTTGTGTCACTTCGCGGTTTCCTCATTTATTAAAGTGACTTCCTGTCTCACTGTGGGCCTGGATCACAGCTGATTTCAGAGCCCCCCCCCCATTGTTGGACAGCTAGGTTGCATCTGCCTTTTAAAACGGTTTTAGGGATCTTTAGGAAAACGTGCACCTCCGCTTCTCAGCTAGCCTTTATTAAGGAAGTTGACAGAATTCCCAACAGGAGTCTGCAGAACCAAAGCTCTAGCATTAGGGTTCCTGTACGCTGAGAGCTGTCACCCGCCGGCCCCGTCCTCCGAGGCCACGCCCCGCTGCCCACTCTTCGGCCCGATTCAAATCCAGCCAATGACAGCGTGTAAACAAACATTTAGCCACGCCCACTCCGCTACCAATTTCGAGCACCATGGCGCGAAGCCTATTTTATCTTGTGTGTGTGTTGGGGGGGGGGGGGGGGGGGGGGGGGGGGGGTAGAGGTGGGGCGGAGCTGTGGCCACGCCCCCAATCTTGGGCCAATTGAGGACCAGGCTCCGCCCCTCGCACTTGCGACGCTAAGGACCCCGGGTCGGGCTGGACTAGCCGCTGCCTGATTTCGCTGCCGGAGTCTTGCGCTGCGACCGACCGGGGCTGGGCTGGGAGGTACCTTGCAGCCAAGGGGTTAGGGCAGAGCTAGATGACCGAAACTACACAGGAATCGGTGCCTTCTTTTCCTTCTCTTTCTCTTCCTGGCCACGAAGACTCAGGCCCCTGAAAATCTTGTGTAAATTCTCTACATCCTATTTAAGGCAACCTGGAAAGGCAGGAGTGTTTCAGTACGGGAGTTTCAGGATTTTGGTTATTGAAGTGTTATATTCCAAAGAAAAAAATTGCACCAATCGTGTTCCAGCAGGCTCTCCGATAGAAAAACAGTTGGGGCGCAAAGTTTTAAGCTCCCACTGCCTGACAGGAGCCTCGGGGAAGTGTTTCTACTTTCAGAAACACTTATTTAAAAAACGGAGGTGGGGGAGTGAAAGGGGGTGGGGTTGAAGAGATGGCTCAGAGAGTAAAGGCGCTTGCCACCCTAGCCTAATCTGAATTTTATCTCCCGAAACTATGTGTTGGAAGGATAGAACCAACTCGTGTAAATTTTCCTCTGACTTACACACATATTGTAAAACAGAACTGGGGATGTGGTGCAGTTGATGAAGCACTTATCCTAGCATGAAGGAAACCCTGTTTTTCATCCCTAACACCGCATAATCCGGGCATGGTGATGAAAACTAATCCTGAGAGATGGAGGCTGGAGAGTCAGGGGTCCCTTGGCTACACAGCAAGATGGAAGTTCCCCCAGGGTACAAGAGACTGTATTATCGGATTCCACTAACCCTTTTGTAGACTGGTGGCTCTGATGAGGTTCTCATGGATAGGAGCTGGGCTGTAATGAGTCGAGTTTCATAGAGGTTCAAGACATGCGCAGAAATGTGTAAGAAAGGATGCTCTCCTGGTTGGAGGATTCAGAAGACAAGATGATGTCAGGCCCCTAGAAAGGCAGTTCTCAAATATCTGGACCTGTCTGCAGCAAAAACATGGGACTTCTACCTTTCCTTTTCCATTATACTGTCATAATTAAAACAATCAGCCCAGCCTGCTCGTGCAGGCCTGTCACCCTTGCTGCTAGGAAAGCTGAGGCTGGAGAATGGCAAGTTCAAGGCCTTAACTTTAGCAATTTAGACTCTGTGAAAATAAAAAGTGAAAAAGAGGGCTAGGGATGGTGACTAGAGCCCTTCCTGTGTGAGGCCCTGGGTTTAATCTGAAATACTGAGCTTGTTTTGTTTTGTTTTGTTTTTTTTAAGTGGACATTAGCCATTTGAGCTCTTTTTAAAAAAGATTTCCTCTTCCTCCTTCATCAAGACAGGGTCTCATTATGCAGGCTGGCCTTAAACTCAGAGACCCACCTGCCGCTGCCTCCCAAGTGCTGGAACAAAAGATATGCTGGGCTACTTGTAGCCCAGGCTAGCCTAAGAGTCGCTATATGGCTGACCTTTTTTAAAATACGTATTACAGGTATGCACCACCATGCATAGTGTATGTGGAGCTGGGGATGAACTCCAGACCTTTGTGCATGCTAGGAAGGTACTGCAGCAATGAGCTATGTCCCCAGCCCCACCCAGTGCTTTTTTGAGAAGCACGAACACGTGCCACTAGTTCTGAAGCCTGGACAGGCTTTCAAAGATGCCCAGGGAAGGCAGACATTTGATCTCCCAGGGCTATGCCAGCTATGACTCAGCTTGGGGGCTGGGTTGTTTTGGCTCCTCCACACCCAGCCAGGGACTTCCAAGTAGCATGTGTTCAAAGCCCTCTCCTAAGAGGTCTGGGGTATTAGACATAGACGTATCTTTTCAGTAAATCTGTTTCTGAGGCAAGATTTTATGTAGCCCAGGCTTTGAACTTGCTGTGTATCGAAAGACTTTGAACATTTAGTCCTCCTGCCTCTACCTCCCAAGGGCTGGGAACTGCTGGCCTGCATCACCACGGAGGGTTTATGCAGTGTTGGAGTGGAACTCAGTGCTTCTTGAACGACAGGCAAACATTCTACCAGTTTATTTTTCCTTTATGAAACCTGGGCTCCCCACGTAACTCAGAGTGGCCTTGAATGCTCAGCAATCTTCCTGTCTCAGCCTCCAAAGGGCTGGGATAACAGACATACATGTTCCACCATACCCAGCAATAAACTTTTTGAGTTTTTGAGACAGGATTTCTCTGTGTAACTCTGTCCTGGAACTTACTCTGTAGACCAGGTTGCCTTTGAACTCAGAGATCCACCTGCCTCTGCCTCCAAAGTCCTGAGACTAAAGAGGTGCCTCACAACTGCCTGGCATTAATAAACCTTTAAAAAAAAAAAGATTTATGATAGACATGGTGGCACATGCCTTTGATCCCAGCACACAGGAGGCAGAGACAAGCAGATCTCTGTGAGTTTGAGACCAGCCTGGTCTACAAAGGGAGTCCAGGACATTCAGGGCTATTACACAGAAAAACCCTGTCTCAAAAAACAACAAGCCGGACGTGGTGGCGCACGCCTTTAATCCCAGCACTTGGGAGGCAGAGGCAGGCGGATCTCTGTGAGTTCGAGGCCAGCCTGGTCTACAAAGCAAGTCCAGGACAGCCAGGGCTGTTACACAGAGAAACCCTGTCTCGAAAAACCAAAAAAAAAACAAAACAAAAAACAACAACAAAAAATTATTTTATGCTTACGGACATTTTGCCTGCAAGTATGTGTACCATGTGTATGTAGTACCTGAGGGAGACAGAAGAGGGTGTCTGATCTCGACCCACCAAAACTAGACTTACAGATGTTTGGGAGCCACCATGTGGGTCCATGGAACTGACCCGAGTCTTCTATAAGAACAGCCAGTGTTGTTAACCACAGAGCCACTTCTCCAGCCCCAGCAAACTTTTCTTGTGTCCTAAGTGCTGGGTACCATCCTGGGGTGCAAGATAAACCACAACAACTCAGCAGAAAGACTTGGGACCCTTGCCATATATAACGGCACAGCACTTGGGAAGCTGAAGCAAGGAAATCGCCAGTTCAAAGGCAGCCTGGGCTATGCAGCAAGACCTCTTTTTCAAAAGACTAAAGTAAATAAATGAAACCCGGTGCTTGTAGAGCATGATCTAGTAGGGAATAGAGACTGTGACTTGCTTGCTCCCTAGGTGGGAGGCAGGAGGAGCAAGGGAGTTCACAGCTGTCACTGAATTTCTGATGCAGGCAGTTAGAACACATTCCCCATATGAATGAGCTCATGCAGTCAACCCCTTGGCCTCAAGTCGTCTATTTTTTCTCGGGCTGGTAGCTCTAACAGACACCCAAGTGCCACCTAGGTCAAGTCACTTTCTACAGAGGACTTTTTCAGCAAAGGGTTGGGGCCCACTTCCTGAATGCATAATCTTGGGCAAAACACTTCCCTTTTGGGAGGCCAAGCTGCATTTCTACACTGTGTGAAGATGTCTAGATGAGGCTAACCCCCTCTCCTGTGGGCAAGTTGTAAGACTTTTTGAGATAGGTTCTCCTGTAGCCCATATTGGTCTACACCTCCCTACGTAGCTGAAGATGACCTTGAACTCATCTTTCATCTCCCAAGTATAGTGGTTCTGCAGGTCCAGCCCTCTGGCAGCAGTTCCGATTAGAAACACCCTCAGGTCAACCCATTGGGCCAACAGAAATAAAAGCAATGCCCACTGCTGGTTTCTCAAGCGATCCACACACCTCCAGTGGACTGTGCAAGACCACTGTGTGAATGAGAGTGAATGCTCTCAAGGTGTTCACTTCTGCAATTTTTACAGGGTCACCATATAATGGCAGCAGCTGGCACTTCCTTTGCTTTACAATGGCTCTATAAAATGAGCTGATCACATTAAAAAAATACTTATGTTGGGCAGTGGTGACACACGCCTTTAATCTCAGCACTTGGGAGGCAGAGGCAGGTGGATCCCTGAGTTCGAGGCCAGCCTAGTCTACAGAGTGAGTTCCAGGACAGCCAGGGCTACAGAAGAACGCTGTCTGGAAAAACCAAAAAAATTAATAAACACAAACATACAGCTCAAAGGACAACTTGTGGGTGTTGTTTTATGGGTCCTGGGGATTGAACTCATATTGCCAGTCTGGTGACAAGTGCCCTTACCCACTGAGCCATTGCAGCAACCCCACCGTCAGCATTTTGGAAAACAGGAAATATACTTATAAAGAGATGAAGTAATTTACATCACATCACACAGGAAGCAAGTGGAAAACGCCTACATGAAGCAGGATCCGGCTTGTTTGATTCAGGGCCTATAACCTCCAGCTTCTTACAATTTTCCATTATATTGCCTCTAGACCTCCACACCCTGGAAAAATCACTGAACTGCAACCTCAGACCTCACAGCAGCAATTAGAAACAAAATTTAAGTCAGGCATAGTGACACACAAGTGTAATTCCAACAGCTGGGAGGTGAAGGCAAGTGGAGCGCGAGTTCCAGACCAGCCTGTGCTTCGCGTAACAAGACCTGGTCTCAAAAAACCAGAATTAAAACATATGCTTAAGTAACCCTTATGGCTAGTGCTGACATGGGATCAACGATAAGGCTTACAAAACAGACCAATCAATCGTTTATACAACACACATTTATTTGACACCTACTGTGTGTACCAGGTTTTCTAGGGCCTGTAAGAAACAGAAGGTTACGTGAGACCTGAATGTTAAGTACCCAGACCAGTTCGGTCTGGAAGGGAAGGTCGGGCGGGATCCAGATCTGGGGACGCGCTGTGCAGGGCTAAAATGCCCGCTCACCAAGTGCTCTCTGCCAATGGACCTGTGAATCGAAGCGTAAGGATTCTAAGCTTCGGATCTAAGCGGCCGGCCAGGGATGAATGAAGCAGGCTCTCTAGCAGGGCTGACCATGGTCCCCGTGCCACAGAGGCTCAAAATCCCCAGGATCGGAGAGACTTGATACGCCACGACCGGTCATTCCCAAGGTTCCCATCGCCTGGCACCCTCTTGAGTCCGACGCGGGGCAGCATCACCGTCCCACCGCCTCCAGAAACCTCGACCGCGCTATCTTTGTCTTCTGAAGTGTGCTGAGGCGCGTCCTCCCGCAGAGGCCACCATTTTGTGCCAGGGCGCACGGCGTTCCCTCCCTAGGCGGGCCTGGAGCAGGGATATGGACGCGCACAAACCCGTCAGCCCCTCTTCTACCACCACCAAAGCGAACGCCAGCTCCAGGTTGCGGACCCACTGCACCGCACGCGAGCAGGCGCTCTAGCAGCCGGCCGTGCCAGAAAGAGGGGGCGGTGGCGCCACCCCGTACTCCCGCCCACAGAGTGTGCACCTTCCTATTGGTTACCATATCTGCCGCTCTAGCTATACTCACTACGATTGGTTATCTGCTATACTAGAGGCGGAGCATTCTGTGGCTCCTCCTCCTAGCCGGGCGGAGGGGAGGAAGAGGAGGAGGAGGAAGAGGAGGGGGGGCGGGACACAAAACCTGCAAGGTTTTTTTTTTTTTTTTTTTTTTTATTTTATTTAAAAAAAAAAAAAAATTTTTTTTTTTTTTTGGCATACCCGAGGGGCGCTCCCCGGAGCGGGGCGCGTGGCCGGGCCGCGCGGGGCCGCTTCGTTGCAAGGGCGGTGGCGGGCCCGGGCGCAGCGGAGCCGGGCCCCGCCATGCGATCAGGCAGTGCGCTGACCGGCCCGGCCGGCCGGCCCCTTCTGGGTCCTCCCTGTTCAGCCCGTGCGGGGCCGTCCCGGAGACCCCGCGCCGACGGCTGCTCAAACATCAGGGTGAGTTTCTCACAATGTAGCAATTTCTCTTTAAATCTCTTAACTCTCTCTACCTGCGAGTCGGGGCTGTGACAGGGCGCAAAAGCGAGGGGGGGAGTGGGGCTCGGCGGCGAGGGTGTGTGTGTTGGGGGGGGGGAGAGCCAGAGCTGGGGCCGAACCCACTCCCCCCCGACACTCCACACTCAGCCCCCCAACCGGGGCGCAGCGCCCGCTGCCGCTGCTTAGGCTGGATTTTTTTTTTGTGATCGGCGCCCACCACTATTCGCGCACCCCCATCCCCGGTCTCTCCCGCCACCGCCGCCACCCCGATCTTGCAGGGATCTCCCCCTTCATTGCGCCCCAATCTCAAACCTTGCGCCCGGTTTCCTTCCCGGGATACAATGCAACGGAGGAGAGGGGCGAGCGCGAACGTCCCACGGGGGGAGGGGCGGGGACCCCCCGCCCGCTTTGGGGACCCCCTCCCCTCCTCGTGCTCCCCGCCTTTCCTGGGGAAAAGCGAGGGCCGTGGAGGCAGCTGGATCCATCTCCTCCCCCTCCTGTCGCGCGTCCCGTGCGTCCCCTCCCCAAGTCCCTCTTAGGGGTGCCGGGGAGAATTGGGGACCCTCGGCAGACTCGTAGGGAGGGATAAAATGGGATGCGGGCCACTGGATCTCCCCCTCTCCATCGCCCCTAAACAATAAGAGGAGTTGACTTGGTTCCCTTACCCGGGGCAGGGAGCGTATGAGACCCCCGCCCCCTCAGCTGGCTGGTCTTGCAGGGGGCCTGTTCCTGGGGATCAAAAGGAAAAGGGGAGCCTCCACGCCTGTCACCTCCTGGGATTTGGGGAGGCCCCTGAGCTCTTAACTCCGTGGGCCTGGGAATGGGAGGCACCAGGCCCAACCCGGGCACCGCGCTCCGGGTGGTGGTGACCTTTAGACAAAGGCAGTCCTTTCCCCGGGGTGATGCCGGCCAGGTCCCTGCGGAGGGCGGCCAGGCCGCGGGCTCGGAGGGAGATGGGTGGGATGGGATGGAAGGATGAATGGGTGGATGGAGGAGGAGGGAGGAGGTTTTGGACCATCTGGTTTTCCCATCGCCTTGGCTGCCCCTCCGCTGCTTCCGCGGCTCCTGTCACCGGCAGCCGCGGGGAGACAAGGGACCAGGGAGCTGCCCAGCCAGGCCTTGGGCCTCTGCCAGCCGGAGGACCCGGCGATGAGCCGCGGGAGGGCGCGGGCTCCGGCGCCCGCGGTGATTGGAAGGCATAGAGGCTTCTTCCTCTCCGCGCCCCCTTTGTTTTGCTTTGTGGTTCTCAGCAGCTGAACGTCCCCGGAGGTGGGGTCAGAGGCTGCCGGGTCAGCTCTCCAGGGGAAGTCTTGGTGACAGGGCCTTCTGAGGTCCCCTGCCTGTGCGCTTGCACTTGGTACCCCACTCCAAGTCTTGAACCTTCATCTTTTTGTCGCTTCCCCCAACATAGTGTAAGAAAACAATCTGGGGATGTCTGAACACCCAAGACTCTCCGGGCTGGAAGTCAGAGGACATCTTTGGCGCACAGCCTCTCCCCACACCTGCACACTAAGGCAACTCTGACCCCCAACCCCCAAGAAGAGGAAATTGGGGAAGCCACGCTTAGAGACCACCCCTTTCCTCTGCCCCATGGGACTTATCAGTTGTTTACCTCCGTACCCTGCCTTCCTCTGTAGCTCCCCCACCTTCCAGAGGCCGGAAATAACCACTCTCTACCCCGGATTGGGAACTGCTAAATACGATCGACCCTGGCTACAGTCCGAGGAGTGAGTACAGTGAATGTTCCCATTTTCCAGGCAGGCTCACTGAGGTCTAGAGCAGCTAAGGGACTAGTTTAAGATCACACAGTCCGGTCACTTTGAGCCCCAATTCACGACATCCTAGAGTTTCTCCAGCCTAACTCAAACCCGGTTGGCTTTTACTTTGTGGTACTTTGCCCCTCTGACTTCAGCGGACCTGGGTTTTTGGAAGGATCTGCCAGGTGATTTTCCCTGAAAGTTGGTTTGGCAGAGGGAGGATGAGGGCTCAGCTCGATGGATCATTTTACCTTTGTCTGGTGTGTTTTCGGGCAAGGGGAGCGTAGGTCTAGCTGGATGAAGCCGAGGCATCGCTTGGGATCCACCGGCACTGTGGCCCTCCCCTTCATCCGATTGGGACTTGGCTTCATTGCTGTCACTTGACTGTAGAGAGGGAAGCTGACCTGATGATGTGACTGGGACCCACGTGGTGTCTTGATACAGCTGGCAAAGAACTTGCATCTCAGACCAGACCTCACCTTAGGCAGATCTGTAACCTGCCTGGTTCAGTTGCCGCCGCCCCCCCCCCCCCCACACACACACTGTGAAAATGAAAAGTTTTTTTTTAACCTGACCTGGATGTAGGGAAAGGAGTTAAAAGTGTGATTTCTATTTAGTCTTAGATGTTTGGGATAGGAATGGCCAGGAGGTGTGTGGTGAGAGTAGGGTGTTCCGTCCTAAGATGAATAGAGAGAGAATAAGCATTGTTCCAGTGCTGGGTGTGCTCACTGGAGGAAAACGCAGAAGGGTGCCAGCTTCCCCAGTAAGGGGGGTGATGTAGGCGATGTCCTTTTTACAGGAAAGTAAACTGAGGCCAGGGTGTCTGCTTTGTGGCTAAGTTGTGCTGGCTAAGCTTCAGGGGCTAGTGGTGAGAGGAATCTTCATGCAGGAAGGATCCGATTGTAGGGGTTTGAAGAGCCCATGCTCCCCCACTCATCTCCTTCCCTTGGTAAGGATAACATAACTTAGGATAACTCGGAGGTGGGGACCCACCAGGAGGAGAGGGGCTGTTGGGGACACTCACTTCTGAGATGCAGCATGTCCTGAAAGGAGCTTCCTGTTTGGGGAAGATGGAAGAAACTTCAGTTAGACCTGAAGGGGAAAAGTCCTATGACTTGCCTACTGTGTGATTGCATACTCTCCTTCCCAGAAGCCTCTAGCACCTTTACTAGCCTTCCCTGGGATATGGTGTGTGTGGGGGGTCCCTTAGCCTACAGAAGGACCAGGAGTCAGCATCATCGAGCCTTTGGGTCATGTCATCAGGCCTGGGAGGATAGGGGAAGGAGATTCGAGAGCATATGTGGGGTTCTGTAGCCCTAAGGCCAGCCACCAGCCAGCCTTCCAGGAGGATTCCCCCCTCCTCACTCTCCCAGGCTTCCTTGATTCCTAGTCTCAAGAATGTAGAGGGTTGCTGCCTGGGGGATGTTAATTGGAAACAGGAAAGCATGGCATTCCTTGGAAGAAGCCTGGGCTGGAAGCAGCCAGGCCTGCCATTTCCCCTCTCCCACCCTGCAGGGGCAGGAGCCGGGGTGGGAGACCCAGGTCATCTCATCCCAGCCTCCTCTCCTGATTCTTGGAGGCAGCCCCAGGAATCCCCCCCCCTTGCAGCAGGGTCGGTCATACACTCTCTCTTCTCCTTCTGTTCGGTTTCTAGGTTTTGTTTTGTTTTGTTTTGTCTCCAGCTAAGAAGGATACAGCCACATCATAGCCTCAAGCAAGTGCTGAATTGAGTGGTCCCCAAGGATACCCCCCCCAATTCCTTCTCTGCCTGAAGCAACCCATGTTTGACTGAAGCCTTTGTGTCTTCAGGACAGGACAGGTCTCCCTTGAGAAGGCCTGAGGAGCTTTCTGAAGGCCTTTTTAGTTTGGAGACAATGAATTTTGTGTATGAGTTATGTGTATTCGTGGCATCTGGCTGGTGGCTGGGGAGGCAGAGTGTCTTTGTTTCTTCTGTTGTTTCCAGTCAAACTTGCTGGGGGGCTGTTGGGGGTCGAGGCCAGGCCCTGGGATCAGTGCTGGTGCTGGAACCCAGGTCAGCAGAATTGATGGGCCCCTGCTGCAGGGTTTGATTACTTCTGTCTGTGTGGCCTGAGAAACTCCAAGGAGGAAGTTGAAGCTGGCTTGTCATCACTATGTCTGATTTTTGTGCTTATGTGTTTTGTTTTTGTTTTTACTTTTACTTATTTATGTACACGTGTGGGTACACACTTGTTGAGGTGTATGAACAACTTGTAGGGGCTCTAGTTTCTCCTTATCACCATGTGGGTCCCAGGGATTGAACTCTTGGCAGCAATCACCTTTCCCCTCTGAGGTATCTCACGAGCTCCCCATTTCCCCCTTTTTTTAAAGACAGGGTTTCACTTAGCTCAGGCTAGCTCTGAGAATGACCCTGAACTCCTCACCCTTCTATCTTTACCTCCAGTTGCTGAGATTCTGTCACACCAGATTTCTTTTCTCTTTTTTTTCTTTTTTTTTAAATAGTTTTTCTTTTTTTGGTTTTTCGAGACAGGGTTTCTCTGTTTAACAGCTCTGGCTGTCCTGGAATCGCTTTGTAGACCAGGCTGGCCTCGAACTCGCAAAGATGCGCCTGCCTCTGCCTCCCAAGTGCTGGGATTAAAGGCGTGCGCCACCACCCCCCGGCTTCAAAATAGTTTTTCAAGACAGGGTTTTTCTGTGTATACCTGGCTGTCCTGGACTCACTCTGTAGACCAGGCTGGCCTTGAACTCACAGAGATCCGCATGCCTCTGCCTCCCAAGTGCTGGGATTAAAGGTGTGCGCCACCACGCCCGGTCTCAGATTTATTTTCTTAACTGATAAATACATAAAGGACAGATTTAAGAAAGCACACAAAGAAACCTGGAACAGAAACTCAGGGTTGTTCACCTGCCATCTATTCCCCCAGCTTCCTCCCCAGGGACAACTTCTCAACTCTGGGGTCATGTCTGCCTTTGTCTCCTGAGCTTCTACCACATTCTCCTATTGTTCTGCCCTTTGGTTTTTCCACCTTTATCTTCCTAGAACACCTTCTCTGTGGCTTTTTCCATATTTCTTAGGCTCTGTGGTATTCCACTGGCTAGACTTTATTTCCTGTGATGGTGTGGATGTGTAACCATGTACTGCCAGCCTGCTGGATCACGGACTGGGGTTTGTCTCCTGGTAGCTCTCAGAGGCATCTGGGATGTTGCATTGTAAGGAAGTCATTTCTCATCCTGGCTGTTCCTATCCAACCTGTCTGCTGAGCTGCTTTTAATGGGCTTCACAGTATTTGTGTCCCATGACATCTGCTCATGGCCTGCATCACATGTGTGGTTGGGCAGGGCAGAACCTTGGCTCTGGAACCCAGCTGTGGATCTGAATTTTAAGTCTGCAACTTGCTACCCAAATGGGGTCTTGGTGGCTCTAGATCTGTTTCTCCTCCATGAAACCCAGGACCACCCTTAACTGGTAGCTGTGAGGGATTTCAACTCCTGTGAAGTTCATGAGTCACTGTGTCTGGGGTCTGTCCCATTTCAGCCAGTTCTTTTGCCAAGCAGCCTTTTCAACCCAGCCCCACTCAGACACAAAACAGGATGTTAGATTTCTCAGTGCTGGATCTGAAACCCAGGGTTTCATCGGATGCTAGTGAACTACACCCCCAGCCCCTCACTGGGGGATTCTAGGCAGGGGCTCTACCACTGAGCCGCTCCCTGACACATCTTTTATTTTAAATTTTGTTGCCCACACAGTCCTTGAACATTTTAAAAATTATTTGTTTTCAGCCGGGCAGTGGTGGCGCACGCCTTTAATCCCAGCACTTGGGAGGCAGAGGCAGGTGGATCTTTGCGAGTTCGAGGCCAGCCTGGTCTACAAAGTGAGTCCAGGACAGCCAGGGCTACACAGAGAAACCCTGTCTCGAAAAACCAAAAAAAAAAAAAAAATTATTTGTTTTCATGTATGTGTCTGTACATGGTTGTATGTATTTGAAGGTCGTGGAACAGTTAACCTTCCATCTTGTTGGAAGTCAGGTCTATCTTATTGTTTGCCCCTGTTCTGGGTACTCCAGGCAAGTCAGCCCAAAAGCTTAGGGAAGGTTCCTGTGTCAGCATTTCTATCTCACCATAGGAATGCCAGCATTACAGACGCTCACCACCTTGTTTGGCTTTTACATAGGGTCCAGGGACTGAGTTCAGATTGTCTGGCTTGCACAGCCATCTGCCAGGTCCCAAGGCTTTGAACCCATTTTTTGTTTAACTTCCTAGTAGCTAGGATGACAGATCTGTGCCATGGTACTAGGGTCTTCTTATTTCTTACACATGGTATTCCATGGGGCTCCAGGCAGCCTCCGAGGACTGGCATTTTCTTTTATTTTACTTTGTGTATATGTGAATGTATGAGTGTGTATGTAGTAGGGTGTGTGTGTTTATGTGTGCACACATGTGTGTGCAGGTGCAAAGACCAGGGGGAGGTACCAGACACTCTGCTCTATCATTGTCCTCGTCTTATTCTTTGGAGACAGGGACTCTCAGCTTGGAAGTAGTTGGCAGCCAGGAATCCCTGTGTTCTGTCTCCCTCCCTCCTTCAGTGCTGGAGCTGTAGGCTTGCATGACCACACCAGGCTTTTCATTCCCTTTCTGGGGGTCTGAACTCAGGTCCTTGTTGCTTGCCCAGAGAACACTTTTACCTGCTGTATCATCTCCCCAGCTACCGTCTTGCACTCATTTATTTCTTTGCTTGTTTGTTTGTTTGTTTACTGTGTATGTGACCGTGTAGGAGTATCACAGTGAAGATACGGAGGTCAGAGGACAACTTGAGGGAATCATTTTTCTCCACCTGGGAATCAAATTCAGGTTATCAGGCCTGGCATCATCTTTTCATTTTCTTAATTTTTAATTTTCTTTACAGAGTCTCACTGTGTAGCCCTGGTTGGCTTGGAACGTGATATCTAGACCAGACTGCTCTCAAACTCACAGAAATCTGCCTCCCAGGTGCTGGGATTAAAGGCATGTACCACCAAGCCTGCTGGTGTGGTGGTACACGTCTTTAATCCCAGCACTCCAGAGGCAGAGGCAGGCAGATCTCTGAGTTCGAGACCAGCTTGTTCTACAGAATGAGTTCCAAGACAGCCAGGGCTGTTACACAGAGAAACCTTGTCTCCAAAAAAACAAAAAACAAAAACAAACAAACAAAAAATCCAGACGGTTTATTAATGGTGCAGGCTTCTTTAAAATGTTTTTTGTTTGTTTTTTTGGGGGGGTTGTTTTGTTTTTTTGTTTTTGTTTTTCAAGACAGAGTTTCTCTGTCTCTGTGTAGCCTTGGCTGTCCTAGACTCACTTTGCAGACCAAGTTGGCCTTGAACTTACAGAGATCCGCCTGCCTCTGCCTCCGGAGTGCTGGGATTAAAGGCGTGCGCCACCACATCCGGCCATTACAGACAGCTGTGAACTGCCCTGTGGGTGCTGAGATTTGAACCCGGGTCCTTTGGAAGAGCAGTCAGAAGAGCTCTTAACTGCTGAGCCATCATCTCTCCAGCCCCTCTTTAAAAAATTTTTAATTGCATTTATTTATGTGGAGATTATCGGACCAATTGTAAGGAGTCTGTTCTTTCCTTGAGCCATGTGGGTTCTGTGGATAGAACTCAGTTCATCAGTTTTGGTGGCTTGTACCCTTATCTACTGAGCCAGCTCACCAGGTCCAGTATTGGCAGTTTAAGTAGAGGGGACCATGCATGATGGTTGCACCATCCAGCCTCAGTTGCCTTCTCGACCAGAACTCCCCCTTCCTTGGAGGTGAAGTATAAATGGCTGAATTACAGAAGGCCTCCAGCAAAGGTCTGGCCTCTGAAGGAGACTTCTGGGCTCACTTTGTTATAATTATTGTCACATTTTGATTTTTTTTTATTACTCTTACTTATAAATTACATATATGTGGGAGTTGTACACGAGTACAGTACCCAGAAAGGTGAAAGGTGTGGGAATTGAGTTAACAGCCAATTGTGAGCGAGCTGAGGTGGGTGCTGGGAATTGAGCTTGGTGAGCCTGACTCTTCTGGACATACTGTACACTTTTAACCTGCGACCCATCTCTCCAGCCTGAATTCTCACTGCCAAGGAAATTTAAAAGCACCCATCCAGAGTTCAGAGTATCACAGCTTGCCCGGAACTTCCTGAAACTATTTTCTTCTGATCCTTTTTTGGTCTGTTATTCCTCCTCCACACTGCATAAATCATTTTTAACTTTTTTTGCTGGGGTGTTTCTATTGACTTTTCTTTCTTTCTTTTCTTTCCTTTTCTTTCGCTTTTCGAGACAGGGTTTCACTGTGTATACCTGGCTGTCCTGGACTCACTCTGTAGACCAGGCTGGCCTCGAACTCACTGAGATCCGCCTGCCTCTGCCTCCCGAGTGCTGGGATTAAACGCGTGTGCCACCACGCCCGGATCTATTGATTTTTCAGTCATATCATATCCGAATACACATATTGTTTTAGATGTGTAAGGATCTAGATTGGGTTCTAGACTCCACTTCACCTTCTCCAGGGAATATCTTGGTGCTGTGAAAGGGGTGGCATTTAAGTCCATTTCTTAGGTAGGGAAAGCAGAGCACAAGGCATGTGGGGTCTGCCTTGCTTACCTGTTCTCTGAGTTCCCCATCTTGGGACTTTGGTGATTTCTTTCTCTTGGTCTCACCCCATAGGGCTCTGTCTGTTTGCCTGGGTTTGGTGGTCCACACCTTGGATGCATGGAGTGTGGGGTGCCAGTTCTGATGGTGTGGGCCCCAAATCCCCGATACTTAGGAGGTTGAGGCAAGTGAATCCTGAGTTTAAGTCCTGCCTGGGCTACAGAGGAAGTTCAAGGTCAGCCTGAGAAACTTAGTGAAACTTTGTTTAAAAAATAAAGAGAGCCGGGCAGTGGTGGCGCACGCCTTTAATCCCAGCACTGGGAGGCAGAGGCAGGCGGATCTTTGTGAGTTCGAGGCCAGCCTGGTCTACAAAGCGAGTCCAGGACAGCCAGAGATATTCAGAGAAACCCTGTCTCGAAAAACCAAAAAAAAAAAAAAAGAGGCTCACACCTTTAATCCCAGCACTCTGAGGGAGAGTCAGGTGGATCTCTGTGAGTTGGAGGCCAGCCTTGTCTACCAAGTGAGTTCCAGGGCAGTCAGGGTTCTGTTACACAGAAAAACACTATCTCAAAAAACAAAACAAAAGGAAAAGAAAAAAAAAAAGAATGATGGGGATTTAGAGTATCAGTCTCCCAGTGAGGCTGGAGCTGTGACCCTGCAGCATGTTCGAGGCCCTGGTTTTGATCCGCTGTACCATACACACACTAAACAAATAAATTAAACAAACAAACAAAAAAGAATTGTTCTCATCAAGGGGGCGTGGAGAAGTGAGGCTATAGCCTCCACGTGATATGTCCCTTGGGTGACCAGTCAACTGTCTAGGGTTTAGACCTGGCTCTGCCCCTTCTAGCTCTGTGGCTAGGTGGCGGGATTGGTCCTTTCCTCCAAGCCGAGGGTAGGGAACCAGAAGCGTGAGAATAAGAAGACTCATTTCTCTCGAGAACCCCATTGTTAGCCACAGTCTTGGGTGGCCGACCACCATTGGTAGTGAAGGTGTTGGTTATAGCTGGTGTAAGTGCTCCAGAGATGAGGGACAGAGTTGTCCTTTCTGCAGTTTGATTGGGTCAGAGGCATAAATGGTTGATGACTTAGGAGCCTCCCTAGCCCCCTCCCACCATTCCAGCCAGGCTCACCTGCCTCTGCACCCTTCCTTCCATTGCCGGCTCTGTCCTTCCCTCTGCTTGGAGGGAACTCGTGATTCCTGGGTGACCCTTCTCTAGTCTTTTTTCCAGCAGGCTCAGGGGCCTAGTGAGCTGTCAGAGGCTGTGGGAGTGTTGTTAATGACCCCAGCGACCTTGAAAGGGCCCATGGGGAGCCTTGCTATCCCAGCATTCCAGGGTGCCAGAGATCAGGTTCCCTTAGTACCGTGAACCAGGTATCGGCACTTCTGCAGCTTGTCTGTCCAGATGGATGGTGTGGGCTGGTGAGCCTTAACCTCTCTCTTGTCTCTCATGGGGTACACATGGTGCCTTGAATTCCAGGTATAGGGGAGAGGGGTCTCCTCAGGGGGGTCGGTAGCTCCTGAGGCTCCTCATGATGGCCCCTCTACTTCATGGTTTCAGTTATTCAAGAGAGCAAGAGAGGTAAACACGGTGTAGTAAGATGTGTTGAAGCCCCAGCATAATGGTACACATCTGTCATCCAGCACTTGGGAGGCTGAAGTAGAAGGATGGCCAAGCTAGCCTGGGCTACAGAGCGAGTTCCAGGACAGCCAGGAACCCTGTCTTAAAAAGCCAAAGGAATAGGCAGAGAGTGATAGAACTGGGCACTTTGCATTCTCCACTAGCCCCTGGCACCAGCACACACATGTACACAAACACATATGATATGTACACACATATGTATACAAACACATGTAGGACATGGTTCAGTTGGTAGAGAGGCATGCTTGTCATCCCAGCATTTAGGAGATGAAGGCAAGAGGACCAGGAGTTCAAGATTATTTTCAGCTTCATAGAAAGTTTATATCCAGCCTGGGCCACATGAGCCCCTGCCTCAAAATAAAATACAAGATTAGCACCTTCGATAAACCATCTTCAGGGAAATAACATTCACAAAATTCTAGTAGATTGCTTAAATTGTTCCATTTTTTTACATCTTATCGAAGTGGAGTGTGTGTCCACACATGCCTTAAAGGTCAAAAGACAACTGTGTAGTGTGTTTTCTTCTATCATCTTTATGGTGTTTAAGGGCTTGAACTCAGATCTCGAGGCTGTTCAGCACTCGCCTTTACCCACTGAACCGTCTCACCAGCCCTAGTTGTATTTTATTTCTGTTGCTATTAATTTCTTGTTGTGCCTAACTTACAAGTTAAACTTTATTGTAACTATATGTGTATAATATACAATTTGTATATATTATTTATATATGTTCATATATTATTTGTATCATTATATATATAAAGTATTTTATATGTTATTTACTGTATGTGGAAGACTGTATCAGTAGTGTCTGGAATCCTCCTCTTGGGCTTTCTGCCTCTCCAGTAATGGAGAACTGCTGCATATCTCCTTCCTCCTTATTTCTCTCTGGAGTGAGTCTAATTTACATACAATAAAATATTACAGAGTCCACCCTTGTCTTCTGACAAGTCTTGGGCAGCACATGTCCCAGTCAGTGTAAGTCACACCTCATCAAGACGCAGCGCATTCCTGGCCCCACCCAGATAGCTCCCTCCCAGCAACTGGCCCTGATGGCTGTCACCTCTGCTCCTGGGCCACCAATGTTTCACAGTTGTGGGATACAACCTGTTGAGTGCTATTCTTCAGTCCCTTGGTAGAGACATGGTCTCGTGTACCATAGGATAACTTCTAGTTTGCTGTGTAGCTAAGGATGACCTTGAGCCCCTGCCCCTCCTGCTAGCTCCTAAATGCTGGGATTACAGTCACCACCACTCCTGGCTATCCTTCAGATTGAATGCCTTCTGTGTGTGTGTGTGTGTGTGTGTGTGTGTGTGTGTGTGTGTGTGTGTGTGTGTGTG
>CAJQZJ010026257.1:6630156-6646063 GCA_907164525.1 Lophiomys imhausi
GTGTGTGTGTGTGTGTGTGTGTGTGTGTGTGTGTGTGTGTGTGTGTGACGTTAGTATGTGTGCAGGCAAGCACTTGCTAAGGCATGTATGTGTATGGAATTCAACAGCATCTGAGGTGCCTATCCTTGCCTTCCACCTGGTTTGAGGCAGGATTTCTTTTGCTAAGGTGACAGCACTCATGAGCACTCAGGGATTCTTATGTTATCGCCTCCCATCTTAACCACAAGATCGCTGGGATTGCAGACATGGGCTATTGTGCCCAGCTTTACTTGGGACGTGGGGGTTCGAACTCAGATGCTCACACTTTTTCAGCAAGCACTTTACTTACTAAGCCATTTTCCTCAGCCCCCATTGTGAGCACATTTCACCCAGGATCATTCTTTGTAGACCCACTGTGCATAGATGTATGTCTGTGTGGTATGTAGCAGTACCCATGCTCATGTGTGTATGCCTCTATGTGGAGGCCAGAGGTCAACAGCGTATGGTTTCTCAATAATTCCACCTTTAAAATTTTTTTACACTTAACATTTATTTTGTATGTGTATGAGTATGGGCATGCACATTCCTCGGTGTGTAGTGGATTCCAGGGAGGTACTTTACAACTGAGCCAAGCCTCTGGTCCCTCACTGGGGGATTCTAGGCAGGGGCTCTACCACTGAGCCACACCCCCAGCCCCTCACTGGGGATTCTAGGCAGGGGCTCTACCACTGAGCCACACCCCCAGCCCCTCACTGGGGGATTCTAGGCAGGGGCTCTGGCACTGAGCCACGCCCCCAGCCCCTCACTGGGGGATTCTAGGCAGGGGCTCTGGCACTGAGCCACGCCCCCAGACCCTCACTGGGGGATTCTAGGCAGGCGCTCTACCACTGAGCCACGCCCCCAGACCCTCACTGGGGGATTCTAGGCAGGGGCTCTACCACTGAGCCACGACCCCAGCCCCTCACAGGGGGATTGTAGGCAGGGACTCTACCATTGGGACACACCCAGCATTCCCTTTTCTTTTTAACTTGGGACAGGCTCTCACTAAGTTGCTCTGGCTGGCAATTAACTTGCAGTCCTTCTTCCGTCTCTTGAGTGCTGGCATCATAGGCTTCTGCCAGGCTTGGCTCGAGGCTCCTTATTTTGTTTCATTTGTTAGAGTTCCTGGCTTCTTACTTGGATGAACAGAATTTTCTGGTGTCCACCCAGACCTTTCCCTTCCAGAGTATGTTCCTTTCCATGACTCTGTTTTTGAACGTAGATTTAAAAAACAAAACAAAACAACTTTTTGAGTTACTTTTTTTTTTCTTTTTTGGTTTTTCAAGACAGGATTTCTCTATGTAACAGTCCTGGCTGTCCTGGACTCAACCTGTAGACCAGGCTTGGCCTTGAACTCACAGAGATCTGCCTGCCTCTGTCTCCCAAGTGCTGGGATTAAAGGCATGTGCCAGTATGCCCAGCCATTATATCCAGTAATGAACTGCCATGTGGGTGTTGGGATTTGAACCCTGGTCCTTTAGAAGAGCAGCCAGTACTCTTAACTGCTGAGCCATCTCAAGCCCCTCAAGTTACATTTAGTGTGTGTGTGTGTGTGTGTGTGTGTGTGTGTGTGTGTAGAGGTCAGATAACAAATTTCTCTCCAACATGTGGGCCACATGGATAGAATTCAGGTGATTAGGCTAGGTGGCCAGCACCTTTACCTGCTGAGCCCTCTTGCTTTACCTCACTTTGATTTTTAGGAATCCTGGAGCTAGCTGTACCTCCCCTTTTGTTGCTGGAGTACATGGAGCCAACTTCTGTGCCTAAATATCCCTTCACCAACATTTCAGAAGTGAGAGATAATTATTGAACTCAATAAAAATATATGGGGGACAGGGTCCCTCATTAATTAAGAGTACTTGCTGCCTTATTATGAGGACCAGAGTTGAAACCTAGCACCCATGTCAGGCAGCTCAGATGTGCTCACACTTCCTTGCACTCACACAGATACAGGTAGGTGTACATGAAGAAAGACAAAGTAAATGTTACTGTGTGCATGTGCTGGGAGGTGGCTCCGTTTCTGAAGTGCTTGGTTTGCAAGCTTGAGGACCTGAGTTCAATCCCCAAAACCCTGGTAAAAACAGTCAGTCACATGTCATACTGCATGCTTATAGCCCCAGGACTGGGGAGGCAGAGACAGGTGGATTCCCAGGGTGCTCTGCCCGGCTAGGCTAACCTAGCCTATTTCGTGAGCCCTGAGTCTCTGTGAGACCCTGTCTCAAGAAAAGGTGGAGTGCCATAGCGGTATTTCAGCTAGTAAAGGCACCTGTTACCACACCTGAGGACCTGAGTTCGGTCCCCAGGACCCCCATGGTTAGAAAGAAAGACTGAGTTTTGAGGTTTGTCTTCTGATCTCTACACACGTGACATAAAATAAAATATTTTTTAAAATTTTTTTAAAGTGGACAGAGCCTGGGGAAGGATATCCTAGGTTGTCCTTGGATTGCTGCCTGCACACACATATACCTTCACACACACACAAACACACACAGGCATAGTGGTTCAGGCCTGTAATCCCAGCCAGCACTGGAGAGTCTGAGGCAGGAGGATGGGAGTTCCAGGCCAGCCTGGGCTAAATGCAGATTCCATCTCAAAACAAAAGAACAAGATCCTGTGTGATACATGTACTAGTATAGGTCTATATGAGCATCTAATATACATTATATGACTTATAAATACATCTAGAAACATAATGAAAGTGTACAAATATCACATTCTTCATCTACCTTCTCATACTTCCCTGTGGCCTCTCACCATATCAGTGTGTGGCTCACCCTTTGCTGTCCCTGCAGATGGCTCCGTGTGGAGATTTTGCTGGGTCTAAAAGCTTGTGTCTCGCCTGTGTCTTCCTCCCCCAGCTGCCTTCGGATACCACATGTGTGCTATCTGCCATCTGTTGCTTTTCTCTGTCCTGTGTTCTATGGGCCGCAGACACTGCTTAGCATTTTGCTTTCACTGAAAAAATTAAAAAAATAAACCTTTTATTGCAGGTATTTATTGATTTGTGTGTATGAAGCGGGAGTACGTGCCATAGCGCATGTGCAGAAGAGGTCAGAGGAAAATACTTAGCAGTCATTTCTCTCCTTTTACCCTGTGGGCCTTGGGGAGTAGAACTCCCGTTCTCATGGTTAGCTGCAAGCACCTTTTACCTGTCCAGCCGTTTCACCTGCCAGTAGAGCAAATTTCTTGATGCACGAGGCCCTGGATTCATCCCCAGCGATGGGGTGGCGGTGGAGTAGGTGAGGGGAAGTAGTTGAAAAAAAAATCTATAGGCTAGAGATTCCCAGCTTACTTCTGGCCATCTGTCTGTTCAAGAGGTAGAGAACTTTCTCCAAGGCCCCCATGCCAAATTGCTGCCTGAGTTGAGGTTTGCTCTTACTTAATTCTGACTCATACTGAGGTGTGCATCTTCCTGGCCTGTGGTGTGTGGGCCCCTGGAGTATGGTGAGCCAGAACTTTGCCTCCCAGGCAGGTGAGGGAAAAGTTCTGGATCCATGGTCCTGGACCAGGTTGGCAGGAGGCTTCCATCTGGGGTATCCACCCTGGCAGGCTTCTTGAAGTAGTGTTCTCTGCAGGCATTGGGCATAGTGGCCACCAGTGAGAAGTGACCCTGAGGCTGAGGTATTTTACTCAAAGCCACCTGTAGCTTCCCAGGGGAGGATGGGTCTGAGATGATGGAGCTGGACTTCAAGTGTTACAGTTTGTGGATGGAAAAGGACTCATAGAGCAAGTATCTGGCATGAGCCAAGGCCACATGAATAGCTGGTAGTTGGGCAGGCATGTGGTATGAGGGGCAGCCCTTCCACAAGAAAGCTCAGACACCCCTGGATTGGCAGAGGGAGGCAGGGATGAGGGTGCATAAGGGCAGCTCCCAAAGAAGGGACTCATGGGGCTGAGAATCCATCCATCCTCTTTGTGCTGTGTGCTTGAGAGTCTCACCCAGGTGTGAAGGTCAGTGTCTCCTGAACAAAGTAGGGAGTTCCCAGAAACGTCTTGGCTTAGGGGGACTAAGGTCAGGTTTCCTGGGTTAGAGCAGGTGTTCTGGAAGCTCTGGGTCAGGGAGGGAACCAAGCCTGGGTGCTGTTAGGAGGCTGGAGGGTAGAGTTCAAGGCCATCCTCAGTTATATAACAGGCTCCGTGAAACCTGTCGCAGTGAGATGGCTCCGTAACAGATGCTTGCTGCCAAGCCTGACCACCCGAGTTCAGCCTATGGGCTCTACTCAGTGGTAGGAGAGAATCAGCTCCCACTCTGTTAGCTGTCTTCTGACCTCCCCACATACAGCACCATGGTGGGCATGCACATACATACACAAATAAATGTAAGGAAGAAAGAAGGAATGGGACATGGGTACCTGGGTGAGTAGAGGACAGGTAGAGGCAGCTATGAGGTTGGAAACAAACACAACAAAATATTTTTGCCACCTCTTTTGGCTCTAAGGTTCTCTGAGGTGCTGAGCCCTGCCCTTCCATCCTAAGTCCTTGTGGCCTGGCTCTTCCCCCCCCCCACACACACCTTATCTTCCACCTCTTTATCTGCTTTCCCCACACCCAGGCTTCCCGATCCTTCTCTCACCTGTCTTTACCGGGCTGTGCCTGGGGCACTTCCCCATGCTCCACCTCGGGTCCTTAAGCAGGTGTCTGCCCTCTGGGACCCAATCAACCCAATCCATGCTTACTGGGAAAAGGAGGCTACACCCAACATTCACACAGGTAGTGTGGTACGGAGGGCACCAGGGTCGGTTTCTAAGAATCTGAGCAGGTTTCCGAAGTGTATGATGGAAGGTTCTGGAAGAGACAGGAGCGCATGGGACTGAGCTCAGGAGAATAACTTTCTCATAGGTTGGCTGCTGAGGCCACTTTGGTGGTGAAGACCACGTAGGAGGTCTTCCTGCCTGTCCTGAGCCAGAGGCCTTTATTTCTTTGTGCCTTCTATATGCACATAGCAATTTTAGATTCCTTCAGATTCCTCTTAGGGGTCCCCTAGAGGCCACAGACCTCTCCATAGAAAAACATACCTATAACTGTATACCTTCCAGGTTTTTTTTTTTCCTTCTAGACTGGGTCTCACTTGTGTAGCCCTGGCCATCTGGCACCCACTGGGTAGCCAGCTAGACTAATCTCAGATGCACAGTGATGTCTCTACCTCCTTTGTGCTGGAGTTAGAGGCATGCATTGCCATCCGTGGTGCAATTTAGGAAAAGGATCTTGGGCTCCTTTCAGTGGTTTTGAAGATTTATTTTTGAGACAGGGACTCATGTGGCCCAGCCCCTGAACTCACAATTCAGCCAAGCATGACCTTGAATCCCTGAACCTCCTACTCTCAAATTCACTGCCACGCCTAGTTTATGCTGTGCTTGGATTTGAACCCAGGTCTTTTTGCATGCTAGATAAGCATTCTACCAACTGAGCTCTAGCCCAGCCCTGCCTAAGGGCTTTAGCTGGAATCTAGATTCTAGATTATGACAGCCTGAGTTGGCTCTCCCTGGATTCTAGATTATGACAGCCTGAGTTGGTTCTCCCTGGTCTGTGTGTGTTCTGGGATTGACCTTTCCCAAGTGTCTTGCTGTTACCCTCAGCTGCGTTTAGGAATTTGGCTCAGGAGTGCCCTATTTCACAAAGGAGGAAACCAAGGCATGGAGCTGTTCACCGCCTTGCTGGGTATCATCATCATTACCACATGCACGCACACATGGATGCGCACGAGCACACATCCTGCCAGGTTTTTAGTCATAAGCCATGGGGCCTCCTGGTTCTAGGGTCCAAGGCCAGAAAGCCCAAAGTCACTTTGGAAAAATAGCTTACTTCCTCCCTTATCCCCTAGTTGCCCATGAACCATGGTTGATGTAGTTCAGGTGCTCCTTTTTCTTGGTTAACATACCCATAACCATAACCAACAATAGTTAGCAGAACTATGCCTTTGTTTTCATAACCGTCATCACCAACTTCCTGGAGTCTCTAGATATATGAGAGAGTGCCTCCTTCTACCCAGGGCTGATGACAAACAAATGTACAGAGAGCAAGCCCCACCCCTCCCAGCTTCGGCTTCCCCACCAGATATAGAGTCCTACACCTTTCTTCTTTTTTTTTTTTTGGTTTTTCGAGACAGGGTTTCTCTGAATATCTCT
Organism: Lophiomys imhausi; assembly: GCA_907164525.1. Classification (NCBI taxonomy): domain Eukaryota; kingdom Metazoa; phylum Chordata; class Mammalia; order Rodentia; family Muridae; genus Lophiomys; species Lophiomys imhausi. The sequence continues at coordinate 6,636,300 of CAJQZJ010026257.1, forward strand.
GGCTGTCCTCTGCCTCCCAAGTGCTGGGATTAAAGGCGTGCGCCACCACCACCCGGCTACCTTTCTTCTTGGTAATCACAAGGATGTTATCCTGGGTCACCAAAGCTCTGTGTTCCTCACACTAACCGCCGTTGTAGCTGTTTCAAAATTCATTCCCTGAAGCCGAGCGGATCTCTGTGAGTTCACGGCCAGCCTGGTCTACAAAGCGAGTCCAGGACAGCCAGGGCTGTTACACAGAGAAATCCTGTCTCGAAAAACAAAACAAAATTCATTCCCTGGCCATCCATGTGTAGTGGCTGTTGACATGAAGGACGGTCGAGGTGATCCAGGGGCATCGGCCCAGTGAGTTGGGGGTAGGCATGGGGAATGCAGAGTTCAGAGTTTTGGATTGACTGCCGAGCCACACCACCCCTGAGAGGATGGCTGTGGAATTTAGTTCAGCTGTGGAATTTAGTTCAGTTACGAGATGACTTAAGGTCCCTGCCAGTTGCTCTTTCTCCCAGCTGTTGTTGCTGTTATTGTCATCGAGGTTTTGTGACTTGAGAATGTGCCTTCTGTGAAATAGACAAGGTTGGGTTCAAAGGCCTCAAACTTTAACGTACTGACGAGCTCCGGGAAGATCCTGGGTAGCGCATGGGCTCTGATATACTTGCGGGCAGGTCTCAGACAGACAGACAGACAGACTTTATTTTCTTTTCTATAGAAAGGTTTATCTTGGCTTACAGTTCAAGGGTGAAGCCCACCAGATGGAGTAGGCGGGGTGGGGAGAGCATGAGGCGGCCAGTCACATTGTCTGCCCAGTCAGGAAACAGAAAGAAACGAACACTGGTGTTTGCCTTGCTTCTCCTTCTTATTCGGTTCAGGACTCCAGCCCAGGGAATGGTGCTCCCCATGTTTGGGGATGGGTCTTCCTTCCCACCTCAGTTCATCCACTCTAGGAACTCTCACAGCCTCACCCTGAGGCATGTAATTCTAGATCCTGTCAAGCTGGCAGTCACTCTAAACCACCACAGGATCACTCATCGGCTGTTGTTGGCTAAACACCCAAAGATACCAACTAAAGCAGATTTTCTTTAAAATTTATTTATTTTTGTACATTGGTGTTTTGCGTGCATGTATATCTGTGTGAGGGTGTCAGATCTTGGAGTTACAGACAGCTGTGAGCTGCCATGTGGGTGCTGGGATTTGAACCCGGGTCCTCTGGAAGAACAGTCAGTGCTCTTAACCACTGAGCCAGCTCTCCAGCCCCAGATTTTCTTATGTTCATTTATATTTGGGGGGATGATACTCATGCCATACCACAGTGTGGATGGAGGTCAGAGGAAAGCTTGCAAGACTCAGTTCTTGCCTTCCACCATGTGGGTTCTAGGATTTGAACTCAGATTGTTAAGCTTGGCTGCAAGCACCTTTACCAGCATTGCCATCTCATACTTCTCAAAGGTAGCAAAAGATTTATCTTTAAATGTGTGCACATGTGCAGTGCTTGCAGGGACCCTGTGTCAGATTCCTTGGAGCTGGAGTTACAGGGGGTTTCAAGCCACCTGATCTAGATGCTAAGAATAGTACTGGGGTCCTGGAAAACCTCTTACATATCCTCTTAACTGATGAGCTATCACTGCAGCTCAAAGATAACACTTTTAAAAAACAGATTTTATCTATCTATCTACCTACCTACCTACCTACCTACCTACCTACGTACCTATCTATCTATCTATCTAGTTTTTCAAGACAGGGTTTCTCTACATAGCCCTGGCTGTCTTTGAATTCACTCTGTAGATCAGGTTGGCCTCGAACTCACAGAGATCCCTCCCGAGTGCTGGGATTAAAGGCTTGTGCCACCACGCCCGGCTTTAAAAACAGATTTTAACTGATTGTTTATATGTGTGTGAGTGTACATATGTATGTAGGTGTTCCAAGAAGCCAAAAGAAGGTGTTAGATCTCCCGGAGCTGGAGTTATAGACATCTGTGAGCTACCTGACATGGATTCTGGGAATTGAACCCCAGTCCTCTGCAAGAGCACTAAGCCCTTAACCTATGAGTGATCTCTCTAGCTCCCTGGGTTTTATCTTTATTTTTTTGAGACAAGGTATTGTTTTATAAGTCCAGGCTAGCCCTGAAACCCCCAACTCAAATGATCATGTCTCTACCTCCCCAGTACCTGGGGTTGCAGGCATAAATACCATACCAGGCTATGTTTATTATGATCTTTGATGAGGTTGGATATAAATCTTCTGTCTTGCTTTTTCTCTTTTGGATATCTCTTGTGTTCTTTGCCCCCATCCTCACTCTTTTCTTGCCCCTTATAGGTTGAATATTTTGTTTTATTTCCGCTAAGGATCATCTTTGGGCTTCTAGCATGCTAGGTAGCTGAACAATGCCCCCAGCCCCTCACTGGGGGATTCTAGGCAGGGGCTCTACCACTGAGCCACGCCCCCAGCCCCTCACTGGGGGATTCTAGGCACTGAGCCACATCCCCATTCTTGAATTAAGGCAAGGACTTAATGACAAGCTCTGCCTCCAGCCTTGTAAGTGTCTTACATTGCACGTTATTGTGTATTGAGCTGATGAGCGGGTGTCTTTGTTGCTCTGGAGTTTCCATTCTGTGTCTTTGGCCAGGACTTGGCTTTGATTCTGAATGAGCTGGGAGCCTGTAGGGGTGTGAAGGATGGTTACAGCCTAGGAATGACCTGACCTGACATTTCCTTCCATCTCTGTACCTCAGACCTCAGATCTCTTATGCAAGAGTGTTTCCTGGGAGGGGCATAGCTGAGGGAGAAGCAGCTCGCCCTTACACTCAGGGAGGCTTGCCAAATTGCATTCCAGGAGGACTTTGCCATTCTTGCCCCTTGCACACACAATCAGAGCTTCTGAGTGGTGGGTTGGTGATAGGCCTGTGCTAGACTTTGGGGACACTGGCCAACAGCAGTCTGGGACTGGCTGCTTTGTTTTTGAGCCTCAACTGTGATCTTAGAAAAGGGACAGGTCTTGGAGGGTGTTGCAGAAGGAAAAGCAAGAGAGAATTCTAGATGCTGTTGGGTTGTGCCAGTGTTCCCAGCACAGAGGAGATGGGCAGGAGGACCACCAGGAGTTCGAAGCCAGCTTTGGCTACAGAGTGAGACTGTCAGAGGGAGAGAAAGAAACAGACCCATCTCAGAGTCTTTCCAACCTAGAACCCCATTGACTCGTACATTGGGCAACGAAGACCTCTTTTAATAGGAGGGACCACAGCCTGCAGCCCAGCTCCAGCAGCCCAGCGGTGGTGGTCATCGCAAGCTACTGAAGTGACTCATTAGGCTGACCTGGAGGCAGGATTTGTATGTGTACGCTCTTCTCCTGAGCTCCATGTCAATTAATATAACTGGTTGAAAATATACATGTCTGGTTGCTGGGAGAGCCAAGGGCCCACTGTAGGGGTGCTGTGGGCAATCTGAAAAAACACCTTTTGAGAGACATATGTCATTGGAAGGTTTTAATTGTTTCCTGTTGCTGCACCTAAAGTCATTTTTACATTTTATTTATTTTGTGCAAAGTGTGCACGTGTGTGTACACGCATGCCTGTTCTAAGCCATGACGAAGTCAGAGAGCAGCTCACTTACCTCCCTCCACCCTGTTGGTCGCAGGGATCCATCTTGGGGGAGGGGTTCAGGCTTGACTGTGAGTGTCCTTACCGAGCCTTCTCACTGGCCCCCATTTGGTTTTTAGTCAGGGAGTCATACATCCCAGGCTAGCCTTTAACTCGCTGTGTAGCTGAGGGTGGCCTTGAATCTCTGATACTCTTGATTGACTCTTCTTGCCTTTGCAAGTGCTGGAATTACAACCATCTGCCATCACACCCAGTTTACATGATGCTGGAGATAGAACCCTAGACTTGGCAAACACTGTGCCAACTAAACCACGGCCATGGGCTTTGATTTCTTGTTTGGAGTTTTTTTTTTTTTTTTCTTATTAGGGATGGGGGTGGGATAATGTGGAAGGGGATAACAAAATTCCACTGTGTAACCCAAGCTGACCGGGTACTCATTGTAACTCAGGAGGCTTGAATTTATGACCCTCCTACCCGCACTACCTCAGTGCTGGGACCTCAGCTGTGTGTCACCATGCCTCACTCACTACCTTGGGAGCTTTTGAAGGCCAGTGTGCTGCTATGAGACTGACTCCCGCTTTCCTGTTCATATATACCCCAGGGTCATGTGTTGCACACCTGCTTGGTGTCTTCAGGTCTTGCTGTATCTATTTCTTAGCTCCCTGGGCCTGGCCAGATCCAGGATGAGCAGTGTCTGATGGGCCTGTGGTATAGTTTTAGAAGACTGCTCTCTGAAGGCTCACAGCCCTAGCTTGTAAGCCTAGCTCCCTGGTGCGGAAGGAGGAAAGGGAAGCTCCTTGCTGGGCTCGATCAGGGCTTGCCCTTCAGATACCAAGTGCCATGGTGAGTCACATGGGCCACATAGTTTTCGGGAAACAAGTAAAGCTAGACCTTTAAAGGCCCCTCAAATGGAGAAATCCTTGAGGAACGGCCAAGGAAGGAATTTTTATTTCTCGCCCTCTGTGACTCATACTCTCCCTAGAGGGTGCTACTTGGTTGACTCTCTGCTGGGTTGTCGGATACTCTTTTCTCACTGAATAGACTCAGTTTGAGCCTCCTGTCCTTACTCCCAGAAGCCCCCAAGACCCCAAATAAGAAAACAGATTGCCAGGTCTGGTGGCACACGCCTTTAATCCCAGCACTTGGGAGGCAGGGCAGGTGGATCTCTGGGAGTTCAAGGCCAGCCTGTTCTACAAAATGAGTCCAGGAGAACCAGGGCTGCACAGAGAAACCCTGTCTGGAAAAAAAAAGGCAGAGGCAGGTGGATCTCTGTGAGTTCAAGGCCAGCCTAATCTACAGAGTTAGTCCAGTCCAGGACAGTCAAGGAAACACAGAGAAACTCTGTCTCCAAAAAAACCTAAAAAAAAAGACTGAAGGTGCCATTTCATTTATTTATGTCCTTAGTCCAGGCTGGAATCCACTGTGCAATTCAGGCTGGCCTCAAGCTCACAGCAGTCCTCCTGCCTCAGCCTCTGCCCACTTATCAGCCTATTTAAAACTGTAAGTTCCTAACTCTTTTTTCCTAGAGGCCTTTCATTCTTAACTCTTAAAGTTTCTGGCATCCCATCCACTTTATGTTGATTTTATGTATAGCCACAGTTGTATTTATGAGTAATGTAATATTTCAATAATTTGATTTAGCATATCACATGTAATTTTTGCATATGCAGATATAAATCATAATATATTGCATTTTAATCAGTTGATTAAAAAATCAAATACAGGTGGGAGAGATCACTCAGTGGTTAAGAGCACTGGTTGCTCTTCCAAAGGACCTGGGTTCAAATCCCAGCACCCACATGGCAGTTCACAGCTGTCTGTAATTGCTGGGTGTGGTAGGGCATGCCTTTAATCCTAGCACTTGGGAGGCCAAGAAGACCGATCTCTGTGAGTTCAAGGCTAGCTCGGTCTACATAGTGAATTCCCCAACAGACAAACAAACAGTTCAAATAGGGGGGCCTTTTAGATGGCTCAGTGGATAAGGATGCTTGCTGCCAAGCATGGCCACCTGAATTTGATCCCTGGAACCCACATGACAAAAGAGAACCAACCTGGAAAGCTAGCCTCTGACCTTTAACATGCTCTACTCTATGGCATGGTCACCCACACACATACATACATAATGAATAAAATTAATGTAATTAAAAAACGCAGAGAGGTGCCAGGCAGGTGTGGTGCACACCTTTAATCCCGGCACTCAGGAGGCAGAGGCAGACAGATCTCTTTGAGTGCAAGTCAGCCTGGTCTACAAAGTGAGTCTGGGATAGCAAAGGATATACAGAGAAACCTTGTCTTGAAAAAAAAAATCAACATTATCATGTTGATAGATCAATGTAAACTCTAAATGAACAGGTAGGTGTCTTTGTTGTATTCAAGGCTGCCCCCTCAACTTCTAGACTGGGCCCAGGGCATGTAGCCCCATGCCTCAGAACTTAATTGAACAACATATGAGTGTCGACTATAAAAACATCTTTAGACATTTATTTAGTTATATTGTGTGGGCAGGTGTGCCAAGTGTCAGGGATCAAACTCCGGTCATCACACTTTGTGGCAAGCACCTTTGCCCACATGAACCAACCCATGAATGTTGATTGAAAAAGGAACTTAGGAGATGAAAGCGTGTTGGGTATACAGGGAAGAGTTGGGAACATCAGACAAAAGGCCCAGATCAGTTAAAAGCTGGGTGTGCTGGCTTAGGTACTCAGGAGGCTGAGGCAGGTAGATCATGAGTTCAAGGATAGTCTGGGCTACATTGTGAGACCCTGTGCCTGGGGCCTTGTTGGTGGCCACTGTGACTGATAAGTGGGGCTAGGCACACCAGCCTGGATCATGGAGTAAAGGCTGGAGATGTGGCTCACTGGGTAGAAGGCACTTGCGTAGCATGCATGAAGTCCTAGGTTTGGTCCCCAGCAATGCATAATGGCCTACATGCCTGTAATCCTGGCATTTGGGAGGTAGAGGCAAGAGAATCAGGGATTCAAGGTCATGTTTGATTACATATAGAGGGTTCGGGGGGGTTGCTTTTGGTTTTTCAAGGCTGTCTTGGAACTCACTCTGTAGACCAGGCTAGCCTTGAACTGATCTGCCTGCCTCTGCCTCCCAAGTGCTGGCATTCAAACCATGTGCCACTACCACAGCTACATATTGAGTTTAAGGGTAGCCTGGGTTACATGAGACCCTGTCTCAAAACAACAACAAATGATGAAATGGTGTATTTTTATTTTATATGGTAACCCAGGACAGAGGGGTACGTGTGTATGTATGTGTGTGTGCGCGCACAGGCACACACACACACACACACACACACACACACACACACACACACAATATTTTTCCATTCTTCTCTTCATTTGTTTAGCTGATGATTTGAAGCCTACCACCTTCGTTTCATGAGCCTTTGAGGTTAGAGCCTGCAGTTTGGCAAACACAGAATAGAGGCAAAAATATGAAGACAAAATTGAACAACAGAAGGCACTTGTGGCCTGTTGATAATGCCGTCTCAGTGCCCCATGGTTTGCACTCCAGTCTTAGGAGCCTGCAGGGGTCACTGGGGCAGCCCTGAAGGCCAAAACAGAACTGGGCCCACTGTTCCCGGGATAGGCTGTGCCCACTCTCCACCCCCACACTGACGTCATTTCCAGTGCTCTCTAACCCCCTTCACAGTGGTCTAGTTGTCCCCAGACCATTTCTCCTCAGGTTCTTTGCACTGGCTGTCCCCTCAGCCTGGGATACCCTCCCCCCCCTATTTCCCTGGTCTCTACTTCAAGGTCACCACTGCTGAGGGGTATCTGCCCCCCCCCCCCCCACCACCACCACCAGGTTTAAAACTGACCTGCTCCGCTCCCCCTGCCCCTGGAGGCCGTCAGTAAGTAAAGACACTCGCCACATATCATCTAGGTGATCTGAGTTGGACCCCAAACCCTAGCTCCACAAAAGTCGTTCTCTGATCTCCGTGTGTATATACTGCCGTGTACACCCCTCATCATCCTACACAATATAGTAAAAATAATAATAATAACAGGCCAGACCTGATGGTGAAGCCTTTAATCTCAGCAACAGAGGCAGGTGGATCTCTGAGTTCAAGGCCATTCTTGTCTACAAAGACTTTTCTTAAGAAAGAAAGGGACGAGTAGAGAAAGGAAGAAGGAAGAGAAAAATAATAGTAAAAAACAATTTAAAGTTGGGCACCCCCTCCCCCCTTATCCAAACCTGTTTTTAGCCCTTCACATGATTGATGAATTGGATTAATTTGCTTGCTATTTTATGATTCTGCTATGTATGATAACTTTCCCTTAACAACAATTTAAGCTCTGAGGGGCTCTCTCAAGACTTAGGACACAGTGACTGTCCACTAAATATTTGTGAATTAAAAGAGGCAGCAACTGTTTTTGTTTTTGTTTTTCTCTTCTCTCTCTCTCTCTCTTTTTTTTTTTTTTTTTGGTTTTTCGAGACAGGGTTTCTCTGTGTAACCCTGGCTGTCCTGGACTTAACTTTGTAGACCAGGCTGGCCTCAAACTCACAGAGATCCAACTGCCTCTGCCTCCCGAGTACTAGGATTAAAGGCATGTGCCACCATGCCTGGCCTCTCTTCTCTTCTTAATATTTATTTGTTTACTTTTGAGACGCAGGTGTTAAGATGAAGCTCTGGCTATCCTGGAACTCATTCTGTATCCCTGACTAGCCTCAAACTCACAGAGCTCTATCTGTCTCTGCCTCCAGAGTGCTGGGATAAAAGGTATATACCACCATGCCCGGTTTATTTTGTTTTTAAATCATATATCTGAGTGTGAGTATGTGCATAAATGTGGGACCATAGGAGGCTGGAGGATTACCATAGAGCAGGCGTTACAGGTGGGTGTGAGCTACAAAATGTGGGTGCTGCGAATCAAGCTCTGGTCTCCTGAAAGATCAACATGGGCTCTTAATTGCTGAGCCATCTCTCTAGTTTGGGTTTTTTGGTGCCCACTCTTATGTAACAAAACTTTTCCTAAGGAGACACAAAACACGTGCCTACTCACCCTGGATAGGGATTCCACAACCCACAACCAAAGTATGGATACCACTAAAGTCCAATGTGGTGAACCAGTGGGTTTTACAGGAGCAGAAATGACTCAGACAGCTGCATCACCAAAGCCCACCTCAGCAAACTGGGAACCTGGAGCACACTGCACAGCCTGCAGGTGGAGAGTGTCCTTTCCATACCCTAGTTGGTCTAACCCTCTTCCAAGTTGGTCTGCTCTCAGATCTCTCTCTCTCTCTCTCTCTCTCTCTCTCTCTCTCTTTCTCTCTCTCTCTCTCTCTCTTCCCCTCTCCCTCCCTCCCTCCCTCCCTCTCTCCCTCTCTCCCTCCCTCCCTCTCTCCCTCTCTCCCTCTCTCCCTTCTTTCTTACTTTTTTTTCCCCAGTCTTCTTGGCAGGTCAGCTTCCTTCTTTTTGAGGGGATACTCTCAGCTTTTATTGCTTAACTGAGGCAGGGTGGGGCCTAGTGAATCTGGTCAGTTTCAGGGACGTCCTGAACCTACTTTTGAGTTGTTTACTTTGCTGTTAAAGGAGCTTTCTGCAGGATGGAATTTTTTTTTTTTTTTTTGGTTTTTTCGAGACAGGGTTTCTCTGTGTAGCCCTGGCTGTCCTGGACTCACTTTGTAGACCAGGCTGGCCTCGAATTCGCAAAGATCCGCCTGCCTCTGCCTCCCAAGTGCTGGGATTAAAGGCGTGCGCCACCACTGCCCGGCTAGGATGGAATGTTTTAATCTCAGAGGAAAATGTTATACAACACTCACAAAGAAAGACATTTTCTTTCTCTCTCCTTTCTTCCTTTCTCTCTCTTTTCTCCTCTCTCTATCTCTCTTTTCTCTCTCTCCTTTCTCTTTCCTTGCTCCTCTCTCTCATCAGAAATTGGATGGCCCACGGGATGTTGTATGAAGAAGCTGGGCTGGCAAATGAGAGTCACCACAGCCTCAGGGCCCTTCCAGCTGTGCAATCAGTGACTGTTACTTGAAAGCAAGAATGTAGCTCTGTACATGCTGTCCTATTGTTTTGGTTTTCTGTTTTTAGAAATCATTATTTCAGAAAACAGTTGCTTGGAAGCAGTATAGGGTTTTCTCTGCTTTTGTCTTCCTCTGTTCCCCTCCCCACTCTAGACAGGGGCTCTACCACTGAGCCACACCCCCAGCCCCTCACTG
>CAJQZJ010026257.1:6646463-6667912 GCA_907164525.1 Lophiomys imhausi
CTCTCCTTGCCAAGAACCCTTAGATTATATTCCTAAAGCTAGCCAGCAAGGTCTGTTCCCTTATTTGTCCACTTCCTCCTCCTGAGGCTGACCACCGAGGTCCAGCTATCAAAGTATTGAAGTCCAGCAATCAAAAGCCCCCTTTGGTTCACCTAATTAACATGCCCAATTAAAATACCTCACTATATCCTAGCCCATTCTAACACAGCCCCCCTCCCCTTCTCTTCTTAAAAGTTACACCTGCAAGGCCATTTGCTGCTGTTTTTCTGTTTGAGTCAGAAAGTAGCCGCTTTAACTTTTCTTCCCCACTTAATGAAGGATCTCTCTGTGAAAACAGGTGTTCCTTCGGGTATGGTTTGTGCTGATTTTTGGTCCGAAAGGGAACCTTCACTGTGCAGGGTCTCCTAACAACCATGGTTGTATATCTCTTTCCTTCTCCTATAAAATCTTATTTTGTTTGTTTTTTAAATGGTACCTGATGTAGCCCAGGATGGCCTTGAACTCATCCCCTGAGTGCTGGGATTATAGGCCTGGATCATGCCATGCAGGAGATGGAACCCAGGACTTCGTGTATGCCAGGCATGCATTGTCCCAAGTGAGCTACACCCCCAGATCCTTCGCTTTAAATGGTATTTGCTTTATTTTATTTTTTTTTTGTGTGTGTACGCGTGTGAGTGTGCATGTACCATGCATAAGTATGAAGGTGAAAGGACAGCTTGTGGGAGTTGGTGGGTCTCCTTTTCCACTGGATGGGCACTAGATAGAGCTCAGGTCATCAGCCATGCATGGCAAGTACCATATCTGCTGAACCATATCCCCAGTCTCTGGAGACTGTTTAAGTGTCTGGAGCCTTCCTCAGAAGGTGTTTGCATGATGGACCTAGAAACTGAGCACAGAGAAGGGAGGCCATTGATTCATTCCGGGTTGAACAGAAAGCGAGTGTAGGGAAGTGTTAGACCCACAGCATGTGGTCCCACAGCTGAGCTCACTGACCTGATCATGTTGAAATGAAATGTGGCCAGGGCTGCCTTCTTGGACCTCCTGCCTCCGTCTCCACGCCATGCTCACCAGTTGTCCTGGTCATGTTGTGCACGTGGGCACCAGGCTGTGATACATTCACTGCTTTTCATGGGGTTTATCTCTTTCATTGTCTTCGGTCTGAGGTGTTTTACCAGCCTCCTCTTCAGTTCTGGGGCGCTGAAGGCGGGGATGTGGCCCTGTTGGTAAAGAGCTTACCTACCATTCTGGAATCCCTGGGTTTGATCCGCAACGCTGCATAAAATGCTGTGCCCAAGATGGAGTTCAGGGTCACCTTCTACTATATATTAAGTTCAAGGGAGCCTAAGATATATGCGATCCTGTCTTTAAAAAAGAAAGGAAGGAAGGAAGGAAAGAAGGAAGGAAGGAAAAGTTGGCTAGGTGTGGTAGAACATGCCTTTAATCCCAGAACTCAGGAGCAAAGGTAAGTGGATTTCTGTAAGTTCCAGGCTAGCCAGGGCTACATAGAGAGACCCTATCTCAAAAAACAAAACCACACAAACAGAAAAAATAAATTGTTTTCATATTTCTTTGCCTCTGCAGTGTCCCAAAATTGAAAAGCCTCTACTCCAGAGCTCTTCAGTGTACAATCTGAATGGCTATATATATATTTACACCCAGAGTTCAGAAAGTATTTCCCGAGGATCTGGATACAGACAATAAACAAGATAGATCAGTCAGGTATTTACTAGATTAGATGCTGAGTGTTCAAGATAAGGAGAATGAAGTACAGAGTATGAGGTCAGAGCTGGGTGTGGTGGCACATGCCTTTAATCTCAGCACTTGGGAGGCAGAGGCAGGTAGATCTCTGGTCTACAAAGGAGTCCAGGACAGCCAGGGCTACACAAAGAAACCTGTCTTGGAAAACCAAAAAAAAAAAAAAAAAAAAAACACACAAAAAACTTTAAACCATATGGTGTTATACAGCCCAGGCCAGCCTGAACTCATTATGTCATCCAGGCTCTTAACAAACTCATCGCAATCCTCCTGCCTCTGCCTCAGTTTTTAGGTTCTGAAATAGTATAAATGGTAGCTTTGTGTGACCTGGACGCATCCAGTTATTTTCCACTATTCGTTTATTGACATTTTGTGTGTGTGTTTGTCACGTATGTGTGCCCCGTGAATGCAGGTGCCTGCAGAGGCCAGAGGTACTGGATGCCCCTGGAGCTAGAGTTATAGGAGGTTGTGAGTCGCTTTGTGGGTGCTGGAACTGAACTTAAGTCCATCCGGAACAGCAGTGCATCCTCCTAACCACTAAGCCATCTGCCTATGCCTACTTTCTTTGTTTTTTTGTTTTTTTTTTTTTTTTTAATGGTGAAAAATAACTTTAGAGCTCTTGAGACGACTCAGCTGGTAGAGGGGTCTGCCTCCAATACTCAGAGCCTAAGTTCCTCTCTTTGAGATCCACAGAGTGGAAAGAGAGAACCAGCAAGTTGTCCTCTAACCTCCACACCCAGTTCCCCATTACACAAAATAAGTAAATAATGAAATAGAGAAATTTCTAACAAAAGTAAATTGAGGCAGAACAATGCTCTCTGGCAGTTACACAGTAACTCCGCATGGTTACTCTTTGTGACAGTGTTTAATTGAGATTTATTTTGCATACCTGCAACCCACCCATCTGAGTCCTTTTCAGCATGAGAGAAATTTAGAACAATTTTCGTTTCCTCAGAAAGAAACTCATGTCCCTTAGCTGCCCACCTACCCATTCTCCATCCACGCTGACCCCTGAAGAATGCACATGCACTTGCTGCCCATAGTAATATGTGTCAGGTGTTGAATGGGAGCACACCCACACAGTATGATTTGAGGTTTCCCATTTAACTGGGGAATAAAATCAGCGCCTTCTGCATGCTAGGCAGGGGCTCTACCACTGAGCCAAGCCCCCGGCCCCTCACTGGGGATTCTAGGCAGGGGCTCTACCACTGAGCTACGCCCCCAGCCCCTCACTGGGGGATTCTAGGCATGGGCTCTGCCACTGAGCCACGCCCCCAGCCCCTCACTGGGGGATTCTAGGCAGGAGCTCTACCACTAAGCCACACCCCCAGACCCTCACTGGGGGATTCTAGGCAGGGGCTCTGCCACTGAGCCACGCCCCCAGCCCCTCACTGGGGGATTCTAGGCAGGGGCTCTACCACTAAGCCACACCCCAGACCCTCACTGGGGGATTCTAGGCAGGGGCTCTACCACTGAGCCACGCCCCCGGCCCCTCACTGGGGATTCTAGGCAGGGGCTCTACCACTGAGCCACACCCCCAGCCCCTCACTGGAGAATTGTAGTAGGTGAGTGCACTACTACTGAGCTGTGTCCTAAGTCCTTCACATTTAAAAAAAAAAATCTGTTTGTAGACAGCATCTTACTAAGTTAGTCAGGCTAGCCTTGAATTCACTGTACCACACACAGACCCTAAATTTGGGATTCTCCTCTGCTTCCTGAGTAGCTGGATGACAGGCTCACTAATCATTCTGGTCTGGTGTTTCTCTCCAGGTTGTAACACAAGCAGGCTGACCCTCCTTCCTTTATATAGGTGAATAATAATGCTTCGTCTAGGTTATGCACTCATCAGTTGATGGATGTTTGAGTTGATTCTACTTTTCATGAAGACTGCTGTGAGTGTGTCTGAGTTCTTACACAAGCATGTGTTTTCATTCATGGTGTTGCTATAAGGAGGGATGGGACATCTGGCTCAGAGACCAGCTTACCGTCACCTTTACAGCCAACCTCCAGATGACTCCCCAGAGGGCTGACCAGCTTACATTCCCACTGGCTTTGAGTGGGAACACGACTTGGTGGCCTTTCGATTATTCACACCTCCTGTTGAAGGGCATATGGGTTGTGTGCTGTTAGGAACATTATGGAATGTATTTTAGGGTCCACATCTCCCCCCTTATTCCGAAAGGTGAAATTAACACCGGTCTATCGAGACTGTCAGTGCCAATTGTAGAAGGAAATATATTTATAATTGATACTTGTGATTATAGGGTGATGGAGTTATCCCTTAGCCTGCAGACACCTGATGGATTTTAGCAAGCCCTAGCCTTGACTGCCCAATCTTAGCCCATCTAAGCTAGCTTGTAATTGTCCTCCACTGTGCTCTCTGCTGCCTGTGGACAAGATACCCTCCTCCAGGTCACTTGGGGGTCCCACCCTCCATGTGATGCATGAGGAGTTTCTCCTCCTTGGTGTTGCCCCCTAGTGGGTATTTTTGCAAACTTTGTACATTTCAGTTGACTTTGTTTTCTTCAGGTAAGAGTCAAAGGTATTATGGGCTGACCTGAAGCTTACTCTGTAGCGGATGATGACCCGGAACTTCTGATTCTTCTTCCACCTTTTTAAATGCTGGAATATTCCCAGCTCGGTGTTGGTAGGCGGGAAGCCCTGGCTGACTATATGTCAGCCTCCTGAGCCAAGCTTACTCTGTAGCGGATGATGACCCGGAACTTCTGATTCTTCTTCCACCTTTTTAAATGCTGGAATATTCCCAGCTCGGTGTTGGTAGGCGGGAAGCCCTGGCTGACTATATGTCAGCCTCCTGAGCCTCTAGGGCCAGCAAGAGGACAGCTGAGGGGCTGCCATCCCAGCAGGCTCTTGTGGGCATGCGCTGTCTTTGTGTTGACCAAGTCTTCTGTTGCTTGGGTCTCTCAACTGTCCTTCCATTCCCCAGTGGCCCTGGCTGGTTCTACTGAGCCACCTTCACCTTCAGTGACTCTGGTCTGAAACCTGGCATCACTGTCTTCCCAGACAGACTGTGTGTCTCTGATTCCCCAGTGGCCACCCTGGGTGTGATCCACCTCGTGACTTTTCACCTCCTTTCCATCCATAGCTGGCTAATGCTTTCTGGGTCCCCTGGGCCTCCTGTCCGAGTGGCAGGGTGCAGTGCTGACAGTCTCCTGTGGATGTCCCCTGCCCCGGTCCTGTTCCTTTTGGGTTGGGTGCCTCTCATGTTCAGCCCCGGCTACCACCTCACTGGGCATGGCCCTCTGTCGTCTAGTCAGTGTTTACACAAGGTGCCCAAAGCAAGAATACTGGCCCAGAGTTTGTTCCAGGGGAGGTGAGCAGGAGCTCAGATAAATCATATTTATGGCATGTCAGTTGCCCTTTAAAGGAAAGCAGATCAGGAGGAGGGAGAGGTGTCTGGCAAGAAGGCTTGCCAGTCTAGATACAGTTGGTTTGAGCCACTGACCTGAGGACAGTTGGGAAAGGGGAGGAAGGACTAAGGCATGGCAGGAAGCAGGAGCAGTCACATGCAAAGGTTCTGAGACAGGCTCCTGCCTGGCTCCTGGGACGAAAACTAAACAAGCCAGTATGGCTGGTGGGGGGATGGAAGAGAGGGGAACAGGCAGACCATGCAGAACTGGTTGCTATGTAAGTACTCGAGGGTTTACGCTGAATGAGTTGAGGACTCAAGGAAAGGTGTTGATTGACAGACTTGAGCCATGCGCAAGAGAATGAGGTGACAGAGGAGGAGGCTCAGCGGGGCTGTGGTGCTGCAGGAGGAAATTTGCTTCAGTCCTGGAGCTCATTGCCCTGGGAACCAGCCAGTCAGAACCTGTTGGCAACAGAGCTCTTCCTCATTTGGTTTTGTAGACTCAGGGAGCTGTTGCTTTTGCCTTTTTCTGTGTGCTTGAGGTGAGACCCAGGGCCCTGAATGTGGTGGGCAAGAACTATGCCGCTGAGCCACGCCCCCAACCCCTCACTGGGGGATTCTAGGCAGGGGCTCTGCCACTGAGCCACGCCCCCAGCCCCTCACTGGGGGATTCTAGGCAGGGGCTCTACCACTGAGCCACGCCCCCAGCCCCTCACTGGGGGATTCTAGGCAGGGGCTCTACCACTGAGCCACACCCCCAGCCCCTCACTGTGGGATTCTAGGCAGGGGCTCTACCACTGAACCACGCCCCCAACCCCTCACTGGGGGATTCTAGGCAGGGGCTCTACCACTGAGCCACGCCCCCAGCCCCTCACTGGGGGATTCTAGGCAGGGGCTCTACCACTGAGCCATTCCCCCAGACTTGGTTGTCAGAAAGACTATCTCCCTGTGCATCGCAGGCAGGCCTTGAACTCCCCATCTGCCTGCTTGTCCACCAAAGTTCTGGGGTTGCAGGGCTGAGCCACCACACCTGTCACTCACGTATATTTTTTATTCGTGGATTGAGTTTTCTAGGGCACCACTTAGCATCTAGTCACCCATTTGCCATCTTTCTTTCTTGTCATGTCTTTGACTCACCCAGGCCCTATATTTAATTACTCTGGTGACTTTAAGGAGCACCCCGTGGACATTTTGAAGGATGGACCCAGTCAGACTCTCTGGTGTTTTTCTCCTGACTAGATGGGGTGACGTGGGTTTGGAGAGGCAGACACCCAGGCTTAGTGCCTGCTCATTACATCGTACCAAAGGTATGTGGTCTAGGGCCTGGGGATGTGACTCAATGGCTAGAGTGACTGCCTAGCATGTGTAAGACCCAGTGTTCAGTTCCCAGAATCACAGAGAGAAGAATCTATTTTTTGTTTGTGTAAGTTCGTGTATTTGCTTGTGTTTGCATGCGTGTATGCGTGTGCATACTTGTATAGCTTTATATAGTCTGATGTTGCTTTCCACCCTCCAATCTGGGGATAAAAGGCAGATGATCAAGCTTTTGTGGTGAGTGCTGTAATCCACCGAGCCATCCCTAATTCTTTGATTTCTTTGTTTAACACTGTTATGGACCCTGTGTTTTGGTTGTTTTTTTTTAAGTGGATTTCTTTTGTTTGTTTGTTTGTTTTCTGAGACAAGGTTTCTCTGTGTGACAGTCCTGGCTGTCCTGGACTCGCTTTGTAGACCAGGCTGGCCTTGAACTCAAGAGATCCTCCTGCCTCTGCCTCCTAGTGCTGGGATTAAAGGCATGTGCTACTTCTCCTGGCTTTAAGCAGATTTCTTAAAAAGATATATTTATTTTTATGTCTGAGTGTTTTACCTGTATGTATTTATATGCATTTTGTGGATGCCTGGTGCCCATGGAGGTCAAAGTAGGACTTCAGATCCCCTAGAACTGGAGTTACGGATGATTGTGAGCCAACATATGGGGGGTGGGCATTAAACCCAGGTCCTGTGAAATAGCAGCCAGTGCTCCTAACTGCTGAGCCATCCAGCCCCATAATGACTTCTTAAATTAAGTTTTTTAAAGTATAAAGCAATGAGTCCCACAATGACATTGAATACCGGTCCTTATACCTTCTCTTATCCCTCCCTCTTCCTTCCTTCCCTCCAATTTCCCTGTTTCATTTCACAAAGAAATACTTAAATCGAGGTTCTGCCTATCAGAGACTTTGTGCAATTTTTTCTTTCTGCCCACATTGTTTCCCCCTCCCTTGCATCTTCTCTTTAGACTGGTCCTTTCCCTCTGACTCCTTTTTGAGGCTTTAATTAAAGTTGACAGTATGACACAGAAGTCGCCAGAATGAAACACTCAAAACCTGGACCGGGCCACGTCCAGCTCTGACCCTCAGAAAGTCATCTAGAAGTTTCATGCCTAAGTCTTAAGATAATAGAATTAGGAGGATGGAAGTTTAATCCAGCCATTTAGCGATGATTAGATGAGATCAGGGCTGGGACATCAGCCGTCCCCTGCAGCCTGTGCTGTGGTAGCATAAGGAAACAGAAGCTGGCTTGGTGCCACATGCCTGTAATCTCAGTTTGGAAGCTCAGAGTTCAAGACCTGCTGGAGCTGCGAGAAACCCCGACTCTGGGGGGTGGGGCAGGGATGTAGCTTAATTGGTAGGGTGTTTGCCCAGTGTGCAAACCCTCTCCAGAACCATGTTCCTTAGACTTACAGCTTCAGTGTGCTCCGAGCTAAATCAGTCTACCCTTTTTCTCTAAAGTGACCTGCCTCAGGTATTTCATTATAGTAACAAGAACCAGACTGATACATACCATCAGGTAAAGCAGCATCATTTTCTTTGCCGTGGGTACTGGTGCCTTTCCCAGTAAGGAAAGCACTACCTGCTGGCCACCTTCTGTGGGGAATCAATTCTCGTATTAATTACATGCTCAAACAAATTTGTTTGACTTTGTAAATTTGAGGATGAGGAGGAATTGGAAATCTTGTCATTGCAAAGAAACATAGAGGCCAGGTCATAAGACCAGAAGGCACACATGCCCTCTGTGAGTTCTAAGAGATTGCTTGGCAGACCAAGAAATATAGACTTTGAATAGATTGAAGAGAGGTTATTTGGGCTAGGACTATGGCTCAGTGGTAGAGCATCTGCCTAGAATCCCCCAGTGAGGGGCTGGGGGCGTGGCTCAGTGGTAGAGCCCCTGCCTAGAATCCCCCAGTGAGGGGCTGGGGGTGTGGCTCAGTGGTAGAGCCCCTGCCTAGAATCCCCCAGTGAGGGGCTGAGGGCGTGGCTCAGTGGTAGAGCCCCTGCCTAGAATCCCCCAGTGAGGGGCTGAGGGCGTGGCTCAGTGGTAGAGCCCCTGACTAGAATCCCCCAGTGAGGGGCTGGGAGTGTGGCTCAGTGGTTGAGCCCCTGCCTAGAATCCCCCAGTGGGGGACAGGGGGTGTTGCTCAGCAGTAGAGCACTTGCTTAATATATCTGAAGCTCTGGCCCCTTCAGTACCAGCCTTGATAATAATCATCTTTGCAGTGTCTAGTGTGACCACAAAATTGGAATAGTGTAGTGTTGAGCACCCCCACCCAAGCTGATCGAGCTTTTAGTATTTACTAAAAGTCAGAAGATGTTTGAATTTCTTTCCTTGTCCTCATCATGTCCCAGGTCCCTATGTAGTTAATCAGTGGAGTGGCATGCCCTTCCTTCGTTATATATACAAAACCATTCAAAATAATTTATTCTTCAGCTGGGCCTGGTGGTGCACACCTTTAATCCCAGCACTCGGGAGGCAGAGGCAGGCGGATCACTGTGAGTTCAAGGCCAGCCTGGTCTACAAAGCAAGTCCAGGACAGTCAGGGCTACACAGAGAAACCCTGTCTTGAAAAAAAAAATTCTTCTTCCTCCTTCACCCAAATTTTTAAATTTTAAATTATACGTATGCATATGTGTCTGTAGTGTGCACATGAGTCTGGGTGGTGGTGTGTCCTGAAGGGAATGTTCTGTCTGTCCTCAGGAGCGGTAATTACAGGAAGTTGTGGGCACCGAATGTGAGTGCTGAGAAGTGAAATGTGGTGTTCAGAAAACGTATCAAGCGCCTTTAGCTGTTGAACCATCTCACCAGTGCCCCTTCACACCTTAAAAAGCAGTTTAAAATTACATTTATTTATTGTGTCAGTGTAGAGGTGTGAGGGCACTCATGTGGAGGTCGGAGCTCCACTTGGCTGGAGTCCACCAGGGAGTGGGAAGAGGGCACCTGCCACCAGGCCTGATGACTTGTGTTTATTCTCTGGAACCCATCTAGTGGGAGAGAGAGTCCTGCACATTGCCCTTTGACCTCCACATGTGCCACACATGTGCCCTCTTCATCACAATAAAGTAATAAAATAAAGTTGCCTTCATCCATTCACAGAGGAGTGCTAACTACACCCACAGTTGCTTCTGGAACATTCTTACTACCCCCTAAAGACCCCTGTGGCTGTGAGTTCTCTACCCCGCCATCAGTAAGGTTCCTGGCTGCCACTAGCCGGCTTTCTGTGTCTGGACCCAGCTTATCTGGACACTTCATTCCTGTGGCGTGTCCTGCTGGCCTTTGCGGCCTACCCCCCCACCCCCACCCCCGCTTCTGTTCCACTTCCTGTTTTCTGGTCCCTGTGCCACCACGGCTCCTGGCCTCTTTGCTTCTTACGGCTGCTTGGTGCTTTTATATGGATCTTCATTGAGGTTGATCCATCTGCTGATTGGCTTATGAGTTGTTTCCACCTCTGACTCTGACGAACAAGGTGCTGCAGACACATGTAGACCCACACATATAGACGTACATACACACACATATATACACATGTGGACATAGGTTTCTCTTTTTGAGACAGTGTCTGGCTATGTAATTCAGGCAGGCTTCAGCCTCATTTTGTAGATTAAGTTGGCCTTGAATATATGATCCTTCTGCCTCAGCCTCCTAAGTAGCTTGGTTTAGACTACAGGCCTATGGTACCACACCTGCCTGCACAAGGCGTTTTCCCAAATTAGCCATGTTTGGTTCACTATTTGAGCAATAGAGTACATAGCCTTTTAAAGCATAGTGTGGTGAGTTTTACCAATGTTATCCAAGTAAACATCATGAGGACTGACTTCAGAGTATCTTCATCATCCTAGAAGGCTCCCCAAGGGCCCTTGATGGTCCATCTTCTCTCTCCTTCTTGAGACTTACACACCTCTGGTTTTTCCCCATTTCTAGAGATTGTCGTAAATGGGCTCAATGTTGTCATCTCTGTTTTGACTTTCTTTATGCCCATTATGTCAGGTACATCCATGTTGCTTCGTGTGCCAGAAATGCATTCCCTGATTGCCAGAGCAACACCCCATCCCATGCCTGAGCTCAGTGCTAGGACAGGTAATAGACAGTTTCCGGGCTGGGGCTTTTTGTTTTCAAACCCAGGGGCATTATCCATGTTAGGAAGAGCTCTACCACTGAGCCACACCCCCAGCCCCTCACTGGGGGAGTCTAGGCAGGGGCTCTACCACTGAGCCACGCCCCCAGCCCCTCACTGGGGGATTCTAGGCGGGGGCTCTACCACTGAGCCACGCCCCCAGCTCCTCACTGGGGGAGTCTAGGCAGGGGCTCTACCACTGAGCCACGCCCCCAGCCCCTCACTGGGGGATTCTAGGCGGGGGCTCTACCACTGAGCCACGCCCCCAGCTCCTCACTGGGGGAGTCTAGGCAGGGGCTCTACCACTGAGCCACGCCCCCAGCTCCTCATTGGGGGATTCTAGGTGGGGGCTCTACCACTGAGCCACGCCCCCAGCCCCTCACTGGGGGATTCTAGGTAGGGGCTCTACCACTGAGCCACGCCCCCAGCCCCTCACTGGGGGGATTCTAGGCAAGCCCTGATGGACTGACTTCTCTTTATATGAATTAGGAGAACAGATTCCTTTTTGCAAGCGATTGTTGTCAAGTCCAAGCACAACCTGAACTGTGTACCCTCAACAACATATATGAAGCTGTATGTTTTAATTATTAAACAGTTATTTATTAATAACTATATTCACTTGTAACAAATACACTTATTTAACTACTATTCCTATAAATTCCTACAATCCCTATGAATGCCTACAACCCCTAAGACCTAACCACTAAACCTCTCCCTAACTATTTCAACAGTCTCTGGGGCAGGTCCTCAGGCGTCAGGAACAGTCTCTGTGGTAGACCCTTTAATGCACTTTCTTCTGGGATATCTCAGACGTAGATTCGTCAGGGTAAATTGGCTATGGGGGTTTCACCTTAAATAAGGCTTGAGGCTTTCTTCTCTCTGGGAGACCTCAGGTGTCTGTAGGCCAACTTATTTCCTTCATATCAGCAACTCTGCCGCTCTACCTCAGTCTTTAAAGCTGGCCACAGTTCAGACAGATCAAACCCCTCTAGGCAAAAGCTGAGCCACAGGGTTTAGTCCTTGGCCTTTTGCTGTCTTGCTGAGGCTTTCTCTGCTTACCAGCTTCTTTCTGCCTCAGAGATATCTGGCCATCTGTCCACCAGCACTTTCTCCATCAGAGTATACAAACTACTCGTTGTCCTTTTTAGCGTGAGGACTCTTAGCATCGGAGCTCGCTAGCATCTGCTCTCTACCATGGAGCCCCTAGCACGCCCTCTCCCGCGCTCATCCACTTGTCCTTAAATAGGATCGCTCCTTGTTCCACCTACTTCAGCTTAATTTGGGCTCTGCCCACTTAGCAGCTGAAAACAATGCCAGGTTATAAAGTCTTTCCTTGTTTCACCTGGCTTCAACCCTGTTTTTCAGTCCATAGAGACTCCCCTCGTTTCACGTGACTTCATCCATAAGCTGATAAGCTAATTGCTCACAGCCAAGTTGATCTTCATGCCCCAGATTAAGAGACTGTATCAGAAACCTAGATATTTACTAAATCTAATTTATATTAATCTAACTCCCTTACACATGTACAACTGTATACAAGGGAATGTGTGTTTGTGTGTGTGTGTGCTTTGTCTGACATTATGTATACAGTACATAAATGAACAACATAATAATGTTCTATGGCACTATAAGAAATAGCACAACATTATGGTTTAAAACCATTATGGGTTAGCTAGGCAGGCAGTGGTGGCGCACGCCTTTAATCCCAGCACTCGAGACGCAGAGGCAGGTGGATCTCTGTGAGTCTGAGGCCAACCTGGCCTACAGAATAAGTCCAGGACATCCAGGGGCTACACAGAGAAACCCTGTCTTGAAAACCTCCACCCACCCAACCCAAAAAAGTAAAATCTGGGTATGATGGCACAAGCCTGTGCCCAGCACTTTGGAGATGAAGGGAATAGGATCAGGAGTTTTGGGACTTTCTTGGCTACATAGCAAATTTGAGGTCACCCTGGCCTACATGAGACTGTCTTTTAAAAGGTCTGAAAAGAAACGAAACACAGTATGTGGCTCCCGGGGCATGCTCCATCTCTAATGGGGAAGATAGTTGAGGTAGCTTGTGGCAGTGGCCAGAGACACATGGAGGAAACCTGGGCCACCTCCACTGCCTGAGGCTTCCAAATCCCCTACCCTCACCCCACCCTCATGACTGGACTTTGGACAGGGCAGTCTTGCTGGCATGAGGAAGGGACTACGAAGATGCCTCTTTTTATGCTTGTGGGGACTTGCATTGTGTCTGAATCTAGAGAGTTGTATGCGTTGTCCGTTGCTGTGTCCAGCATGGTGGAAGGCCAACTCTGATGGCCTCTGTCTTCCAGTGGTGGATAAAAATGAGGACTAACTAGCAAAGGGTAGCTGGGTTTCAAGGGGGGCACTCCTGTAATCCTAACACTTGAGTGAGATTGAGGCAGGAGAATCATGAGTTTGAGGTCAGCATGAGCTACAAAATGAAACCCTATTTCTACAGATATTCAGTAGGTGTTTGGAGGCAGGCAGTCCTTGAGGAATTATTAAACCTAGTCTTCTCTCTCTTTCTCTCTCTCTCTCTCTCTCTCTCTCTCTCTCTCTCTCTCTCTCTTTGCTTTTTGTTTTCTCCAGACTGGGTTTCTTTGTATAGCCCTGACTGTCCTGGACCCGCTTTGTAGACCAGGCTGGGCTCTAACTCACGGAGATCCACCTGCCTCTGCTTCCTGAGTGCTGGGATTAAAGGCGTGTGCCACCCCGTCTGGCTTCTTTTTTTATTTTTAATTTTTTATTACATTTTAAAGTGTTTTATTTGTGGGGAGGGTGAGAGATTGTCCCTGTACATGTGTGGCAGACAGGGCTTTCTTTCCTCCTTTCACTGTGTCCTGAGGATCAAACTCACATCATCCTGCTTACAGGGAAACCCTTCACCTCCCAAGCCACCTCACCGACCCCAAACCTAGTGTTTCTCCATACTATAGATCTTCAGGTGGGGTTTCCAGCCTCAAGGTCCTTGCTTCTTGGTGGTGGAATTGCTGCCACAGGGCCGGTCAAGTCAACTTCGTCCAAGCTGGAAGGCAAGCTCCCTCTTTGTTTACCTGAGGAACTTGTTCTGTGACTTCCACTGTCTTACAGAAGCCAAGCCCCTACACTTTAGTGTGGACTGTGTGGTACCATGGCTACCATAGCTTCAGGGGAAGCTGAGAGTGATCGTAAAGGAGATAAGGATGCCCGTCCCCACTCCCGCTCCCAGCACTTAATACCTCACTTTGTCTCTCTCTCTCTCTCTCTCTCTCTCTCTCTCTCTCTCACACACACACACACACACACATAAAATGTGCTTTTCTAAAATAGAGTTTTCTATTCTGCCATTCTACTGTGTGTTCCGTACTGGCTTTATTACAGTTTGTATGTGTGCTTTCCCCTGAGGGATGAGGGGAGGAGTTGAGACAAATTTTACTTGTATGACCCAGGTTGGCCTCCTCGAACCAGTAATTCTCCTGCCTCAGCCTCCAGAGTGCTGGGATTAGGAGCTACCACACCCAGTTTATTTGATTGTTTTAAACCAGTCCCTGACCCAAGCCTGCCCCCCCAGCTTTTTCCCAACAGTCAGAGGCTTTGTTTATGGAGCTGGCAGGCCATCCATGGAGCAGCAGCCAGGCTTGTGTGAGTGAGAAAGCCAGGACGGAGGTGGTGGGGTGCTGGTGATGGGAAGCAGCAGGTGGGCTCAGCCTTGTGGCCAGCACTCCAGCAGCTGTGATACAGTTCTGTGGGTTCATCCCCGTCACTCCCCCTCCCGCCCCCAGCCTTGGAGGGACCATAAGGGTCGCTAACATCGTTCTGGGAAATGAACAGTAGTCTTTCTTTTGAGTTTACTGGAGCCTTTGAATTCCGGATTCTGCTAGCAGGCGGGCTCCCCTGAAGCTCCCAATGACTCGCAAAACTGTGGTTGCATTCCGAGTGGAGGAGGGATCCTCAGGGCTTTCTGGAAGGACACCCTGTTACTGCTCTTCTCCCAGAGTGTTTGCAGTTGGCAGGACTGGTGGGGAAGAATCAGAGCTTCAGACTCATGGGGTCTGAGTTCAAGTTCTGGCCCCACGGTATGGTTAGGACCCAGTGTCCTCACTGCCTGTGTGTTACTGTCTTCTTACTGGAAATCATGACTCAGTTTTGTTTCTCTGTCACTGTCACTCAGTGGGGACAGGGCCTGATGCCAAAGAACACGCTCCAGTAATGTGGGCTCAATGGTGTATCTGTCAGCTTTGGTTGGGAGGGGTACACAGTAACAAGTGAGACCTGGGACTCAGTCACTAAAGGAGAGAGCTGCAATAACAAGTGGGCTCCTGATCTCTGCAATTACAGTGACAAAGATTGGGCTGCTTGTGTATATCTTCATCATGGGTTGGCTGTGCCTCTGTCATATGTCCACTCTGTCCTGAGACAGAGTCAGAGCCGTGACACTGTGGGTTCCATCTGTGTCGCTCAACTCACAAGCCTGACTTCCATACCAGGGATTGTCAGCAGGTGCTGCTGTTTGGGGTCAGCAGCTTTGCATACATTTTTGTGGGCTGAGCTAGGAAGGACCATCCCTGGGTGAGAACCACTGGCCATGTCCTCATCCGCACCACAGCCACTGACAGAGCTCTCAAGCATCTTTACCTCTCCCTACATACAGGAGGCATTTAAGGAATACCCTTTGAACAAAAAGATAGACTTGTGGTGGTTTTTTGTTTGTTTGGTTGGTTGGTTCTTTTTTTGTTTTTGTTTTTTGATTTTTTTTAATTACATGTGTTTATTCCAGTTACATCTCCCTCACAGCCCCCTTCATGCTTGTGTTTTTTGTTAGTTTGTTCTTGTTTTTTTGGGGGGGTAGTTTTTTGTGTTTGTTTTTGAGACAGGGTCTCTGTAGCCCTGGCAGTCCTGGCCTCAAACTCAAGAGATCCGCCTGCCCCCGCCTCCTGAGTGATGGGATTAAAGGCGTGCACCTGCCTAAGAATGGACTTGTTTATCTTCCACTGTGAATTCATTTATTTGTTCTATACATTCATTGAGCTTCTCTCTGCCACCACAGCGTGGGATTCAGAGATCTCAGGCAGGAAACAGGTAACAACCCCTGCCCTGGGCTTGTGGCAGGGATACAATAAAAGGGAAGTAGGCCATCAGACATGAGCTAGTTGATAGTAATGTGTTTGTTTGTTTTTGGTTTTTGGTTTTTCGAGACAAGGTTTCTCTGTGTAGCCCGGGCTGTCCTGGACTCACTTTGTAGACCAGACTAGCCTTGAACTCACAGAGATCCACCTACCTCTGCCTCCCTAGAGCTGGGATTAAAGGCGTGCGCCACCACGCCCGTCACTAATGTGGGTTTTATTTTGTTTTTGTTTTTTTTCTGGGGTGGATAATTACATTTTTATTCATTTTATTTTTTTACATTTTATGTGTATGGGTGCTTTGCCTGCATGTATGCCTGTAAGGTCTTCAGTGGCCAACCCAGGGCCTGGAATCACAGATGGTTGTCAGCTGCAATGTGGGTGCTGAGAATTGAACCTTGGTCTTCTGGAAGAGCAGTCAGTGCTCTTTGGTGGGTTATCTCCACTAATTAAAGGTGAATTAAAGTATAAAGGCAGGTTTATTGGGGGCAGCTCTCTGGCGGGCTCCCTGGCCCCAAGGAACAGACGCCTGGGAAGTTACTATGCAGACCAGAGACAGAGAAGGGGGTGAGGCAGAGAGAGGCAAGAAACCAAAATGTCTTGGTTGTGTAGGGAAGATCTTCCGGGGGAGGGGATACCGTGGCCTCTGGGCTCATGGCAGTTCATGGCAGAGGGCGGGTTATGCATCCACACCTTGTGACAGGTAGGGACTGAGGGGTGCTTGGAGAACCTGGAGGCCAGATCTGCTTTGATGTGTTAGATAGGCACAAGAAGGCATCTGAAACAGAGCACTCGACCACTGAGCCATCCATCTCTCCAGCTCAGTTTGATTTATTTTGCATATGTCCATACACGTGTAGAGAGACAAAACGGGTGGTGGTCACACTTTGCGGTGGGTGACTTTGCTCACTGAGCCCTCTTGCTGGCCTCTGGTTTTGCTTTCTTCTTCTTCTTCTGAAGCAGGCCCTTGTGTAGTCTAGTGTGGCCTTGGCCTTACCACGTATCTGAGGATGCTCTTGACCTTCTGGTGCACCTCTTTCTCAGCCTTCTGTCTAGAGCAGTGGTCCTCGACCTCCCTAATGCTGCGACCCTTTAGTACAGTGCCTCATGTTGTGGTGACCCCCAACCATAGAATTATTTTTTGTTGCTACTTCATAGCTGGAATCTTGTTACTGTTATGAGTCATAATGTAAATGTTTTTGGAGATAGAGGTTTGCCAGGGGATTGCGACCCACAGGTTGAGAGCCGTTGATCTGTGTGTTCATGTTAGAGCTTCCTGAATGTTCCGTCATACCTGCTACACTTTATTGATCTGTCTGTCCGTGGCCACTCAGGCATCTTCCTCTGAGCTGTTGTGGAAAACGCTATGGTAGCCTCTGGTGTACAGATCCCTCCTTAAGACATTTGATTCTTTTGCACACATACCCAGAAGTGCAGTTACTGTGCTGAGTGCTACTGCTATTTTTAATGTTCTGAGGAACTGCCAAACCTTGCTCCACAGCAGCCAACAGGGTTTGCACTCCCGCCAGCAGTGAGCAAGGGCTTCGGTTTCCCACAGTCCTGCCAAAACTTGCTACTTCCCAGTTTCTTTATGGTAGCTGCTCTGAGGGGTGTGGGGCTTCATCTCCTTGGGGCTTTGAGTGCATTTCCCCCATGATGAGTCACGCTGGGCATCCTTTTGTGTGCTATTGGCTGTTTGTGTATTTTCTCTGGAGATCAAACCCAGGATCCTTGTACATGCTAGGCATGTCAACTGCCACTTAGCCACACCCCCAGCCCCTCACTGGGGGATTCTAGGCAGGGGCTCTACCACTGAGCCACACCTCTGCCTCCAACTCCTCACTGGGGAACACTCTCGATCTCTCTCTCCTCTCTCTTTCTGTCTCTGTCTCTCTCACATACACACTCTCTTGTTTCTCTCTTGCTTGCTGTCTCTTTCTGTGTGTTTGGAGCCAGAGAACAATCTGTGGTGTCATCTTCTTTTGAGATAGTCTCTCACCGGGCATAGTGGCGCACTCCTTTAGTCCCAGCACTCAGGAGGCAGAGGCAGGCAGATCTCTGTGAGTTCAAGGCCAGCCTGGTCTACAAAGTGAGTCCAGGACAGCCAGTACTGTTACACAGAGAAACCCTGTCTTGAAGGGAAAAAAAAAAAAAAGAGAGAGAGAGACAGTCTCTCAGTGAACTTGAGCCCACCAACACAGACGCTACCTGGCCAGCAAGCCGCAGAGATCCTCTGCCTCACCCGTGCTGAGGTTACAAACGTGGGCTACCACACCCAGATTTTTACTAGGGATAAGTGCTAGTAATCAAACTCAGTTTCTAATGCTTGCAAAGCTTCACTTTTCCTAACTGAGCCTTCTCCCCCAGCTTCTCTTCCTTCCTTCCTTCCTTTCTTTCTTAAACATGATTACTGCAAAGCCAGGTGTGGTGACTGACATATCTTTAATCCCGGTGCTGGGGAGGTAGAGGCAGGTGGCTCTCTGAATTCCAGGATAGCCAGAGCCCCATACATAGTGAGACCCTGGCTCAGATAAAACAAACAAACAGAAACAAAAACATGACTACCACAAAGAAACCCAAGAATAATGAACGTTCAACAGTTAGAAGTGCTGTGTGGTTGTTCTTTGAGGCAGGATGATCACTGGGACTGGAGAAAGCTAGGCCAACCTGGGAAACATAGCATGGTGGTACATTCTTGTAATCTCAGGATTTAGGAGGCTGAGGCACAAGGCTGCCATTAATTTGAAGTCCCTGTAACTCACATAGTGATACCTCACCTCAAAAAGCAAAACCAGGCCAGGTGCAGTGGCTCATGCTTTTAATGCCAGCATATAGGGGTCAGAACAAGGCCCAGGCAGGTGCATCTCTGAGTTCAAGGAGGACCCCATGGTCTATATAGTGAGCTCCAGGATGGCCAGGGCAACAAAATGAGAGGAGTTGGGTGGAGCTGTCTCGTGGTGGTCCATGCCTTTAATCCCAGAATTTGGGAGATAGAGGGAGGCGGATAAATTCAAGGCCAGCCTTGTTTACAGAGTGGGTTCCAGGACAGTCAGGGCTACACAGAAAAGCCCTGTCTTACATTTATATTTATATAAACAAAAGGGTGGCAAAATGGCTCACCAAGACTAATGACCCGGGTCCAATCTCTGGTGACAGCATGGAGAAAACTGATTCCTACATGTTGTCCTCTGACTTCCACACATGCTGAGGTAGGACACATACCAATTATAAGTGTAAAGACAACAGAATAAGAAACAGTTTCCACAGTAAACTCATTGCTTCCCCTCAGTTACCCTCTAGGAACCCATTTGGAGACAGTTGTTTGCAGAGATTGGACCAAGCAAAAGCAGGATTGTAGGGACAGTGATGGTGAAGCCACCTTTGGAGCTAGTTAAAGACCTTGCAGTTCCCTTGCAGTACCAAGCAGCACACCTAGAACCCAGTAAGAGAGGGCCTGTGCCCCGGGGCCTCTGACAGGTGCTTTGTAAACCTTCCACATTTCATATCTCAAGCAGATGGGAACTGGGTCAAAAGTAACTCAGCCAGAGTTTTGTTTTGTTTTTTGAGCCGGTCTCTCTGTGTAGCGTTGTCCCTTGACTGTCCTAGACTCAAACTCACAGAGATCTGCCTGCCTTTGCCTCCCCGGGGTGCTGGGATTAAAGGTGTTAATTAAAGTGTACCATTGTCCCCTGACTGTCCTGTGCTGGGATTAAAGGTGTTAATTAAAGGATTAAATCACCACACCTGGCTAAGAGCTGTTGTCTTAACATTCTTGCCACATTAGCTTCAGTCTCCTAAGACATTGAGAGAAGGCTGGGGGGTCACAGGACAACTTGTGGGAGTTGGTTCTCTCCTTCCACCATGTGGGTCCCCACTGATTGAATTTAGGTCATCAGGCTGTACCTACTGAGCCATGTCACCACTGTGATTTTGTTTGGTGTGTAGCCCAGGCTGGCCTCAAACTCAGCATCCTTCTGCCTCTGCTTTCCAGGAGATGGGACTACAGGTGTGGGCCAGTGTGCCTGTCTGGCCGGCTGGGATTTTTATTTTCTGATGATTTCCTGGTTTGAAGCATCCTTGGGACACTGGTGCAGTTTGTCATTTGTAAACCACAGAGGCTGATGGGTGTCTTCTGGAAAGAGCCGATTCGCGAGGTGACACCAGGACATTCAAAATAAGGTCCTTTTGCAAGAAACCAAGGCCATGTGTTGAGTGGCTAATGGGACAGTTGTGGCCACAGGCTTGCAGAAACCAGACACTTTATTCCCCAGGACACGGGTGCCATATCTGAGGGAGTGTTGTGGCTGCTTAATACAACACACCTGTTTCAAATAATAAGAACTGGCCATGGGGCAGATGTGGTGCTACACACCTTTAATCTCCACCCTTGGGAGGCAGAGGCAGGCTTTTATGAGCTCCAGGCCAGCCAGGGCTACATAGTGAGAAGGTCTCCTTCCCTCATTCCTCCTCTTCCACCAAATCAAAGAATTGGCCCTAGAAGGGTGCAGGTATGACAGCTCAGTGGCTGAGCACCTGCCTAGACCCCCAGTGAAGGGCTGGGCGTATGGCTCAGTGGTAAAACACAAGTACCTTGTTTCAGTCCTTAGAACAAAAAATAGTAATACAGCCGGGCGTGGTGGTGCACACCTTTAATCCCAGCATTGGGGAGGCAGAGGCAGGTGGATCTCTGTGACTTCGAGGTCAGCCAGGGCTCTGTTACACAGAGAAACCCTGTCTTGAAAGAAAAAAAAAAGATTTCTTTGTGTGCCTTTTTTGTTTTTGTTTTTTTTTTTCCTGAGGGAGGGTTTCTCTGTGTAGCCCTGGCTGTCCTGGAACTCACTCTGTAGACCAGGCTGGCCTCAAAGTCACAGAGATCCACCTGCCTCTGCGTCCGCAGAGCTAGGATTAAATGCGTGCACCACTACGCCTGGCTGCTTTGTGTGACTTTAAGCTTGGTTTTTCTCTCTTTCCCCTTCCCCTTTTTCTTTTTGGTTTTTTGAGACAGTGTTTCTCTGTGTAATAGCTTTGGCTGTCCTGGACTTACTTTGTAGACCAGGTTGGCCTCAAACTCACAAAGATCCGCCTGCCTCTGCCTCCCAAGTGCTGGGAATAAAGGCGTGTGCCAACATGCCCGGCTATAATCTTCCTTTGTAGCCCACGCTTACCTGTAATTCTCCATCCTCCTGGTCAGCTTCCCCAGTGTCAGGATTATAAAAATGTGATCCCTGGTCTTTCCAATCTCCCTCTCTTTCCTATCTTGTACTCTCTTCTAGATTCCTCCCTCCCGCCTCCATCCCTCCATGCATGTCTTGTACCTACCTGCTTGTGACCTTCCTCACTCACAACTTCTCTCTTTTCTTTCCACAGCTGGCCCCCCAAAGGACACTGTCAAAGTCCCCAGCCCGGGGCCCTGCATAGACCTGGAGTGGCCACCCCATCCTTCCCTTCATGATTCGTTCATAGCACAGGTAACCAGGGAAGACCCCAGATTCACTCTTGGAGGAGCAGTTGTTTCTCTGAGTACTTGTAGGAGCCCACTGGCATCTGATTTGCAGAACCTGGCTTAGCGATCTCCTTCAGTCCCTCCTCTCCACCCTGCATCCCCCATGTACAGCTGTAGGAAGGATGTTCCTCAAGCTTAACCTTTTCCTGTACTAAAGCAATGTGAGTGTAGCTCAGTGGTAGAGGGCCTACCTAGAATCCCCCAGTGAGGGTCTGGGGGCGTGGCTCAGTGGTAGATCCCCTGCCTAGAATCCCCCAGTGAGGGGCCAGGGGCGTGGCTCAGTGG
>CAJQZJ010026257.1:6667922-6681546 GCA_907164525.1 Lophiomys imhausi
GCTCAGTGGTAGAGCCCCTGCCTTGAATCCCCCAGTGAGGGGCTGGGATGTGGTGCAGTTCTAGAGCATCTATGAGGCCCTGCAACAACCACAATAACAACAAAGAAAGGAAAGGCCAGGAAGATCATTCAGTTGGTAATGGAGCTTTGTCCTGAGCTGTAAGTCCCCACAACTTGGGGACTGTGGTCTTCATTGTGTCCAGTTCATGATATTGGAAGGGAAAGACTAACATGAGGCCCGTGGGTGGGTGGAGGTGCCAAAAGGAGGGAAAGGTGTGTGGGTGTGTCTGGCCTGGACACTTCTAAGGGTTTGTTCCTAGGAGTTTAAAAAGATAGTCGGGGGCAGATAGATGCTTAGATGATCAAATGGATGTGTAATAGGAGAGTAGGTAGGAGGATGGATGGATGTTTGGAAGGATGGAGAGGGAAGGGGGCAGATGCTTAGGAAGTCAGGTAGGGACTGAGGAGCTTGTTCAGTTGGTTAAATTCTTGCAGAGACCTGAATTTGATTCCCAGAGCCCATATAAAGAACCCCTGGGTCATGGAATCCCAGCTCTGGGAAGGGGGGAGATCATAGGATACGTGGGGTGAGCTAGCTGGTTAACCTAGCCTAATTGGAGAGCTCCAGCTCAATGAGAGACCCGACCTCTCCTCCTAACCCCCATCCCCAGGGGCTGACTACGCTAACCTTTGTTGTGGGCTCTGACAGTGCCAGCCAGCGGTGAGCACCAGAGACCTCCAGACAAACGTTAGCCGTCTGCATCCTCATCATTCAGTGGGGCCCAGCCCCACACTGCCACCTCTCTGGCCCAGGCTTATGACTCCCCCTCCCCCACCTGCCTCAGTCCCCACCTTCATTATCACCTGTGACCTATCCTTTGCTTGAGACCCACACTGCATAAGTCTATGGGATTCACTCAGACTATGGTGGCCTTCCTGTTGCTTTCACCCCACCCTCCCTCCCTTTCTCTGTCTCATTTAATACTCAGGACAGACCCCTGCCACACCTGTTGGGCCACACAAACTGTTCAGAAAACAGGACAGTAGTGGGGTGTGAAGTGCATAGCCTCGGGGGTGTATAGAGACAAGGTTGGCAAACTCAAGCTGAACCTGCCTAGTGTGAGCCACAGTCATCCTGTGACGTGGGTTTGAGACAACCCTGAGGGAGCAGTTCAGATTATTTTGTTTTTGAGACGGACTCACTGTGCAGGCCTGGCTAGTCTCAGACTCACAGACAGGTGCTGGGATCAAAGGCGTGTGCCCCCTTTACACCCAGCCAGTTTGAGTTTTGTCTCTGAATTAGTCTGTAACTCTCGAAGGTTATAAACTAGGATGGCACCCTGGAGATTGGAACAGGTGTGTACCCTAGGGTCCACACGTGTACAGCCCACTCACCGGAAGATGGAAGGTAGCCATTTAGGTACCTCCAGCACCTCACCCCCTAACTTGGGGGTGCCAGAGTTCATTTAGGTTTAGTGTAAGGCCTGTGCACCATCAGAGACCACTTAGTTTTGATTGATGCCACCATCATCATCACTGTCAGATGGGGGGGGCAGGGTTGGGCGTGAGGGCAGGAGGGTGAGAACACTGCTCTTTTCCTGGTCAGTATTTCTGCATGGGAGGGTCCCTGGGAGGTGATTCTTGGACCCTTCCATTTAGCTCTGTGAGTTACTCTGACCCCCTCCACTCCAGGCGCCCCCCCCTGAAGGGGCAGTTGGGCAGACTGCCTCAATCTAATCTTGTCTCCCTCACCCTCTTCCCACCCCTGCCCCATCTAGTGGAAATGGATGATGAGGATGGGAGATGCTTACTAGACGTGATTTGGTGAGTAAAGGGCTCCCCCACCCACCCACACCCGTCTCCCACACCCCTCCCTCCCCTCTCCTCCTCAGCCTGGCTCCTGAAGCTCTCTCTCCTTTTCCTCTCTCTTGCAGTGACCCTCAGGCCCTCAATGACTTCCTGCACGGATCCGAAAAGGTAAGTGCCAGAGGCATGGAGAGGCATTCCTTGGGCATGGGGGTGGAGGATCAGAAGGGAGAGCCAGGTCCCCTAAGTCTCTGCCTTCTCGCTCTATCATCTTCCTGTTAACCAAGTAAGTCAAAACGGAATATCCCAGCACTTTTTTTTTTTTAACGTGGACATGGTGCTGTATTTGGATATGCTTATTTAATTAAATATCACGCTAGATTAAAAAAATAAAAGGCAGCTGGGCATGATGGCGCACGCCTTTAATCCCAGCCCTCGGGAGGCAGAGGCAGGCGGATCTCTGTGAGTTCAAGGACAGCCTGGTCTACAGAGCGAGCTCCAGGACAGCCAGAATGATACAGAGAGACCCTGCCTCAAAATAAACTAAATAAATACATTCATAAGTAAATAGAAGTCATTCACTATTCGCTAAAGTTTTCTTTCAAAACTATCATGCAGAAAAAGACTGGAAAGAAATAATAAGAGAAGCCATAGTGATGGCCCTGTGGATAAGATAACATGCAGGCATGAGGACTTGAGCTCAAAATCCCCAGCCCCCATGTAAAATCAAGAAAGATGTTAAATTCAAAGGGACAGGATCAGTGAGATAGCACTGAGTACATTAGACTTGGTTAGGTGATTTTGATTTTTTTGTTTTGTTTTGAGGGAAGGTCTCTCCATATAGTTCTGGCTGTCCTAGGACTTACTAGATAGATCAGGTTAGCCTTGGCCTCATAGATCCATCTGCCTCTGCCTCCCTAGTGCTGGGATTAGTCATGCACCACCATACTTGACTGGTGTCCCGGAGACAGGTGCTGTCTGGGAAAATGGGACAATCTGGGGGACCTGTGGAACTATTTGTTTTCTGCAGTGGTATGACAGATTACCCTCACATGGTGACTTGTACATATTTGTTAAGCTTTTGCCATGTTGGAAATCCGGGTCAGGAATCTGGCTGGGTGGTCCTGGCTCAGGGATTACCCATGAGCTCACAGCAGTCTGTTTGTAACAGCTGCAATAGTCTAAGGCAGTGGCTCTCAATCTGTGGGTCGAGACCCCTTTGGGGTAGGATGACCCCCTTAAACAGGGGTCACCTAAGACCATCAGAAAACATAGATGTTAACATTCCAATTCATAGCTATAGCAAAATTACAGTTATGAATTTGTAATTTATAAAAAAAAAGTAGCAATGAAAATAATTATTTGGTTGGGGGTCACCACAACATGAGGAACTGTATTAAAGGGTCACAGCATTAGGAAGGTTGAGGAACACTGCTCTAAGGGCTTATCTGAGGTCAACAGATGTACCGACTCTGATTCTCCCCTGTGGTCACTGCCAGGGGCCCTATGTTCCTTTCTCATGGGCTTCTCTCACACATTGCTCAAATGTCTTCAGGATATGTCTGGCGTCTTCCCTTATCGCAAGCAACCCATGATAGAGCCAGGAGGAAGCCACAGTACCTTTTGTGACCTGGTCTCACAAGTCACACAGACCCTTTGGTGCTGCTAAGGGCTCTGAGTTCAGTCCCCAGCACCACATAAAATGAGGCATGATGGGGCACACCTGCAATCCCAGCACTCAGGAGGTAGAGACAGGAGATCAGAAGTTCAAAGCCAGCTCTAACTACTAGCAAGTTTGAGGGCAGTTTAGGCTATATGAGAGTCTGCCATGAGGAAGGAAAGAGGAAGGTGCCACTAACTCCAGTGTTCACATTGATAGGAGATGTAAGCACTGTCTGTTAAAGGAGAGGAATCACTGTGCTGAGCCCTCGAGAGTACAGTGGGGGGCTGGAGAGATGGTTCAGCGGCTAAGAGCACTAGTTGTTCTTCCAAAGGACCGGAGTTCAAACCCCAGCACCCACATGGCAGTTCACAGCTGTCTGTAATGGCCAGGTGTGGTGGTGCACGCCTTTAATCCCAGCACTTGGGTTCAGGAGGCAGAGGCAGGCGGTGAGTTGGAGGCCAGCCTGGTTTACAAAGCAAGTCCAGGGATATTACACAGAGAAACCCTATTTCAAATAACAGAGAGAGAGAACAATGGGATAGTAGCCTGGACTGCAGTATATACAATAGAGGGAGGCCAGGCATGGTGGTGCATTCCTCCTGCACTCGGTTACCTGTGTTAGGCTCAGTTCGGGTACCAAGATGCCCCAGGATTCATCAGGCCCTGTCCTCTAAGAAGCAGGCACACAACTATGTATTAGATGCAGTGTTGGGGAAAGGGGAGGGGCTCAGTGAGAAGTGTGGGGCAGGTGCCATGAGTAGGTGACACTGCCACAGCCCCTTAAGGTTGTGCCACCAGGAGGATTGTGAGTTCCCTGCAGCAGCACAGCTTGGATGCAAACCAAGAGGCCAAAGTCCCAAGATCAAGGCAGGCATGTCAAGGGGGTGGAGTCTTAGAGGCCAGGCAGGGGACTTGACATTGACTAGAAATGCCCTGGGTCAGGTGAGCCTGTGTCCACCCCCATTCTCTGGGACAGATACTCCTGTTCCCCCACACACCCCTCTCCTCTTTTTTTCTCAGCCCCAAATTGATTTCTGCTCTAGAGTCTGGTCCTGCCCTGTTCACGTTTGACCTTGGGTTGTGGGGGTTCTCGTTGCAGCTGGACAGCGATGACCTCCTGGATGCCCCTGTGGAGGCCCAGAGTGCCTTCTATGAAGGTCCTGGGGTAAGTGTCCTGCTATGGGTCATTGCCCACACTGTTGGCGCAGGAGAGAGGTACAGAGGGCAAGCCTGGGCGTGCCCTGGGTGGGGGTTCAGGAACCAAGCTGTCCCACCACCCTGGCCTGCTCTGGTGCTTTTGGTAGATATCATGTGTCCCTGGGGGAAGGGATTCTCCCCCTGCATGCCTCCATATCTACTTTAAAAGTGAAGGTAGCGGGCTGCAGAGAGAGCATTGAGCATGTACTCTGTGCTTGACTATGCCAGCCCCTTTCTTTGTATGTGTAGGAGATATGTGTGTGGGCACGTGTGTGCATGCACATGTGTGTGGGTACACAGGGATGTGTTTCTACATGTGGAGACCAAAGGCCAGCCTTGGGTATCATCACTTGTCAGGAACCATCCAACTTGCTTTATAAGGGCCTTCTACTGCCCTGGAACTTGCCAAGACTGGATGACCACCCAGTCCCTGGAGTCTGACTCTGCCTTCCCACAGTGGGGATTACTGGTGTCTCTTTTTTTTTTTTTTTTAATTGTTTTATGACTTTTATGTGCATGAATGTTTTGCCTGCGTGTATGTCTGTACATCATGTATGCACAATGCCTGTAGAGTCCAGAAGAGGGTGTTAGATCTCCTGGGACCTGGAGTTGCAGACGGTTCTAAGCCACCATGTGGGTGCTCGGGATGGAGCCCAGGTCCTCTGCAAGAGCAGCCAGTGCGTTTAACTGCTGAGCCACCTGCCCAGCTCTACCTGGCTCTCTGTGTATGCATGTGTGTGTGTATGTGCGTGTGTATTCCCCAGATCCCTCTTTCCCTTTTCTCCTACGTCACTCTGCTGCTCCTGCCCTCTTTTCTTTCCCTGATCCCTGTCATTGTAACTGTTATCCTTTTAACGTGTTACTTTATGAATAATTTCCATTTAGTTTGACATCAACCATAACGTTGTATTCCAAATAACCTTTTATAATAATGATCAGGTTCAGGAAAACAACTTAGATTTATAGACTAGTTACAACGGTGACCACTGTCTTGGTTATTTTAAGACCTTTAATTGAAGTTTATGTGTTTTGGTTTTCTGAGACAAGGCCTCATGTGGTCCCGAACAGCCAGAAACACACTACGTAGCTGAGGATGACTTTTCACTTCTAATCCTCCTGCCTCTACCCTCTAGTATTGGGATTATGAACAGAGCCTGAACTCAGGCTCTCTAGACAGGCACACATGCCCAGCCTCAACACTGACTATTTCATCTAGTCCAAATCTGATGAGCTGACATGCCTCCAGCCTGTGTATTGCCTGTGGCACTGTGTCATTTTCCTGTTGAGCTATGTTTGCCACTGATCAAGGTCACAGAGAGGAAGCCTTGGCCTCCAGGGAGGATGTCAGGGCTCCCCAACAGCAGCTGTTATGCTATGGTCTGTCTTTTCCCCAACCCCTATTGAACTTCAGAGCCAGACAAGTTTTGTGTGTATCACATATGAGGTCACATGCTTGCCTTCCTATGGCAACCCTGGGGGACTGGGTCATTATGCAGTGTATTGCCCAGAACTCCTGAGAAAGCGTGCTCTTAAAAAGGAAAAATAAAACAAACAAAAACAAATCAAGCAGACATGGTGGTGAATGCTTGCCTATGATCCTGGACTTACAAGGTGGAAGCAGGACCGTTGGGAGTTCAAAGTCATCCATGGGGTCTGGAGAGATGGCTCAGTGGTTAAAAGAACTGGTTGCTCTTGCAGAGGAGTTGGGCTCGGTTCCCAGCACCCACATGGTGGCTCACAACTGTCTGTAGCTCCAGTTCCAGGGAGTCTGACTTTCTTCTGGCCTTCATAGACACCAGGCGCATACGTGTTATGCATACACGCACATAGGCATACATGTACACATAAAATAAAGTAAATTTGCTGGGCATGGTGGCACACGCCTTTAATCCCAGCACTCGGGAGGCAGAGGCAGGAAAATTTCTGTGAGTTCAAGGCCAGCCTGGTCTACAGAGTGACTGTGGAACAGCCAGAGCTGTTACACAAGAGAAACCCTGTGTTGAAAACTCAAGAAAACAAAAACAAAAAAGTAAATTAAAAAAAAAAAATCATCCAAAAACCAAAAAAAAAAAACAAAAACAAAAAGCCGGGCGGGGTGGACCGCACGCCTTTAATCCCAGCACTTGGGAGGCAGAGGCAGGCGGATCTTTGCGAGTTCGAGGCCAGCCTGGTCTACAAAGCGAGTCTAGGACAGCCAGAGCTGTTAAACAGAGAAACCCTGTCTCGAAAAACCAAAAAAAAAAAAAAAAAATCATCCTTAGCTATAGAGCAAGTTCAAGGCCAGCCTAGGCTACATAGTGAATTCTAATCTAGCCTGGGTAAAAAAGTGTCATCCTGGGCTATGCTATAGTCTTCTTAAGACTACCCTAGGCTACATGAGACCTTGTCTTAAAAGAAGAGATTAAGAGCCCATCCTGATGGTACACACCTTTTTTTTGGTTTTTTTTTTTTTTTTTTTTTTTTGGTTTTTCGAGACAGGGTTTCTCTGTGTATCCTTGGCTGTCCTGGACTCACTTTGTAGACCAGGCTGGCCTCCAACTCACAAAGATCCGCCTGCCTCTGCCTCCCAAGTGCTGGGATTAAAGGCGTGCCCCACCACCGCCCGGCTTGTTTTGTTTTTTGAGACAGGGTTTCTATGTAACAGCTCTGGCTGTCCTGGACTCACTTTGTAGACCAAGCTGGCCTTGAACTCCTAGTGGTCCTCCTGCCTCTGCCTCCCAAATGCTGGGATTAAAGGCGTGCGCCACCACGCCCGGCTGGTACACACCTTTAATCCCAGCACTCAGAGGGAGAGGCAGGTAGTCTGTGAGTTCAAGGTCAGCCTGGTCTATATAGCAAATTCCAAGACAGCCAGGACCACATAGAGAGACATTATCTCAAAAGAAGACCTGCCAAAAAGAAGAGTTTCATCAAATACTCTCGGTTTGTAGGGAGTATTGGAGCCACAAATCAGTATGGTGGGTCTCTGTGACCATAATTTCATTTATTGATTTATTTTACTTCTTCTGTATACACCTGTGTCTGTTGGGCATGTACAATGCATGTGAACATGAGTTTACCAAGGAAACTCTCAGGAGTCCGGTCTCTCCTGCCATCTTCTAGGAGGCCGGGATTGATCTCAAGCTGTCAAATCTGCATGCAGTCACCTCTATCTGCTGAGCCATCTCATCGGCCCAATTGACTTTAAAGAAAAAAAAAACGCAGGCAGATCTCAGTGAGTCCAAGGCTACCCCTGGTCTATATAGTGAGGTCCAGGTCAGCCAGCATCACATAATGGAACTCTTTTCTCAAAAAAAAAAAAAAGCCGGGCGGTGGTGGCGCACGCCTTTAATCCCAGCACTTGGGAGGCAGAGGCAGGTGGATCTTTGTGAGTTCAAGGCCAGCCTGGTCTACAAAGCGAGTCCAGGACAGCTAGAGATATTCAGAGAAACCCTGTCTCGAAAAACCAAAAAAAAAAAAAAAAAAAAGAGCTGGGCGGTGGTGGCACACGCCTTTAATCCCAGCACTTGGGAGGCAGAGGCAGGCGGATCTCTGCGAGTTCGAGGCCAGCCTGGTCTACAAAGCGAGTCCAGAACAGCCAGAGATACACAGAGAAACCCTGCCTCGAAAAACCAAAAAAAAAAAAAGAAAGAAACATTTTTTGCTTATTAATATGGTATATATGCATGTATGATCCTTGTATGAGTGTGTTATACACATATGCTATGGCATGGGTGTAGAGGTGAAGGACAGTTATCTCTTTCCGCATTGAGAACTGGGGATAGAACTCAGGTCGTCAGGAGGATGAGACGGGTGCTTTTACCCACTGAGCAGTCGTAATTACTCCCATCCCCTTTTACTGAGAGGTGCAGATGGGGAAACTGAGGTCAGAGTAAGCAAGCTGAGGGTTGCACAGTCAAACCCAAAACCAAGCTGGGCTTTGGTCTGCATCCAGTCACTTTCAGATAGGAAGTTTTAGATTGTAATGGCCTTGACACCGAGGTGTCCCTTTGTTAACCTCAGCTCTGGCCTTCTCTTGACTGCCCCCAGCTTCACGTACAGGAAGCTGCCAGCAACCACCTGAACCCTGAACCCAGCCAGCCTGCCCCCAGCGTGGACCTGGACTTCCTAGAAGATGATATCTTGGGCTCCCCCGCTGCAGGCGGAGGTGGAGGGGGCGGTGGGGGCCCGGACCAGCCCTGTGACATTCTTCAGCAGAGTCTTCAGGAGGCCAACATCACAGAACAGACCCTGGAGGCTGAGGCGGAACTGGACCTGGGCCCCTTCCAGCTGCCCACCTTACAGCCCGCCGACAATGGGGCAGGTGCTACTGCGGCTGCTGGAGCCGCTGCAGTAACTGCAGGACCCCAGGCTCTCTTCCCAGGCAATGCGGATCTGCTGGGGCTGCAAGCTCCACCCACTGTACTGGCCCACCAGGCCCTGGTGCCATCCCAGGATGTGGTCAACAAGGCCCTGAGTGTCCAGCCCTTCCTGCAGCCTGTGGGCCTGGGCAATGTGACCCTTCAGCCCATTCAGGGCCTCCAGGGCCTTCCCAATGGCAGCCCTGGGAGTGCTACAGCAGCCACCTTGGGCCTGGCACCTATTCAAGTGGTGGGCCAGCCCGTCATGGCCCTTAACCCACCCACCTCCCAGCTCTTGGCAAAGCAGGTGCCTGTCAGTGGCTACCTAGCCTCGGCAGCTGGTCCCTCAGAGCCAGTGACACTGGCATCTGCTGGCGTGTCCCCCCAGGGGGCCGGCCTGGTCATCCAGAAGAATCTCCCAGCCGCGGTGACCACCACACTCAATGGGAACTCAGTGTTTGCCGGGACGGGAGCCGCCACCGCAGCAGCCAGTGGGGCACCCTCTGGACAGCCGCTGGCGGTGGCCCCGGGCCTTGGCACGTCACCGCTGGTACAAGCACCCAATGTGATTTTACACAGAACCCCTACGCCCATTCAGCCTAAGCCTGCGGGGGTATTGCCCCCCCAAACTCTACCAGCTGACACCTAAGCCCTTCACTCCCACGGGGGCCACCCTTACCATCCAGGGTGAGCCAAGCACTTTGTCCCAGCAGCCCAAGGCCCCCCCAGAACCTGACTTTCATGGCCGCAGGCAAAGCTGGCCAAAATGTGGTGTTGTCTGGCTTCCCGGCACCGGCCTTGCAGGCGAATGTATTCAAGCAGCCACCAGTCACCACCACAGGGACAGCCCCGCCGCAGCCCCCCCGGGGCCCTCAGCAAACCCATGAGCGTCCACCTCCTCAATCAAGGAGGCAGCATCGTCATCCCGGCCCAGCACATGCTGCCTGGCCAGAACCAGTTCCTCCTGCCGGGCACCCCAGCCGTTCAACTCCCCCAGTCACTCTCTGCCCTGCCTGCCAACGTGGGTGGCCAGATCCTCACAGCCGCAGCACCACATGCAGGTGGACAACTCATTGCCAACCCGATCCTCACCAACCAGAACCTTGCAGGCCCACTGAGTCTGGGCCCCGTGCTGGCACCCCACTCTGGAGCCCACAGCGCCGCACACATCCTCTCTGCAGCTCCCATTCAGGTGGGCCAGCCTGCCCTCTTCCAGATGCCTGTGTCACTGGCCACTGGCAGCCTGCCCACCCAGAGCCAGCCGGCTCCCACTGGCCCCACCGCCACCACCGTCCTCCAGGGTGTCACCCTGCCTCCCAGTGCCGTGGCCATGCTCAACGCCCCTGATGGACTGGTGCAGTCCGCCACCCCAGCTGCCACCACTGGGGAGCCCACACCTGTTCTGGCAGTTCAACCCGCCACCCAGGTTCCCCCTGCTGTCACCACACCACTGCCCATGGGTCTCCAACAGCCACAGCAGCCTCCACAGGCCCCTACTCCACAGGCGGCCACCCAGCCTCAGGCCACCCCTCCCCAGGCTAGCCCAAGCCTGGCATCCAGCCCAGAGAAGATAGTCCTGGGGCAGCCTCCCCCTGCGGCCACAGCGGCCATCCTCACTCAGGATTCCGTCCAGATGTTCCTCCCCCAGGTATGGGGGAGCATTGAGGGAGGGAACAGGGTTGAGTGACAAAAAGCCGAGCTGAGGGGCAGACTGGTAGGCCAACTGATGGACAAGAGATGGGATTGACTGATGGGGGCATATTTAGTGGGCTGACGAGGGAGGGTGTGTCAGTAAAGGAAAGACATGGATAGGGTGGTGGGTGGTGGTGGATGGACAGGCAGACATGGAATACAGAGGAGGGCCGGCAAACAAAGGTTCTGGGGTCTGCCTGACCTGCACCTCTTGCCTACAGTCCCACATGAGATTGAGTGGGGGTGGCAGGCTCAGATGGGAGCCCATGGCCTCTGGGGGCCTTCTGACCCTTGTGGGTGGCCACTTGCAGGAGAGGAGCCAGCAGCCCCTCTCTACAGAGGGCCCTCACCTCTCGGTGCCTGCCTCCGTCATAGTCAGCGCCCCGCCTCCTGCCCAAGACCCAGCCCTGGCCACGCCCATCACCAAAGGAGCTGGCCTCGGTGCTCAGACCCCCGACAGCCGGGCTTCCCCAGCTCCGGCTCCCCAGGTTAGATGCACCCTGGCAGCCTGGCTTCCTTGTGCAGCTTCCTGCTCAATCTGCCCTGCCTGCCTCTGTCTTGCTGCCTTGGGGAACATGCCTTCCTTTGTTCTTCTCTCTCATGTTCCCTGAACACATTTGAGACCAGGGAGAGTCCAGCTCTAGACACAAAACACAAAGGGATGGGGAATCACCTCTTCCTAACTGTATTGGGTAACACAACTCCTTCACACTTCAAAACATACTAAAATCAGACATGGTGGCACCTGTCTGTAACTGCCGCTCAGGAGGTGGTTAGGAGGATCAGAAGCTCAGGGTCATCCTTGGCTACATAGGGAGTTTGAGGGCAGCCTGGGCTACATGAGACACAGTCTCAACAACTGGAAGAACCATACTGAGATCCTCCTGAACAGGACTCTTGCATTTCCTTTTGGTGTGGATGTGAGCATGACCACACATGAACACTC
Source organism: Lophiomys imhausi (assembly GCA_907164525.1). NCBI lineage: Eukaryota > Metazoa > Chordata > Mammalia > Rodentia > Muridae > Lophiomys > Lophiomys imhausi. Next base: position 6,679,566 of record CAJQZJ010026257.1, read on the forward strand.
CGACTTCCAGGTTTATAAAATGCAATAGCCTGCTGTACCTAGGCTCATGGGCATGTAGCTACTGTTTAAATTTGACCTCAGCGACTGTTTCTCATTCTTTCACATGGCTGCGTAGTAGACCACTGTGTGGGTACATTATTTCTTCAGCCCATCCTTGTCGATGGGTGTCTAAAGTCACTCCTGGTTTTTACATGTTATGAACAAAGCCACAGATAGCAGCTTTGTGTGTTATTTTGCTGGATAAATTATTCTGTGTTCTGGGGTTTGAACTGAGAACTTTGTGGGTGCTAGGTAGGCCCTCTACCACTGAGCCACGCCCCCAGCCCCTCACTGGGGGATTCTAGGCAGGGGCTCTACCACTGAGCCACGCCCCCAGCCCCTCATTGGGGGATTCTAGGCAAGCACCTACTGCTGAGATACATCACAAGTCCTTTGAACATTTTCATTTTTTGACAGTCTTGCTAAATTGTCCAGTTAAGCCTTTAATTTGTGGTCCTTCTGCCTCAGTGTCTTAAGTCGCTAGGTGTACAAGTCTGTTCTACCACACACAACTTAGAATAAGTTCTTCACACTGAGTTTTTTGGGTCTAGAAAGCGTATGACTTTATATTGTAATGATATCTCCAAGCTGCCCTCTGTGGATTGTCAGTTGATTTAGCTTTGTCACCAATGTAGTTTGCCTGTGTCTTCTACCAGTCTCACTAGTGTATTAGAGTAGCCATTGTAAGAAGGGGGGAAAATGCCTTGTATTGAGTTTTTTGTTTTTGTTGCTTTTTTTGTATATGTTTTTTTTTAAGATTTATTTATTATGTATACAGTGTTCTGTCTGCAGGTATATCTTCAGGCCAGAAGAGGGCACCAGATTTCATTATGGATGGTTGTGAGCCACCATGTTGTTGCTGGGAATTGAACTCATGACCTCTGGAAGAGCAGCCAGTGCTCTTAATTGCTGAGCCATCTCTCCAGCCCAGTATATGTTTTTTTTGAGGCAGGATTTCTCTGTGTAACAGAGCCCTGACTATCCTGGACTCACTTTGTAGACCAGGCTGTCCTCAAACTCACAGAGATCCGCCTGCCTCTGCCTCCCGAGTGCTGGGATTAAAGGCGGGCGCCAACACTGCCCAACTTACTTGCTAGGTTTTTGTGTGCTGTGTTCTGACACCAAGTCTGATGAACGCTGAAACAGCTCTTAACCAAAAGAAGCCAGGCAACTGAGTGTGGTGGTGCCTGCCTACAAGCCTGCCTGCCCCCTTGGGAGGTAGAGGCAGGAACACCCAGAATTTAAAGATCATCCTGGGCTTTCAGAGTGAGTTCTAGGTTAGCCTGCAGGAAATGAGAATCAGCAGTCAAGCCTCGAGCCTTGAGTCCCAGCGCCCATAAGGCAGAGGCAGGCTGAGGTCTGAGTTTAAGACCAGTCTGATCTACATAGTGAGTTCCAGGCTAGCCTGGGTTACACGATGAGACTTCTGTCTCAAATCAAGAAATAAGAAAGGCATCAGGCGGGACTGGAGTCCTGTAAAGGCTTGTTGAGGCTGGTGAACCTGCCTCTCAGCTCAGCCTGTGTGGGCGTCCGAAGGGACAGGTCACAGCAAGCCGTGGTTGGCTTCCCCACAGCAAATAGGTAGCTGTGGGTGGGGGTTGAAGCCTGCTTTTTAGCCTAGTCTATTAAGTGACATATGATCACGTCTGGGAAATTCCTGGTCACAAACTAACCCTGGGGTGCTGTGGGTGGGTGGGGGTGTTTTAGAAACCGGTAGTAGTTTTTTTTTTAGCCAGATTTCTTTCTTTTTTTTTTTTTTTTTGGTTTTTCGAGACAGGGTTTCTCTGTTTAACAGCTCTGGTTGTCCCGGACTCGCTTTGTAGACCAGGCTGGCCTCGAACTTGCAAAGATCCGCCTGCCTCTGCCTCCCAAGTGCTGGGATTAAAGGCGTGCGCCACCACCACCCGGCTTTTTTTTTTTTTTTTTTTTTTTTTTTTTTTTT
>CAJQZJ010026257.1:6681646-6692499 GCA_907164525.1 Lophiomys imhausi
TTTTTTTTTTTTTTTTTTTTTTTTTTTTTTTGAGACAGGATTTCTCTGTGTAGCCCTGGCTGTCCTGGAACATCCTGTAGACCAGGCTGGCCTTGAACTCAGAGATCCACCTGCCTCTGCCTTCCAAGTGCTGGGACTAAAGGCGTGTGCCAGCACTGCCCGGCTTTACCACGTTTATATCTTTTTTTGTATATGGATGGGCATTTTACCTGTTTGTACGTATGTCTACCACTTGTATGCCTGGTGCCCACAGAGGCCAGAAGAATGCATAGGATCCCCTGGAACTAGAGACAGCTGTAAACTGATGTGTGGGTGCTGGGAGTCAAACTCCAGTCTCTGGGAAAATGCCCAATGCTCTTAGACACTGAGCCACCTGGCCAGTCACTGTCAGTCTTTCTCCTCCTGCTCCCCCTCCTTCCCCAGACAGGGTTTCTTTTAATTTTTTGGTTCTTTTGAGACAGTGTTTCTCTGTGTAACCCCACTTGTCCTGGAACTCACTCTATAGACCAGGCTGGCCTCCTAGAGTTCCTCTTGCCTCTGTCTCCCAAATGCTGGGATTAAAGGCGTGTCTCAGCCATTACAGATACCTATGAACTGCCATGTGGGTGCTGGGATTTGAACTCAGGTCCTTTGGAAGAGCAGCCAGTGCTCTTAACCACTGAGCCATCTCTCCCCCCATCTTTCTTAATCTTGGCTTTTGTTTAGCACAGACTTGGATCCTTTGAGACTAGGTAGTACATGTTACCCCCTGCCCCACACTCCTCAGATTTTTAGTTCAGTGGTACAGCCCTGGGGAAGAATTTCTCTCAGTTTAACCATTGTATTAGCTACATGGAATGTTATACGTCTCTAATTGAAGCACCCCGAAGGCCGAGGCAAGAGGATTACTGGAAGTTAGAGAGGCTAATTGCACAGTGATACCCAACTCAAAAACAAGCCAACAAGAGACCCATATTGTACTGTTAAAAAAGCTAGCACATTTAGTGCACACCCAGGACTGCTGCTTGATTCAGCTTTGTACTCTGGTTGATATGTTTTAAGTTTATTCTTAAATTTATTTTGTGTGTGCAAATTTATGAGCGGGTGCATGTGTGCCAAAGTGCACCTGTGAAGGTCAGAGTACTCCTCAAGGGAGTCTGTTCTCCTTTCCCACCACGTGTATCCCAGGATTTGAACTTGGGTCTCTAGGCTTGCAGACAGGCAAAGCATTGGCCCAATTTCAACACTTGCTCCATCAGTCTTCTTTAGCTCTCCCACACCCCCGTGTGGCCATTCACTGGAAGGGCGTTTAGGGTAGTGGAAAGGGACAGGGCTTTTCTTAGGCACCAAGACACTGATTTGCTCTCGGGTTATACCCTGGCTTGCCTGTTGTAAATATTGCCACGGTGGATATCCCTGTGAGCAAGGGCTGGTGTTGTCTGTCTGTCTGTCTGTCTGTCTTCCTTTCTTTCTTTCAAGATTGTTTTGTATGTATGGATGTTTGCCTGCCTGTATGTCTCTGGTACCCAGGAGGTCAGAAGATGCTTTCGGATCCTCTGGAACTGGAATAAAAGGTGGTTGTGAGGCACCATGTGGATGCTGGGGCCTGAACCCAGGTCTTCTGGAAGAGCACCCAGTGCTCTTAACATCTGAGCTATCTCTCCAGGCTTCTTTTTATTCTTTATTTTGAGATAGTATCTCATAGTTGCCTAGGCTAACTAAACTCACTCCATAGCCCAGGTTGGCCTTACCATTCTCTCTCATTATCTCTAACCCTCTTTTTCTCTTAATTTCCCCCCAGTGCTGGGCATAGAGCCCAAAGCCTTGTGCACACACTCTTCTACCGAGTTACAGTCTCAGTCCCTTTCATGTGTGTGGGTTTGTGCACTTGCGTGCACATGCCTGCAGATGTCAGAGGTGTCAGGCACCCTGGAGCTGGAGTTGCAGGTTGTTGTGAACCACCCACTCTGGGTGTTGAACCAAACTTGAGTCCTCGGGAAGAGCAGCTAGTGCTCTTAACTGCCGAGCCATCTCTCCACCCCCTTTTTATTCTTTGAAAAAAAATAAAGGTGGGCAGTGGTAGCGCATACCTTTAATCCCAGTACTTGGGAAACAGAGACAGGCGGATCTCTGTGAGTTCGAGGCCAACCTTGTCTACAAAGTGAGTCCAGGACAGCTAGAACTACACAGAGAAGCCCTGTCTGGAAAAAAAAAACAAACAAACAAGCAAACAAAAAAAGAAAAGAAAAAAAATTAAGTGAAACATTTTATTATTTGTGGAAAGATTGCATAAACCAATTAAAAAAGTATCCCTAAAGGGACCTCACAATAATCTGTGACTCCAATTCCAAGGGATCCAGTGCCCTCTTCTGGCCTCACACAGACTAGAAATGCATTCAGGCAAAACATCTATAAACAAACAAACAAAAAAAGGCCTTAAAGGACATCAGCCCAGCTCTGCCCCTGCCCTACTTTGCAGATTCCTGCTGTCAGAAACTTTTGTCCCCTACCCTACCCTCATCCCTGTGGCCCTTCCAAATTTCTGTATTGTATATTCCTGGAGAAACAACAAGCAAGTTAAAAGTTTATTTGTTTTGTTTAGCTGAGGGGGACCTCGAACTCCTGATTCTCTTCAAATTCCCAAGTGCTGGGATCACAGCCTGTGAACCTCTGTTCTAGTTTGATACGGTGCTGGGGATCGAACCCATGCCTTTGAGCATAGTAGACAGACATACTACCAACTGAGGCATGTTCCCTAGGAAATGAAGCTTTGAAATCCCCAGTGGAAGCCACATTCTGTGGGATTGTCGGAGGGACAGTCCCTTTTGCAATGTTGGCAAGCCCAGAGCTGTCACACTGCCTTCTGCCTGGAACTGGCAGCACTGTAGGAATGGTGAGACTGGTTTCTTTAGTTTCTTTTAGGGGTATTTTGCTTCTTAGTTGCCAGAAGTTAATCAGTGTTGAGCTTGGAAGGGTTGCTCAAACTGTCCCAGGCGTAGAGGGCAGATGATTGGGCAAGTGACAACACGCAGCTGTCCAGGCAACGGTGCTGAGCTGCATAGTGCCTCCCAGTGTAGAGCAGTGGCTCTCAGCCTGTGGGTGGCGACCCCTTTGCGGTTGAATGACGGTTATATACAGTGGTGGTATATCAGATATCCTGCATAGCAGATATTTACATTATGATTCATAATAGCCTCAGGAAAGTTGAGAAGCGCTGGTACAGAGTGAGGCATGCTCAGACCCTCTCTGGTCTTGGGTCTTTGTGTGTGTGCCCGTGTGCATATGCCTGGGCATCTGGATGCTGCAGACCGTGTATGGAGATCAGAGGACAGCTTGTGGGAGTTGGTTCTCTCTCTCCACCATGTGAGTTCTGGGAATCGAACTTAGGTTCTAAGACTTGGGAGCAAATCCTTACCTGCTGAGCCATCTTGCCAGCCCATGATCCTGGATCTTACACACAGAGCTCCCCCTTAGTGAATGGTTTTGGAGTAGAGGCTGGGAGCAGGCTGCGGAGCCGCGAGAGGACTTTCAGTCCAAGCCGTGCCTCTGCTTGGTGGCGGACTCCCTCTGCAGCTGTCAGTTCTACCCACGAGAGAGCGGGCCATGCCGTGAGACATCTCATTAGCCACTGCTGGTGGCCTGGTCGGTGTCAGGGTGACAGCCCAGACTTGGGTACACCGCCAGCACTCAGTGGTTACACAGTGCCTGCTGTGATAATGACTTGAGGGTGACAGTCCTGAGGGGCAGGACCGTGGCCGAGGCCTGTTTAGGGAGGACAGTGCACTTGTGCAGGACACAGGCTGGGTGGTGTGGCTGATGGCTCAGGCACCATATGGAACTGCCACATGGATGTATTAAGGTAGACACACAGCCAGAGCCACAAGCACACTGAGACAGGCAAAAGAGCCCAGGATACAAGTGCAGTGCCCAGAACACACCCCCCCAACACACACACACACACACACATACCCATTTTCCATGGCTGGTCCTTTTTGCCCTTTTGTCCTTGCTCCTGGGTCATGAAGCCTCCCACACTGGCCAGCAGCCACATGTCCGGAGTGGCGTCTATGCAATGTCATGCAGACACCTCCCTGTGCTGCACTCCTCTTGCCTCCTGCTCTGCAGCTTGTGGTGTCCCTTAGTGTCCCTGCCGTTGCTTGCTCTGCTGCTGCCAACCTGCACACCCTGCAGGGCTTGCCTTCATCTGCCGGTGGGGTGGGGGGGGTGTACATGGGACGTTACAGGGGAGATCAGAGGGTAGAATAGGGTGGGGACAGAGGTGCGGGTAGGAGAGGATGCAGGGTGACTGGAGTGAGTTAGGGAGCTGAGAAAGAAGAGTGGTTGCAGTGAGGTCCTGCCTCAGGCAGGACTGGGGTAGACAGAGAATGGGGCCTTTGGGTATGATGATGGAGGTCCGGGTGAAGGGTAGCTAGGGTTACAGTGTATTGGGAAAGTGGAAACCAAGGCTGATCTGAGCCTGTCTCTCCCTCTCCCCCCCCTCTTCTACACAGATCCCTGCAGCTGCTCCACTGAAAGCCCCCGGCCCCTCCTCCTCCCCGTCACTACCTCACCAGGCCCCCCTAGGAGACAGTCCCCACATGCCCTCCCCACACCCTGCCAGGCCCCCTTCCCGCCCACCCTCAAGACCCCATTCACGCCCTCCTTCCCAGCCCCAGAACCTGACCTGCCCTCCCTCTGAGCCTACCCTGCACCCCTGCCCTCCACCCCAGGGTCCCCCGACTCTACCTGGCATCTTTGTCATCCAGAATCAATTGGGTGCCCCACCACCAGCCGGCACCCCAGCCCCCACGGCCCCAGGCCCCCCTCAGCCCCCTCTGCGACCCCCATCCCACCCTCCTGAGGGCCCACTGCCCCCAGCCTCCCACGTCCCCCCTGCCTCCACCCCCTCCACTGTGGCTTCTTCTTCTGAGCCTTCCACCAGATTGCCAGTCCCCACCCCCCCTGACTTCCAGCTCCAGTTCCCACCAGGCCAAGGACCCCATAAGTCCCCTACTCCGCCACCAGCCCTCCACATGGTCCCTGAGCCCACAGCACCCCCTCCACCACCACCTCGGACCTTCCAGATGGTAACTGCCCCCTTCCCAGCGCTGCCACAGCCAAAAGCACTTCTGGAACGATTCCACCAGGTAACCGTCAGCAGGGACACCTAACTACCCCACTTTCCCAAACTGGACCCTTACCCTGCCCTGCCCTGCCTTGCCTACTGTGTGTGCACAACCCTCCCTCCTGCCTCTGGCCACCCCCGCTGTGATTTCATATTCCACCCCTCAACCACCTTCTTCAGGTGCCATCTGGGATTATTCTCCAGAATAAGGCTGGGGGCACCTCCACTGCCCCACAGACGTCCACCACCCTAGGGCCCCTTGCCAGTCCTACCACCTCTGTGTTAGTCAGTGGACAGGCACCACCTGGGACCCCTGCCACCTCCAGCCATGCTCCAACCTCCACACTTATGGCCACCACAGGTAAGGAGAGGAGACTGCCTATGTGAAGGGATTGGATAGGACTGCTGTGTACCAGAGCCCAGGGTGTTGCTCCATCCTCCTAGCATCATAGATGGAGGAAGGAGGGCAGACCGCCCAGGTCTCAGGATTGAGGCCATGGTGGGAGAGCTGTGGGATGGGAGTGGGTCTCATAATGGAGGAAGGGCCTTCATGCTGGTGACCCCTGGGCCCTCTCCCTCCCTCACCCCACACCAGGCCTCCCTCCTCTACTTCCTGCCGAAAACAAAGCTTTTGCCAGCAACCTTCCAACCCTGAGTGTGGCCAAAGCTGCTGTGTCTGGGCCAGGGAAGCCCCCAGCAATGCAGGTAAGGAACCTCAGAGTAACTAGGGATCAAAGAGGGAGCTGGTGGGAGAGATATAAACATAGGACATTGGCCAGGGGCAGCTAAGATGGTGAGGAGAACTAGCTAGGGGCAGGGGTGTATGGATCTCTGTAGGATCACAGGTGAACTACCAATACAGCAGTTCAGATGTGGGCTGGACCATGGATCAGTGGTAGAGCAGAATCCACAATGAGGGTCTAGGGGTGTGACTCAGGGGTGGGGCATCTGCCTAGAACCTCCCAGTGGGGGAGAAGACTGGGAGTAGACACTGGCCCACACAAACCCCTAGATTTGGTCCTTGGCATAGTGTGGTAAAGAAGTTGGACTGGCCCCGGGTGTGTGTGCCTTTAATCCCAGCACTCGGGAGGCAGAGGCAGGCAGATCTCTGTGAGTTCAAGGCCAGCCTGGTTTACAAAGTGAGTCCAGGACAGTCAAGGATACACAGAGAAACCTTGTCTTGAAGAAGTTGGACAGACCAATTATCTCAAACTAAGTATATCAATACTAGACTCACTAGAGGGAGAGAGGAGACGAGGAAGGATATTAATCATGCTGAAACTCAAAGGCCAGCAAACGAGACCTACCCTAGGCTGTGTGGAGAGTGGACACAGCCTAGGCCATATCTCCCATGCAGATTTGTTTGCTTGTTTTTTCCCTCCCTCTTTTCTTTTTTGTTTTTGTTTTTTCAAGTCAGGGTTTCTCTATGTCCTGGACTCACTTTGTAGACAGTAATTACAGACAGCTGTGATCTGCCATGTGGGTGCTAGGATTTGAACCCGGATCCTTTGGAAGAGCAGCCACTGCTCTTAACTGCTGAGCCATCTCTCTCCAAACCACCTCCCATCCTTTCTTCCCTCTTTACTCCCTCACCCCCTTTTTTCTTTCCTACCTCTCTATTTGAGGCAGGGTCTTACTCTGTAGCCATGACTGGCCTGGAATTTACTATGTAAACCGGGCTGACCTTGAACTCATAGATACCACCTACCTCCCTCTGGTTTTTGAAATGGGTCTCTATCCAAGGCTGGCCTTGAACTCTTAGACAGTCACCTGCCTCTTCCCACAGTCTTTAAAATGAAGGCAGAGATGGGGTATCTGTATACAGCTCTCTGTATCTGAGGCTGTCCTTGAACTCCCACGTGTGCCAGTTAATTATCTATGATAACAAGACTGTAACCAGCCAGGCAGTGGTGGCCCATGCCTTTAATCCCAACAGTTGGGGGGGGGGGGGGCAGAGGCAGGCAGAGCTCCGGGTTCGAGGCCAGTCTGGACAATAGAGCAAGTTCCAGGAGAGTCAGGGCTACATAGAGAAACCCTGTCTTGGGAAAAGAAAAAGAAGAAGAAAAAAGATTGTAACCCAAAGCAGTTTACAGGAGGAAAGGATTTCTTTGGTTTACACTTCACCTGTCATTGAGGGTAGCCAGGGCAGGATCTGAAGCAGAGACCGTAGAGGAATGCTACTTCCTGGCTTGCTCATTCAGTGCCTTATTTTCATGCTGAGCTAGCTTTCTTACAAAGCTTAAGACCGGGGCTGGAGACATGGCTCAGAGGTTAAGAGCGCTGCTGCTGCTGCTGCTGCTGGCTGCTCTTCTAGAGGTCCTGAGTTCAATTTCCAGCCACCACATGGTGGCTCAGAACCATCCATAATGAGATGTGGTGCCCTCTTCTGGCAAGCAGGCGTACATGCAGACAGAGCAGAAAGAACACTGTCTACATAATAAATAAATAAATCTAAAAAAAAAAAACAAAAAACAAAGCTTAAGACCATCTTGTCTAGGAATGGTGCCACCCACAAAAGACTGGGCCCTCATTTAATCAACATAGTCCCCAAAAGGCCAGACATCAGTTAAAACTTCTCCTAGGTGACTCTAGGCTGTCAAGTTAAGTCTAACCAGGACATGTGACACCACACCTGGCTCCCCTCCTCCAGGTTTCTCTTGATGGGCAGGGATGCAGTAGCTGGGCCCAGCTCTCTTTACCAAACTGTGTCCTTGGCTAGAGGGAGGACATAGGCTGAGGAGGCAGAAGAGGCTTTCTCCTAGTAGCACCTGTCACTGACCTTTCCTCCTTCCACAGTATGACAGCAAGTTATGTAGCCTGAAGAAACAGTCCCTACTACAACCCAGCAAAGAAGCCTGGTGAGTGACAGCCACCTACCCCGAGATCCGCCCTGCCCCCACCATGCCACAGGAGGCTGGCTTCAGTGCTCCATAGTTGTGTGCATTCCCTCTTGACCAGTGGAAGTGAGGTCCACACTGGCAAGCTGCTGACTTCAAGAGCTATCTACCGTTTGATGTCACTGTTCCTTCAGCTTGTCAGGTGTGGTGGGGAAGAGTCAGGTAGAAAGTCACGGGGCGGACAGAATCCAGAGGTGTTCCATTTGGGCCTGTGAGTTCAGTGCACACAAGTTGAGTATTAGGGGAGATGGGTAACAATGTTTTAAGGGACTCGGGTAAAGTGAACGGGCCTCAAGATAGATGGCAGGCTGTTTGAGCACTGGGAGGAGTAAATGGAGCTTCCTTATTCTCTTCCCAGTGTTTGCTAAGCACTCACTGTGTAGTTGCGAGACCTCAACAAATAATATCAGGAAATCTGCCTCGTGGTGCCAGGGGGCTTGTCTGATCGGGAACATGGTCATGTGATGAGGAAACCCAGCCTACTGTACAGGGATGCTGTAGAAAACCACAAAGGAGAAATAGAACAGGCACTTTAAGCCTAACATGCTCCTCGGCAACCCCAGCCCAACACACTTTCTTAGGCCAGAGGCAGTGGAGAGGTCCTGCCCCCTGGTGGTAGGAGACTGAATAGCATGGGTCTTAAGGTTCCCAAGCCCTCCCTTTCTCCTTCGGATGCTCTAAGCAGGGGGTGTTGTCCCCTCACTTTCCCAGACTTCTCTTCCCTCTTCTGCTACCTGTTAACTTTGGTCCAGGGCCAGGGAAGCCATGAGACAAGTGGAATGCAGGGAGCCGGCCAGGTTGGCGCTACGTTCTTTTGCAGTGTTGTTTGTAACTCGGGGCTGAGGTCCAGGATCAGTTTCTCTGCCCCTCACCCCCAGCTCTGTGTATGTGGTCTAACCCCACCCCCAGCTTCCTGGAGCATCTTCACAAACATCAGGGCTCTGTCCTGCACCCCGATTACAAGACAGCCTTCCCCTCCTTTGAGGATGCCCTCCACCGCCTCCTGCCCTACCATGTCTACCAAGGTGCCCTCCCCTCCCCCAGCGACTACCACAAAGGTGAGGCTTCTGCACTGCTGTCTCCCTATGGCGCCGGCCTTTGGTATTCATGCCGCAGAGTATGGAGTGGGCTGGGCATTGAGCCCTTGGCCACAGCTGGCCACAGGTGCCCAGTGTCATCTTCTCAAACCTACCCCCATCTCCCACCCTGTGTGGCTTTTCTTCCTTCAGTGGATGAAGAATTTGAGACTGTCTCCACGCAGCTCCTCAAACGCACCCAGGCCATGCTCAATAAATACCGGCTTTTGCTTCTGGAAGAGTCCCGGGTAGGATTCTTAAGCCACTGGAGTCCCTCCCCTGCTGTGAACTGTCCTTGTCTGGTTCTGGCCAGGGTGGGGGCATCTCTCCTTAACTGGGAGGGAGGATGGAAAGGAGGCAGATGGTCAGACCTGACCAATCACATCCTGACATTATCTTCTCTTCCCCCATTTGCTTTTTCATGTGTCCTTTATATCAACCCACCATAGAGAGTCAGTCCTTCCGCAGAGATGGTTATGATCGACCGAATGTTCATCCAAGAGGAGAAGACCACCCTTGCCTTGGATAAACAGCTTGCCAAGGAGAAGCCTGGTGAGAGGGGAGGGGAGGGTGAGGCATCCCCCACCTATCTGCTGCTGAGATTTCCAGCAAGTAGCCTATGGTGCACAGGGGAGATGGAGGTACAATGATTTCTATGAGTTTGAGTGGCCTTACCTTTCTTAGCCACCAGGGGGTGTGAGAGCCTCTCCTGCCTCCCTTGTTCCCTGTGTTTCCACCCTAGATCCTAGAATGAAGGGTTTTTCTGCTGGCCTCAGCCCGATTCAAAAGTGAGAGAGGGGGGCTGGAGAGATGGCTCAGAGGTTAAGAACACTGGCTGTTCTTCCAAAGGTCCTGAGTTCAATTCCCAGCAACCACATGGTGGCTCACAACCATCTACATTGAGATCTGGGTGCCCTCTTCTGGAGTGAATGTGTACATGCCGGCAGAACATTGTATACACAATAAATAAATAATCTTTAAAAAAAAAAAGTGAGAGAGAAGAGCCAGGGCTGAGGCACAAACAGGGTTCGGGCTGCATCCACTCTATGCCCATTCTGTGTTTTCACCACCCTAAGAATGGGCACCCCTTACTTTTTGCACTTCAAGCATCTTATAAGCCTTACCCTTTCTTTAAGGAAAGCATGCAGCTTTTCCAAAATATCCCTTAAGCCTTCTCCCACATTCAGCTCCAAACACCATTATTCTCTTTTTAAAAATTCTGCTTCCCCCTACCCCTGCCCTGGACCTTTGTAGCTACTCACAGGAGTCAGGACACTAGTATATAATCTTTCTGAATACTTTTGGGGTAAATTCTGGGGCTTTCTGTCATTAGGAGGGTCATGCAATATCTACATGTATCTTCTGAGTGTCGCTAGTGTCTCTGGGAAGGACCCTGTGATTACACACAAGAACTCCTATAACAAGTCTGATAGGCAGTGTTGGATGAGTCAAAGCTATAAACAACCTGCCAGGGGCTGTAGGTGTGCATGCCTTTTAGGGAGCACATGTCTAGCACATCAGAAAACAAGGAAGTAACCTGGGAGCACTTTGTTTGTTTTTTGTTTGTATTTGAAGTGCTAGTGTTTCACTCAGGGCTGGGAGCTTGCTAGGCTATGGCTGTACTGCTGAGCTCCTCACTGGGGGATTCTAGGCAGGAGCTCTACCACTGAGCCACACCCCCAGCCCCTCACTGGGGGATTCTAGGCAGGGGCTCTACCACTGAGCCACGCCCCCAGCCCCTCACTGGGGGATTCTAGGCAGGGGCTCTACCACTGA
>CAJQZJ010026257.1:6692899-6707083 GCA_907164525.1 Lophiomys imhausi
GGGGGGGCAGGCAGCTTTAGCTAATGAGCTGATTCCTGCCTTCAGGGCTTCTATGTCTTTGTTTCCTCTGCTGGAGAATAGGGTCAAAAATTACCTGCCTACTGGTGTTTAGTAGGGCCAGTGAGTCTGTTCTACCCCTGAACTCAAGTCAGGACACTGTTAGCTGCTGGCTCTATAACCTCTCCTCCAAGTCCTCCTTGATCCACACTGAAGCCCAGTTAGGGGACTCCTCAGGGACCCTCCACAGCTTCCAGGAACTCCATATCCTAACCTGGCCACTCTGAAGATGGATTTGTCCCCAGACTCTAAGGACAGGGTTAGGATTGCCTCAACCTCTCCTTCTGCTGGGAACAGGCAGGTAGAGATGGGTCCGGAGTCACCCCTATGTGTCTGGTGGCCCATGGCTAACATTTGTTGAACACTTTCTTTGCCCCAGCACTTAATTGTTCTCTAATTTTCTTGAGGTATAGGCACCAAAAGCTACTCTATCCCTATATGGGCATAATGTCACATAGCGTCTTCAATTTTCCCATGTATGAGCTCATTTGACATCTTTTAATTTTCATGATAGTCTATGAGATAAGACTAATTATGGTTTTGGGTTTTTTTGTTTTGTTTTGTTTTGACACAAGGTTTCTCTGTTATCTGGCTGTCCTGCAACTTGCTCTGTAGACCAGGCTGGCCTCAAACTCAGAGATCCACCTATCTCTGCCTCCTGAGTGGTAGGATTAAAAGGAGTGCACCACCATGCCAGGTTTTTGTTTTTAATTTTAGGGGATAGACAGTTGGGTGTAGTGGCACAGGCCTTTGAACTCACAGGATCTCTGTGAGTTCAAGGCCAGCCTGGTCTACAAAGAGAATTCTAGGACAGTCAGAGCTGTTACACAGAGAAACCCTGTCTCAAGGAAACAAAAATTAGGGGGTAGGCAAATTCAGAAAGATTAAGCTACTTGCTTAATATCACACCGTATATGGGGGTAGGGCAGTGGTTCCTGATTGCCAGGTTGGGAAGTGGGCCTCACACTCTCTTCTCAGCTTCCCTAAGCTTTGCTCATCAGTGAACGAATAAGCCAATGAGAAAAGGTAAAAAGTATTGAAGGACTTGAATGAGAAAAGGAATGAGTGAACAGACACAAATTATTGAACATATATGGTGGCAAGAACATAGCAGTGCTGGCGATGTGGGTCAGTGGTTAAGGGTACAAATTGCTCTTGTACAGGCACCGAGTTCAGTTCCCAGCGCCCACACTGGGTTGCTCACAACCACTTGTAACATTAGCTCCAGGGGATCCGACACCTATGGCTTCCATGGGCATCTGCACTCATGTGCACAACACCCCACCACGGCACACAGAGAGAGACACACAGACACACACAGAGACATATTCACACAGACATTCAGACAAGACAGACAGACAGACAGACAGACGAAGGAAAGAAAGGTCAGATGCTGGAGTGGGATTATAAATACTGGGGGCCTCTTTGAGATCATTTTAGGACTTTCCTCCCAGACAAGGTCTTACTATATAGCCCTGGCTGTCCTGGAACTCGCTATGCAGACCGGGCTGGCCTCAAACTCAAAGAGATCCACCTGCCTCTGCCTCCTGAGTGCTAGGATTAAGGGTTTGCAACACCATCTCTGGCCACATTATGAATTTTGAAAGTTATGGGTGTCCTGGAGGGACACTTGCTGCTCTTCCAGAGGGCCCAATTTCATTTCCCAGCCACCCATGGCAGGTGGCTCACAACTGTCTATAAGTCCAGCTGCAGGTGGTCTGTATGACACACTCTCTAGCGCACCCGTACACACACACACACACACACACACACACACACACACACACATACACACACACGATAAAATAAAATTTAAAATGTAAATAAATCTGGCCGTGGTGGCGCACGCCTTTAATCCCAGCACTAGGGAGGCAGAGGCAGGCAGATCTCTAAGTTGGAGGCCAGCCTGGTCTAAGTTCCAGGACAGCCAAGGCTATTACACAGAGAAACTCTGTCTCATAAAAACAAAAACAAAAAAAGTAACCAAAAAAAAGTAAATACAATTTTATGCATATGTGCACAAGTGCAAATGTGTGCATGAATGCAAGTACCCAGGGAGGCCAGAAGAGAACATTGGGTCCCCTGGAACTCGAGTTACAGGAGGTCGTTAAGTTACTTGCCATGGGTGCTGGGCGCCAACTGAACCGGGGTCTTCTGGGAGTGCAGTGCATTCTCTTAACAGCTGAGCCAACTCTCCAGCCCACAGCTTTAGAATTTGAAAGCATTTTATTTCTTGTACAGGTGTTGGTGTATGTAGGTGGGTACATTGCCACAGCATGAGTGGAGGTCAGGTGACAACCGCAGGCCCCCTCTGAACCATCTCACAGGCCCCACACTTTCAGGGTCTTAACTTCCAATAAATACATCCATATCAAAACAAACCCCTAATAGCTGCCTAGGGAATAAATGAAAAAGTCAATGATGTAGGAACCAGGAAGGAGGAGGGGTGGAGGGTGAGGCTGTGAAAATGTGGTGGTGGGAGGGTTATAGTTGCCTCATCCCAGTAAGCCAGATGGCTTGAGGATCTGGTCAAAATCTGGGTGCTGAGAAGTGGCAGTTATGGGATACATGTAGTGCTTGGGAGCTATTTGGGATTCTCAGGAATTACATAGTTAACAATGTGAGCACCTGTACTATCCGGTATCAGTTCAAAACAATGGATCCCACTGCTGTGTGGGAGTGTGACTTCTGTTCCTTGTGCCCCTGTTCCCTGCTTGCTCCAGGCTACGATTTCCCAGCTGTCCTGCGCTGGTTTGCTGAGCGTGTGGACCTCATCATCTTGCTCTTTGACGCCCACAAGCTGGAGATTTCTGATGAGTTCTCAGAGGCCATCGGTGCCTTGCGTGGCCACGAGGACAAGATCCGCGTGGTACTCAACAAGGCAGACATGGTGGAGACGCAGCAGCTGATGCGCGTCTACGGGGCGCTCATGTGGGCACTGGGCAAAGTGGTAGGCACGCCTGAGGTCCTGCGCGTCTACATCGGCTCCTTCTGGTCCCAGCCGCTCCTTGTGCCAGACAACCGGCGTCTGTTCGAGCTGGAGGAACAGGACCTCTTCCGTGATATCCAAGGCCTACCATGCCATGCAGCACTGCGCAAGCTCAACGACCTAGTGAAGCGGGCGCGGCTGGTGCGGGTGAGCATCTTGGGTTGGCAGGAGGCCCGGGAGGAGTTGGGGGAAGCTGAGGGAGGATTGAAAGGGAGATCAGGAGATGGGAGAGGAAGTTAGGAAACTGCATGAGGACTAAAGGAAGCCGAGGAGGAGGACTGGGCAGGACTTGATGAGGGTAGGGATCGATGGAATCACAGGAAGCCTAAGTAGGAAGCCTTGAAGAGGGTAGACAGACTTGTATCTTTTCTCTTTCTTCCCTGCTTGTGCAGCTAGCTAGGCACCACCTAGCTCCCAGATCAGTTAATTCTCCTGATGGGTTTGTCTGATGCCGTGTGGACTGAGGGAAGGAGTCCTGTGCGGAGGGTCCCTCTTCCAACATTGCCCCTGGTTCGAATGCTTCCTTCTTTGTCTCCATCCTATCGCTGGTCTCCCCACCCCCTCTCTCTCCTTCCATCCCACTGAACAAAAGCCGTATCCTCTTGGTGGATGTCTTAGATACTTTTCCATAGCTGTGAAGACACACCACGAGCAAGGCAACTTATAAAAGAAAACATTCTCGGTGCTCAGGGTTCCAGAGGGTCGGAAGTCCATGACCATCGTGTTGGGGAGTGTGGCAGCAGGCAGGCGGGCATGGTACAGGAGCAATAGCTGAAAGCTTGCATCAGCAGGAGGCAAAGAGAGAGAGAGAGAGAGAGAGAGAGAGAGAGAGAGAGAGAGCTAGCTATCTGGGAATGGTGTAGCCTTTTTAAATCTGGAAGCCCACCCCCAATGATATACCTACTCCAATAAGTCCATGCCTCCTAATCCTTTCTAAACAGTTTGGTAAACCAGACCAAGTATTCAAATGTATGAGCCTATGAGTCAGTCTCATTCAAATCGGCACAGTAGCTCACTCCTTCCCCTACCTCCCAATCCCTTCCCTTCAGCCATGACACCTCATACTCATACTGGCTGCCTAAGTCCTACCTCAGGGCCTCTGTACTCACTGCTTGCTCTTTCTGGTAGCCTTCTCTTCTCCCTGACTGACCAAATGGTTCACTCAGGGAGGTGCCTCTCCTTTAATGAGCATACCTACTCCAAACTGACTCCTTGCCCTATTGTGAACCCTCATTGTGTCATCACCTCATGTTAGCCTGTCAGGGGGCCCCTATTTACTACCTCCTCAACTCCCATACTCAAGTTCTACAGAACCTAGCATCTTAGAATTCCTTCAGTTGAGTATCCCCAGTGCCTGGGTCTGAATTGCTCAGTAAATATTTATGGAATGAATGACACTCAAGCAGAAATTCAGCTTCAACAAAGTCACCTCTGTACCTATTCCTCTGCTGGGGGGACATGCTAGTGATGTAGCGATGGCTAAGGCTGTTCTTGCCCTGGCCAATGGGGCTCCAGGTCTGAATGCCCCCAGGGTAGTTTCAGGACACATCCTTTTCTGGAGAAAAAGACGGACTCACCCCACAGCACTAATAACCAAGCAAGGGCCAGTTCCAGGGCTGGGTGGAGTTAGGAGAGCTTCTGAGAGAAGAGGGCATCAGAGGGAATATGTGGTAAGACTGAGGAGGTGCTGGGAGTCTGAACACTGCTGATCCTACGGGCTACCCTAAGGATCTCATGCTTTAAGGGCACTAGGGAGACACCGAAAGGTTTGGAGCAGGAAGACAGGATTACACTCAAACTGCCTTCTGGAAAGTGAATTCGAGTCTAGGAAGAACCTAGGGGGCTGGAGGACATAGCCTGCTTCAGGCTGGGTCTCAGAGAGGAAGAGGAGGGCCAAGGGCTTTGCTTTCAGAGCTGAATGGAGCATTCACAAGTGAGGCTGCCAGGGTGGAGGCAGGGCAGGAGAAGAGGCCAAGAAGGTTCTAGGTGGTAGAGGCATCCGAGGTGTGGTTTAAGGATCTGGAGAACGGTGAGTCACCGCCTCCAACCCCACCACAGGAATCCTCTAAGGGAGCACCGGGTGCCCAAGGCGCCTACCTCAGGAGGCCAGGGCTGTCCTTTAGTCATTGTGTCCCCATCAACCTCTCCCTTCCCCAATTCTTTTTTCTTGTTCATGCTCTTTTCCTAGTCTTCTCTCTCTTCCCACCTCTCCCTTTCTCTTTCTCAGTACCCCTGGCTCACCCTCAATCCCCGCTGCAGGACCTTCTTGGGAAGTAGAAGCCAAAGCTGGGCCCTGCGGCACAGGGACCAAGGGGCCAGGCCGGACACCTGGCGCCCCGGCCAGGCGGGAGGTGGCTCCGGAAACTCGGGACAAACTCCGGCGTCCGACCCGCGCCCCGGCCCTGCCCACGCCACCCCCCTTATCTCTTCCTGCCACCTTCCCATGCTTCCTCTCTGGAAAAGCCATCAGTGCTTCACCCTGCCTCCATCTGCCGGGAGAGCCACGGCGGGACCCACCCCCTAACACAGTCCTTGTGGACCACGCCCCTCCCTTTTGGGCCACCCTAAAAGGCCATGCCCCTAGAGTAGTCCTCCCCCAAGTGGCCCGCCCTCTCAAACCCTACTCCTCCCCATTGGCTTGCCATTTCAGCCCTTTTCCTCCTTGCCTTGCTCTTCCTTACTGCCTTTCTCTGCTCAACCATGCACCTTCTCCATGAGCTCCCGGAAGAAGGCGATGTCTTTCATCCTGACCACACCCTTCTTCTGATTGGGCTCTCAGACATGTAGGCCATGCTTTCCTCTGGTCCTGCAAGCTTATCCTTTGTTCCCCAGTGCCTCCAGGGCTCAGGATCCTAGTGTTCAGAGTTGGTTCTGCCCTAACTTCATTATAACATTCACGTCATCACACACTTTCCCAAACATCTGTCAAAAATGACCCAGACACACTTGTTCCAGTCAACAGTGCACATGGCTTTAACCTGCTTTGAAAGCTCTGCTGCGGTTGTACAAGGCCAGTAAGGACTCTCAGAAAATGTACTTGATGTGAGCCAAAAGTCCAAAAAGCTGCTCATTGAGGGTTCTCCGTAACTCACCCCCATGTCTCAGTTTCATATCTGTACAAGGCTGGGTGTGCATGATTGCTCTGGCTCTGTCCTTTGGTGGAGGCTACTAGAGCCAGGGGTTCCAGAGTGCTGAAAGCTCGTAGCCGAGATCTGGGAAGAACTGATTCTTTCATCGCTGTTGATTGTTTTTGTTTTTGGTTTGGTTTTTTGAGGCAGGGTTTCTCTGTGTAACAGCCCTGGCTGTCCTGGACTCACTTTGTAGACCAGGCTGGCCTCGAACTCACAGAGATCCTCCTGCCTCTGCCTCCCGAGTGCTGGGATTAAAGGCGTGCGCCACCATGCCTGGCATGATTGTGTTTTGTTTTGTTTTTAATTTTTATTTTGTTGTGTGTGAGCATGACATATGTGTGTGCATGCATTCCCATGCCACATTCTATCTATCGAGGCGAGAGGACAGCTTGTGTCCGCTCTTCCCTTCCAAATGTGAGTCTCAGGGACCCAACTCTGGGTTGGCAGCAAGTGACTTTATCCCTGCCCATCCACATTGCCAGCCTTATTTTATCGCGATCTGAACATGCACATTCAACGATGGAGCTGCCTGTGAACAGCAGACATCCCAAAAGTCACTATTCTGCCATCCTCATTTAATTTTCAGTAACTTATGAGAATGTGGTTCAGAGGTTCTCAGGTTCAGTAGTTTATCCCACAATGATTTCCTGAGTGACACTGTGCTTATTATCCCGGAAGTGGAAACAGAGGAAACAGACAAGGCCTGGCCTGGCAGAGAGCTTGTACTTTGATGGAGGGAAACAGAACAGTTAGATAAAACAATGACTCCAGCTCAACTGCGAAGAACACAGAAGGGGTGAAGATAATGAGACATCAGCGATATGGGTACTTGGTTTTCATGGACAAACTCAATGGGAAGACTGGGATAGAGCTCTGGGTAGACAGCATGGTCATGTGCAAAGGCCCTGGGGTGAGGGGAGCATGTTGGTGTACTGGCCATCGAGAAATGCTGGTGAGTAGTATATGGAGGGGAAAGACAGGGGAGAGGGCATGGATGAAGCTGCAGGAGCCAGTCAGTCCTTAAGCATTATTGAAGAGGTAGCTGGAGAGATGCTCAGCAGTTAAGAACACTGACTGCTTTTCTAGAGGATCCAGGTTTGGTTCCCAGAACCCACATGGCTGCTTACAATCATCTCTAACTCTAGTCCCATAGGATCTGATGTCCTCTTCTGGCCACTGTATGCCCTGCACACACTTGGTGCTCAGACATGCAGACAGAACATCCACATGCACTTAAAAGTTTTAAAATGAAGCCGGGCGGTGGTGGCGCACACCTTTAATCCCAGCACTTGGGAGGCAGAGGCAGGCGGATCACTGTGAGTTCGAGGCCAGCCTGGTCTACAAAGTGAGTCCAGGACAGCCAAGGAAACACAGAGAAACCCTGTCTCGAAAAACCAAAAAAAAAAAAAAAGTTTTAAAATGCAAACAACAAATTGAAGTCTGTCTAACCTCAGCATTCAAGAGGTTGAGGCAGGAGGATTGCTAGTTTAAGTCCAACTGGACTACAATAAGGATTCTTAAGAAACTAAAGTGACCAGTTTCTGGCCTCCATGGGATGGGCAGAGTTTGGACATCCCTTTCCAGAGCTAGGCACAGCTAAGGGCAACTCACTCTGGGCATCAGGCTGTGGAGTTGGCTAGGAATGTGAACAGGAGATAGGCAAGTGTTGGTATGTGGGTGAGGCCAGCTTTCAGGAACTTAAAGCTGGGGGGGGGGGCAAGATGGTTTTACAAAGAGGGGAGCCTAGATTGAACACCACTTGATAAGACAGGGAGGTTCACCTGCCTGTAACTTATTAGAAAGGGAGGTTCCAGCTAGGAGTGGTTGCTTACACTTGCAATCTCAACATTGAAGAGGCTGAGGCTGGAGGATGACTGCAAGTTTGAATCCAGCCTGGGGTATGTAGTACAACCTTCTATCAAAAGAGAAAAGCTGTGTGTAGTGATGCACACTTGTCATCTGAGCACTCAGGAGGTTGAAGCAGGAGGAACAGGCATTCAGGGCCAGTCTGGGTTATGTGAGACCCTGTCTCAAAGAGAAAGGAATGCAGGTTCCCAGGCCCTGCACAGCCCCAGTTTCCTGGTGACTATACTGTGGGCTCAGGTGTGGATGCCTTTCTGCAGGTGCATGCTTATATCATCAGCTACCTGAAGAAAGAGATGCCCTCAGTGTTCGGGAAGGAAAACAAAAAGAAACAGCTGATCCTCAAGCTGCCCGTCATCTTCGCGAAGATCCAGCTAGAGCACCACATCTCCCCTGGGGACTTCCCTGACTGCCAGAAGATGCAGGTGGGGGGCTGCTGCAGACAGGGTAGCAGGGCATTGATGAGAGAGTTTCCTGTAGGTTCTGAGATGGAGCCTAGAAGGCTGGAGGGCTGGGTGGGATTTTCATCCAGAGGAACCTGGCTTTATGAGTTGGGTAACAGAGTGGAAAGAAAACCCATAATAAGCATTAACATGGAAGTTACTTTTTGTCTCTTACTAAATAAGGCTCTAGAAAATACTTTGGAGGTGGGGCAACTTGCTGCTTTATGGAGCCAGGGACCTACTGTATTTCTTTTTTCCATGCTTGTCCATCACCAAGAGACCTCATGGTATTAATGACTGCAGGAACTCCAGTCCTTGTGTCTGTATTTCAGCCAGCAAGAAGAGAGAGAAAGGGGCTGGGTGATAGCTTGAAGCGTAAGAGCACTTACTGCCCTTGTAGAGGTCCTGGGTTCCTTTCCTTACACCCACATGGCAGTTCACAACCATCTAGGACTCCAGTTTCAGGGGATCCAATGTCCTCTTCTGACTTCCATGGGCACCAGGCACACATGTGGTACACAGGCATACATGCAGGCAAAACCCTCATACACGTAAAATAAAAATAAATGTTTTAACATAAGGAGAGACAGGGTAACTAGGCAAGGTCCTGTGTGCCTGCAATCTAAGCAATTGGAAGGTAGAGACAGGAGGATCAAGAATTCGAGTAAGAGCCAGGCATGGTGGCACATGCCTTTAATCCCAGCACTCAAGTGACACAGGGAAGTGTATCTCTGTGAGTTCGAGCCCAGCCTGATCTACAAAGCTAGTTCCAGGACAGCCAGAGCTGTTAACACAGAAAAACCCTATCTTGAAAAACCAAAAAAAAAAAAAAAGAATTCAAGGAAGCCTTAGCTACAGAAGGAGTTCAAGGCTACATAGGACGCTATCTTCGAAAGGGGACAGGGCAGATGAGTACAGCCTCTCTAAGGACACTGTATTTTACTTTGATGGACATGGTCCAAGCTGTGCTACCCAATATGGTAGCCACTGACCATCTTAAAGCTGAGTTACAGCCAGGTATATTGACCCCAGCACTGGGGAGGTGGACAAAGGCAAGATGATAACAAGTTCAAGGCCAGCCTAGGTTATATAGAGAGCTCTAGGCCAGCCTGAGTTGAGCTGCATAGTCAGACTCTGGCGATAGATAGATAGACAGATAGATAAAATAAAAGGGACTGGGTGGTTAGGAACATGCACCCTCTGAAGGAGGACCCAGATTCAGTTCCCAGCACCATGTGGTGGCTCTCAACCATCTGTAACTCCAGTTCCAGGGGATGCGACACATTCTTCAGGCCTCTGTGACATCCTACATACATGTGGTGCACATAAACTCATGCAAGCACATACACAAACATAAAAATAATAAATTAAAAAACAAAATGGGCCAGGCGTAATAGCACATGCCTTTAACCCCAGCATTCAGGAGGCAGAGGCAGGCAGATCTCTGAGTTTGAGGCCAGCCTGGTCTACAAAGTGAGTCCAGGATAGCCAGGGCTACACAGTAATCCTGTCTCAAAAAACAAACAGAATTATAGTTTAAGCTACTTTACATAACCATATGCAGCTTGTAGGTACTATATTAAACTAGGTAATTCTAGAAGTTATGCATGCAACTTGTGCTTAAAAACAATTGGCTGGAACTTAGTCATATGGCCAGCTGGCTGTCCTGCATGCTAAGCAATGCATAGCCTTTCCTGTAGGCAGCCAGGCTCCCAGGTGGTTTAACACACAATAAGAATGGAGAGATGCAGTCGGGCGGTGGTGGCGCACGCCTTTAATCCCAGCACTTGGGAGGCAGAGGCAGGCGGATCTTTGCGAGTTCGAGGCCAGCCTGGTCTACAAAGCGAGTCCAGGACAGCCAGGGCTGTTACACAGAGAAACCCTGTCTCGAAAAACCAAAAAAAAAAAAAAAAAAAAGAATGGAGAGATGGCTAAAAACACTTCTGCTCTTCCAGAGGAACCAAGTTCAGTTTTCAGCACCCATGTCAGGCCCTTTACAACCTGTAACTCCAGCTCCAAGGAATCCAGTGTCTTCTGGCCTCTGTGGCACCTGCAACAAACTGAAGGCCATTGTTCACACCTTATAGAGACCGTGCCTCAAAGAGTAAAAGAAGTAAAAGAGAATTGGTTGTGAATGCTTGTGACAGCACTTGTAAACTGAAGGCAGAAAGATCAGAAGTTTGAGACCATCGGCTCTTAACACAATGAGTTGGAGGGTAGCCTGGATTACACGAGGCAGTGGCTCAAAGGCGGAAAAAGTAAAACAGGACTGGGTTCATTAGTGTTAGAGAACCTGCCTGTCTAAAATCCTCCAGAGAGGAGCTGGGGGTGTGGCTGAGGGGTAGAGCTCCTGCCCCTGCCTAGAATACCCCAGTGAGGAGCTGGGGGGGGGGCGTGGTCTCATGACCTCTGAGCTTCTCTCTTCCTCCCACCAGGAGCTGCTGATGGCGCACGACTTCACCAAGTTCCACTCGCTGAAGCCTAAACTGCTGGAGGCACTGGATGAGATGCTGACACATGACATTGCCAAGCTTATGCCGCTGCTTCGGCAGGAGGAGCTAGAGAGTGTTGAGGCTGGCGTGCAGGGTGGTGCGTTTGAGGGCACTCACATGGGGCCCTTCGTGGAGCGGGGCCCTGACGAGGCACTGGAGGATGGCGAGGAGGGCTCGGAAGACGATGCCGAGTGGGTGGTGACTAAGGACAAGTCCAAATACGATGAAATCTTCTACAACTTGGCGCCTGCTGATGGCAAGCTGAGTGGTTCCAAGGCCAAAACCTGGATGGTGGGCACCAAACTACCCAACTCCGTGCTGGGGCGGATCTGGAAGTTGAGTGATGTCGACCGAGATGGCATGCTGGATGATGAGGAGTTCGCCCTGGCCAGCCACCTCATCGAGGCCAAGCTGGAGGGCCATGGGCTACCTACCAACCTGCCCCGCCGCCTAGTGCCGCCTTCCAAGCGACGCCAGAAGGGCTCCGCTGAGTGAGACAGCATCGACTGCTGCCTCTCCCTCCCACTTTGCCCTGCTGTGGCTCCCCAGCTCCAGTTGGCTACACGGCTACACGCAGATCCCTGCTCTGGCCTATCACCCTGCCTCCCTACCCTGCCTGCCTGTAAGGACTTGGGGAGGGGTGTCTTCTCTTCCACACCAGACATTCAGTCAAAGCGCTTATAGAGGACCAGGGGGAGTAACAAAACTTCTCTGTCCGTCCTTCTCACCTCCACCCTCATGTACACATGGGCTTATCACAGAAACACAACAGGCATCCATCCATCATTCATATATACTTCTTTTCTTTTTATTATTATTTTTTGAAAGTGTCTCACATAACCCAGGCTACCCTTGAATTTCCTATGTAGCGGGGGCGGGGTGGGGGTGACCTTGAACTTTTCATCTTCCTGCAATCCCCTTTCTGAGTGCCAGAGTTTCAGGCATGAGCCACTGTGTCTAGTTTATGCAGTGCTGGTGTGTGAACCCAGGGCCTCCTGCATGCTAGGCAAGTGCTCTTATCAACTGAGCTACGTCCATGGCCCCATCCAGGTATTTATTGAGCATTTACTGCATGCTGGGCCCTGGTGGCACTGGCTTTCAGGGGTGTGGCATCTACATAGTCACACAGACACTGATACCAGCAAGATCCCCTGCCCCTTTTTATACAGACAAGCAACTTTTACCCAGTCATGCAAGGGCTTCCTGCTCCATTATGTCTTCAGGTCTCAGGACCATTGGGGGTTCAGAGGGGACATCTGACCTCTTCCTTCCTCACATGGACCCCCACCCCTTTCTTTCACTTTCCTTCCCACAAATCCTGACCACACCCATTTCACAAAGATTCTCAGCAGACAGAAAAAACCCCAACTTCCTAGCTCCTTCAGGGACAGTTTCCATCCTCTGCCCAGCGCCCCAGGTCCCCCAGCATGTGCACAGGTTTGGGCCCCTCTGCCCACCTTCTTAAGTGGAGTCCCTAACAAAGACAGAGCCAGGGAGGTGGTGGGTGGGGTGGGATGGAGGTGGGAATGGTTTTCTGAAGCCAGGGTTTTCATGGATTGGGAATTCTTGGTGCTATAGCCTGTCCTCCTCCCTAAGAGGACCCCCCCCCACACCTTGCGTCATCACTTTAGTGCCTGATCTTGGTGGAGAACATCATGGAAAGATAGGGGCGGGGAGGAAGGACAGTGGCAAGGGGCTGGGAACACAAGAGTTGTCCCCTCCAGGGCCAATAAAACCAAGGGTGCTGCTTGTGTCGCTGTCAGGCTATCCTGTGGGGGGGTCTCTAAGGAAGAGGCGCCTGGGGACCCTTCTGGGTCACAGGGGCGGTGTGCAGCCTGTGACTCAACTCTGCGCTGACTCAGTCTTGGGCTGGGCGCCAGCCCTGCATATTTTCCGAAGAAAAGTTACTCAGGGCCCTCCCCACCCCCGGGACATCCCTCCCTCCTGCCTCCCGCCTCGGGGCCTGGGAACCCAGTCCTGGATGCGGACCAGGGCCAGTGCCAGTTTGTGTACAGCACGCCCTTAGTCCCTAAAGCATCCTCCAGCGCACACTGAAACGCACATGCGCCAGAGCAGATCCTGCAGCCGGAGACCACCGGGTTCTGGGGGAGGAGGGATTAGTGTCGGGGTGCACAGGACACAACCACGGCGCCCAGGACACGCTGGCCTGGAGAGCCCCTCGCCCACGCATGTCCCGCTCCGTGGCCCTGGGCGCCCTCTGGCGGGAAGGCGGTCAGTGACTCAGCCCAGGCCATCGACTCAACCCCAGCGCCAAGATGAGTTCAGCGGTGTGACGCCGCCATCCTGCCCGAAGGAGATGTTGAAGAATGGAAGAGAGCCAGGGCAAAGAAGCTGTCCCCAAAAGACCTACAAGAAAAGAAGAGGGGCCGGGGCGGCGGCGCACACCTTTAATCCCAGGGCTCGGGAGACAGAGGCAGGCGGATCTCCAAGTTCAAGGCCAGCCTGGTCAAAAAGTTCCAGGAGCCGACTTGATGTGTTCTCTCCCCATGTCCAGAATAGAGGTGCTTTGTAATTCCAGCATTTAGGGGGTGGGGATGGGGCGGCATGCGTTTTAAATCTCAGCACTCTGGAGGCAGAGGCAGGTGGGTTTCTGGGTTCTAGGCCACCTTGGTTTACAGAGCCAGTTCCAAGACAGCCAGGGCTACACACAGAAACCCTGTCTTGAAAGACAAAAGAGCAACAAAGAAAATGTGCAGCGTGGCTGGGGCTATAGCTCAGTGTACTTGCCGTGCTTGCAAGGGGCTCTGGTTTCCACTCTCAGCATGACCGGAAAACAGAAACAAAAACAAAACCCTTTGTAGACCTCTTTGGATGACTACCACTTCCCAGGGGCCTCTGGGGACCGGGTGGGGGCAGAGGCAGTGGTAGTAGCTAGTGCTCAGATACTAGGTACCACTTTAATGGCTCTACCTGCATTAACTTTTATCATCAGAGTAACTTAGCATTATTACCTGTTTTACAGCTAAGAAAACTAAGGCACTGTATTAGTACCTTGCCCACGAGCACTGATTCTGAGTCTCCCTCCTGAGCCTGTGAAGTGTATGGTTTTTTTTTTTTCGAGACAGGGTTTCTTTGTATAACAGCTCTGGCTGTCCTGGACTCGCTTTGTAGACCAGGCCGGCCTGGAATTCACAGAGATCTGCCTGCCTCTGCCTCCCAAGTGCTGGGATTAAAGGCGTGCGCCACCA
>CAJQZJ010026257.1:6710836-6724123 GCA_907164525.1 Lophiomys imhausi
GTAATAAATAAGTGTTAAATAATAACTTAAAAGTTCGGTTACACTGTATCCCCTCGCCTCTTTCCGAAAGACCATGGTGACAGGCCTGGTGACCTACAGCTTTAATCACAGCATTCGGGTGCGAGTTAGAAGCAAGCCTGGACGACATAGTGAGCTCCAGGACAGCTAGGACTACACAGTGAGACCTTGCCTAAAAATAAAGAGAACAAGACAATCTGTTTCAGCCAGTAGGAAAGAAATATGTCTTGGCAAGCTGGTTTTACTCCTGTTAGAACTTGGGTTTGGACCTGCTGGGACATGAAGACAAGGGCAAGTTAGGGATTGCTTTGATGAGTAATTGGATTTGTACCAATGGGCAGAAAACACTCGAAGTGGGAAGCCTGATTCAACAGGTACTGAAAACAATCCCTGGTCGGCAGGACTGCCAATAGCTTTGCAGAGCAAACTGCATGAGTCAGAGGGTCTTGTTAATGAAAACAAAATCTGCTCGACGGGGTTGGAAGCCAGGGAAGCTGCATGGCGCCACGGGGACTTTTTTTTTTTTCCCTGATTCAGGGCTTCTCTATGTATCTCTGGCTGTCCTGGACTCACGCTGTAGACCAGGGCGACCTCAAACTCACAATGAACCGCCTATCTCTGCCTCCTGAGTACTGGGATTAAAAGCATGTGCCAGACTTTTTCCTTTTTTAAAGTAATTTTTACATTGGCATATAAAGTAATGGGTCATTGTGATGTCTTAATGTCACCATACTTTATTCTCATTTACCCCCTTCCCCTCTGCCCTCCCTATCTCCCCTAGCAGTTTCCTTTCTGATAGTCCCCTTTCTTTGTTTTCTCTCTTTTAAAAATAGAAAAGTTTGAGCCGGGCCTGGTAGTGCACGCCTTTAATCCCAGCACTCAGGAGGCAGAGGCAGGTAGATCTCTGTGAATTCTCAGCCAGCCTGGTCTACAAAGCATATCCAGGACAGCCAGGGCTACACAGAGAAACCCTGTTTTGAACCCCCCCCCCCCTTAAAAAAAAACCCAAACCAAAACAGAAAAGAAACAGTCTGTTAGAGTTCCTTATTTTATATTTTGCTTGTATGTATGTGTGTGCCTGGTGCCCTCAGAGACCAAATGACAGTGTCAGATCTCCTGGTACTGGAGTTGAGGGTGGTTGTGAGGCTCCGTGGAAGTGCAGGGAACTGAACCCTGGTCAACTGCAAGCACTAAGTGTTCTTAACTGCTGAGCCATCTTTCCATCCCCTTTTTCTAATGCATTAACACAATACTTTCTCTTTTTTTTGGTTTTTGAAGATAAGGTTTCTCTGTGTAGCCCTGTCTGTCCTGGACTCACTCTGTAGACCAGGCTGGCCTTGAACTCACAGAGACCTGCCTGCCTCTGCCTCGCAAGTGCTGGGATTAAATGAGTGTAGGCTACCACACTCAGCCATTACAATTTCGAACTGCCATGTGGATGGTGGGATTTAAACCCAGGTCCTTTGGAAGAGCAGCCAGTGCTTTTAACCAGTGAGCCATTTCTCCAGCCCCCAAAACACTTTTTTTTTTTTTTAAAAAAAAGATTTATTTTATGTATATGAGGGCTCTAGCTGCATGAACACCTGCAGCCAGAAGAGGGCATCGGATCACAGTTGTGGATGGTTGTGAGCTGCCATGTGGTTGCCAGGAATTGAACTCAGGACCTCTGGAAGAGCAGCCAGTGCTCTTAACTGCTGAGCCATCTCTCTAGTCCCCCAGAACACTTTCTTATTAGGTATCTTCAGTTGTTCTATCTCCTTCCTGTTCTCATGGTCCCCTTTCTTGTTGTGCCACACACATTTGAGTTGTCTTTTATTTATTTAGCACAAAGTCTCACTATGCAGCCCTGTTGGTCTGGAACAGGCTGGTCTTGAACTCACCAAAATCTGCCTGTCTCTGCTGGGATTTAAGGTGTGCACCACCACACTTAGGCTAGTGCGTGTAGTTTTAAATCTAGGTTCTACGTACAAGGTAAAATATGGTATTTATCTAAGTTTGGCTTCTTTTTGCTTAACTTAGTGATTTGTAGGTTTTGTTTTTGTTTTTGTTTTTGTTTTTTTTTTTTTGGTTTTTTGAGACAGGGTTTCTCTGTTTAACAGCTCTGGCTGTCCTGGACTCACTTTGTAGACCAGGCTGGCCTCGAACTCGCAAAGATCCGCCTGCCTCTGCCTCCCAAGTGCTGGGATTAAAGGCATGCGCCACCACCGCCCGGCGTTTGTTTTTGTTTTAAGACAAGGCCTCATTCTATACCCAGGCTAACTGAAAGTTCACTGTGTAGCCTAGGCTAGCCTTGAACTCACATCCTCCTGTCTCAGCCTCCCATGTGCTTCCTTTATCCCTAAAGGAAGTTAGCATTCAGTGTGCGTGCCATGGGACATGTGTGGTCAGAGGACAAATGCAGCAGTAAGCTCTCTTCCTGCCATGTGGTTTCCTGGTTGAACTCAGGTTGCCAGCCTGAGCCTTTGACACAGAGCAATCTTGCAGTTCAGCATTCAGTTTTTCATGGCATAGTGCTGCTGCTGTTATTTGCCATAGTTCTCCTGCCTCAGCCTCCAGAGTTCAGTGTTACAGGGGTGCACCACCATACTTGGCCTGCTTGTTGTGTTCAGCAGTAAAATTCTTGCTTTACCTGATGGGCTTTGGAAGTGGAGAGCAGAGTGCTGAGAGATGGTTGCAGCTGTCCCTCCTTGAGTCTCCTGGGTACCTGCCCTCTTCCCTGTTGGTTCTGAGGTCCTTTCCCTATTGTGTCTGTGAGTCCCTCCAGATGGGTCTGTGGGGACTTAGTCCCCATCACAGGGCCTGCCTCTTGCTGGCCTAGGCTGTGGTGGGCTGAGTCAGATCTGGGCCTCTGGGATCTTCCCTGTAGGCGAACAAGATCAGTCTGGGACCCTTAGTGAATGTGCTGCATAATCTGGGTTGCAGGCCTTAGGCCTTGGTTGACCTGAAAGCCTTGGATTGGTTTATGAAGGTGGGGAGGCCTAAGGTGAGGACTCTTCCCCCTGCTGCAGAACGGAGCAAGAAGAGGACCTGGATCCAGAAGAAGTCACAGCGTCTCCAGAAACCCCTACGGGTTGACCTTGCACTTGAGAATCATTCTAAGGTCCCTGCTCCCAAAGAGTGAGTCCCTCCATCCTTGGTTCCTGAAGACCGCAGAAAGGTGGACTGCTGAGGCAGTTGGGAGGGCTGACTAGGGTGTAGTGTAGCTGGGTCTCTGGAGAGTGGCTTAGAGGATTCAGCCCTGGTGCCAAGGCAGCAGGGTAGCGTGGAGCAACTATGGGTTGTGGGCCAGAGAGGCTCCTGGGCAGAGGTGAGATGGGCTTAGTGTCAACCCTCGGGGAGGGCAGGCTGCCCTGAGCCGGAATCTGGGGAGGTGTGGTGTCTGGATGCTCAGATCACGTACAGTAGTGGAGATGAGGTGCTGAGGTAAGCAGGAGCCAGCTGGATGGGCTGCTCACTGCTCAGAATCTCCTCACCAGTTACCACTCTTCCCTCACCCAGCATCCTCGCACACCAGGTCCCCAATGCCAAGAAGCTCAGGCGAAAGGAGGCGCTATGGGAGAAGTTGGCAAAGCAGGGGGAGCTGCCCAGGGAGGTGCGCAAGGCACAGGGCCGGCTTCTCTGTCCCCCTGCTCCAAAGGCCAAACCTGGACCACAGGACATCATTGAGCGCCCCTTCTATGACCTCTGGAACCCAAACAGTGAGTGGTTCTGCTCTCACTTGCAGATGGGTGAGACCACTATGGGGGGTGGTCCAAGAATGTGGGACCCAAGGACATACCTGCAGGTGTTGGTAGACTTCCAGCAGGGAGTCTGAGGTTTTCAGTGCCACCCTTTCCTGCTTCTGGGGGCTCCCCCCTCAGCCTTCAGTCTCCCCCGTTCACGAGTCCCATCTAGGTGTGGGTTGAGGCCCCAGGAGTCTGAGCATCTTCTTCCCTTACCTGAATTTCAGTGTCATTTTTAGCAGTGTTGGTAGGGTGCCTGGGGTACAGACACCCTTCTCTGCTAGAAAGCCCACTGCAGTTTCTCTCTTCTCCCCACAGACCCTCTGGACAAGCCTTTGGTTGGTCAGGATGCATTTTTTCTGGAGCAGACCAAGAAGAAAGGTGTGAGGGTAAGGTTGCACGAGCAGGCAGTGGGCTGGGAGGCCAGCTCTTCAGTGGTCCCCATGCCTGTCATCCTAGTGGCCCATGTCCCTGCCCTGGCTTCCATGATGACTACCTTAGGAAGGTAACCTCACTTTAGTGCCTCCATTCCTTCCTCTACCTATAGCGTGTGGGTTGACAGCTGCTTAGGACAGCTGGGGAAGTGTGGGGTGAAGAAATGTCTAAAAACGGCCCAGTGCACAGCACTGGCACTGTGGGTCGGTGGTTGGTGTGTGGCCATCATCTTGAGCTCTGAACTCTGGCTACTGGGAGCCTATGCTGTGGAGTCTTGGCATCATTAGGGGGATGTGTTAACTCCCTGTGGGACTGGAGGAAACCTTGTCCTTCACATCCATGTGTTGTGTCTCCATGAAATGAGAGGTTAGGGGACAGGCTTCAGGCAGGCCAGGAGCCATCACTGGAGAAAAGCCCCTAGGGCTAGAGACCTGGAGGAGCAAGCCAGCAGTAGGCAGAAGGCCTTCAGGCACAGTAGCTAGAGACAGAGCATGGCCAGAGAGTATGTAGTGGCCTGAGCCAGCATATGTGTATGGGAGGCAGAGTCCTAAGACAGTAAGAACTCAGGGACCAGGGGGACCAGGGTGATGGAGTTTGGACTACTAGGAAACCACTCAGTTATAGGACCTACACTGGGAAAGAGACTAGGTGAAGGTGGGCAAGAAAGCTTCAAGTAGAGGATATTCTGGTCACCTGAGGTTTCTGATTGGAAGAGCTTGGGTAGCCCTGGGATTTTCTGTTCCTCATGTCCTCTGGGTACTTTTGAACCATGTGAGCATCAGAATTGTGCAGAATTATCACACATAGAAGGTCCACAGCACAGCCGAGGTGGCAGTATGCTAGATCTTAATAGCCCATCCAGACCCAGTATGGCACGTGTGTTTGCAAATACTTTCTCCCCAGCTGGGTAGTGGTGGCACTAGACTTAATCCCAGTACTCAGGAGACAGAGACAGGATCTCCAGGTTTGAGGCCAGCCTGGTTTACAGAGTAAGTTCCAGGATAGCCTTGGCTACACAGAGAAACCCTAACTCGAAAAAAAAAAAAAAACAATGAAGAAGAAAAAAAAAGCAAATGCTACTCCTTCCTCTCAGTGGCTCAGCCGTCTTGTGGCTTGTTGTAGGAGAGGTCTGCAAAGCCCTTTCTGTGGAGAGATGACTCACCTCAAGGGCAGGTGTCTCCTATAAGGATGTGAGGTCCTGTAGGTGGCTGGCTAGCCTGTAGCCTCCATTATGGCCTCTGGAGCCATGAGTGCCAGGTACTCCTGGTGGGAGACCTCCTATGGCTGGCTCCTGGTCCTTTATATCAATCTCCACAATAAAATCCTGAGACAGGCCAATGGTGACAGGGCCTGGTGTCAGTGCCTCACATGATGGAAGGCTGAGTGCAGAAAATGGTGCAGAATGAAGCCCTTAGTAAGACTTCAGTCCTCTTGAGGCCTACCTTCTCTGTCCCTACCTCTTAACAGCCTCACATTGGCCTTGAAGCTTCAGTGTAGGCATTTTAGGGGTATACTGGTAGTTCATGGCATGGAGCTCGTCTTGCCTCCCTGGTCTTGTCTTCCTCCAGCGGCCACCACGCCTCCACATCAAGCCCTCCCAGGTACCTGCAGTGGAGGTGATTCCTGCGGGAGCCTCCTACAACCCAACCTTTGAAGATCACCAGGTAGGTGTGCAGTGGGTTCCTGCAGGTGCAGGTTTCACTGTTTGGAGTCAGCCCTTCCCTATAGGAGTCTCTTCTCCCTTTAGCTCGAATTTGTCTATTTGGGGACCAGAACCCAGCATGGTGTGAGGGTGAGAATGGCTCGGATGTCTCTTTTGGGTTGTGTGTGGAGCCATGAGCTGGGACCAGTGCTGAGGCTCTTGCATGAGGTGGAATTAGGAGTGCGGCCCTGACACTAGATTCTTCCCGAACTCTCACCTCTGCCCAGGCCCTGCTTCGAGAAGCGCATGAGGTAGAGCTGCATCGTGAGAAAGAGGCTGAAAAGCTGGAGCGACAACTGGCCCTGCCCACCACAGAGCAAGCTGCCACCCAGGTGAGTCCCGTCAACCACTTGTCACCACCTGTAACCCCACCTGCCCCTGGCTGCTGACCACCCTGCTCCCTAGGAGTCTGTGTTTCGGGAGATGTGCGAGGGCCTGCTGGAGGAGTCTGATGGTGAGAACGAGCCAGGCTGTGCTGAGGAGCCAGAGACTGATGGGGCAGCTGAGACCTCTCCCACTGGCACTGCTGGTCCTGAGAAGAGGATGGAGAAGAAGACTGAGCAGCAGCGGCGCCGGGAGAAGGCTGCTCGCAAGCTGGTGAGCACCCCACTCTGTGGGCCCATGAGGACACACGGGGCACTCGGTACTACCTTCCAGGGCCCTTGGACAGAGGTGATGTTAAGGCAAACAGCTGTTACCAGTGCCATCAGAGAGAGGGGAGGTTGTGGCTTCGTGGGGCACTGGGTGGGGAGGACTCTGGGCAGGGTGGCGCTGGCCTGATCTGTCATGCTCTGTCCACAGCGGGTGCAGCAGGCTGCACTGCGGGCAGCCCGGCTTCAGCACCAAGAGCTTTTCAGGCTGCGTGGGATCAAGGCCCAGGTGGCCCGGAGGCTGGCAGAGCTGGCACGGCGGAAGGAGCAGCGGTGCATGCGGCGACTGGCAGAGGCTAACAAGCCCCACAGGCTGGGGCGTCTCAAGTGAGGCCTGGTCTAGGGCTCCAGGAAATGGAGGTCTCCAGGTTACATCGTGGTACTTTCCTGAGCCTGTGAGAGCCAAACCCCTTAGTGCCCTCAACCCTGTGTTCTGTAGGTACCAGGACCCTGACATTGATGTGCAACTCAGCTCTGAGCTGTCTGGCTCACTCAGGACGCTGAAGGTACTTGCCAGGAGGGTGGCAGGGTGCTATGGGAACCCTGTGCCCAGTGATGATAACCATCCTTGCTCCCCGTGCCCTCTGGGGCTGTGGGCGACACCATGGCTCCCCTGGGCTGGGCCAGTTGGGCCATTGCCTGGGGGCTGAGGGCACAGGGTTGGGCTGGGGCTAGGTGCTGGTGTGAGCCTCTGCTCCTCAGAAGGCCTTTGTCTTGTGTCAGTCCTAGTGCATCATCTTAAGCTGTGCACATCTGGGGCTTGGCCTGGCGTTAGGGCTCCCATTTTTGCAGCCCTAGCCTTTGTCCTCTGAGCCTAGCCAGGCTAGCACACATTGACTTGAGTACAGTGCAGAGCCCCTGGGGCTCAGTAGGGTGTACCTGGGGTACTCTGTGACAGCTTTAGGGGGGTTGTCCAGGGCCTGGCTTCTTTCTCCTAGGGCCTGCTAAGGTCTCTCTGTCACTCTGTCCCATAGCCGGAAGGTAACATACTCCAAGACAGGTTCAAGAGCTTCCAGAAGAGAAATATGATTGAGCCCCGGGAACGAGCCAAGTAAGATTTGCCACAGAGGGAAGGATGAGAGGGGATTGAGACTCCCCCATACTCGCTGAGATAAGGAATGCTCACCATGCTCGCTCTTCCTCCAGGTTCAAGCGCAAATACAAGGTGAAGCTGGTGGAGAAGCGGGCCTACCGCGAGATGCAGTGAGTGAAACCCTCCCGCATGTGGCTGACCAGCATCCTCTGAGCCATAGTCTGCCCCACCCCACAGTTAGCCTTCTCCCTTTTGAAAGCTGCCAGTTTTAGGGCTCATCCCAAACTACATGACTGACCAGGGGCCCCAGGAATCTACAGTAGGGGTAGAGAGGGTGCCCAAAAGAAGCAAAAGTCCTAAACCAGAAGGGGTATTAAGTGGGAAGGACTGGGGGGCACCCTCCACTCATCCACCTCAGCTCTGCCCTCTGTCCTCAGGTTGTAGCTGTGCAGATGTCGGAGCCCCGCCCCTCAATAAAGTGTTGTGACCTGCCCTTGAGTCTTGTTACTTTGTTCGTACAAGCAGTGTCTCTCGGGGCGTGGTGGCACACACCTTTTATCTCCACTCAGGAGCCAGAGGCAAATGGATCTCTGTGAGTTCAAGGCCAACCTGGTCTACAAAGTGAGCCCAGTACAGACGTGGATACACAGACCCTGTCTTGAAAAACAAAACAAAAAAAACCAGTGTCTCTTGAAGTCTACCCACCCCATTTCTGCCCCTCCTCAGCTGCTCAGGACTTAGGTAGCATAGTTCCTCTCCACCGGAGCTCGCCACCAGTGCTAAGTGTGTGGACACCACAGCTCTACAAGTACTCTTCCACTGAGCCATGCCCCCAGCCCCTCACTGGGGGATTCTAGGCAGGGGCTCTACCACTGAGCTGTGTCCTTATATCCAGGGAAGCTCTTCCTATGGATAATCACAGTGTTTCCTCTTCAGTTCCTTCAGATCTTTGCTCAAGCTTCAGGTCTCAGTGCGGTCTCCCTTAGTATCCCTCCTGTTGTAAATTGTAGCCCTTCCCAGTACTCTATATTCTCTTTTCCTTGTGGCATTTGTCACTCTTGTCATTCTGTTTATCTTCCTGCAACTTCTGTGTTTATTTTTTTTTTTTTGTAGTTTTGTTTAGATGGGCTCTTAAGTAGTCTCACTCTGTGTAACTGAGGGGCACTCTGAATTGATCTTCCTGCTTCCTCCTCTTGTTTCTGGGATTGCAGGTGAGCACCACTATGCCTTGCCAGTGTCTCTAGTAGAAGCAATTTTAAATGCCACTATAAAACAGTGTGTAGGGTTGGAGAGATGGCTCAGTGGTTTAGAACACTGGCTGCTCTTCCAAAGGACCTGAGTTCAAATTCCAGCACCCACATGACAGTTCACAGCTGTCTGTAATTGCCAGACATTTCGCCGCACGCCTTTAATCCCAACACTCTGGAGGCAGAGGCAGGTGGATCTCTGTGAGTTTAAGGCCAGCCTGGTCTATAGAGTGAGTCTAGGACAGCCTGGCTATTAAACAGAGAAACCCTGTCTTGAAAAAAAACAAAACAAGCCGGGCGGTGGTGGCGCACGCCTTTAATCCCAGCACTTGGGAGGCAGAGGCAGGCGGATCATTGCAAGTTCGAGGCCAGCCTGGTCTACAAAACAAGTCCAGGACAACCAGAGCTGTTAAACAGAGAAACCCTGTCTCGAAAAACCAAAAAAACAAAACAAAACAAAACAAAAAGCATGTATATCTGTAAACCAGCACAGGTCAGTTATCCAAATGTCAAACACTTAAGACAATGGAGTCTCAGAAAAGCTAAATGACTCTACTAGACTTACTCCTTTCCAGCAAGTGTCCACGGTTAATCCAAGCTTCTTAGGGAATCAAGGAGGGTCCCTCTTCATTTCCTGTTTAGAAAGACCTTTGACAGTGAACCAAGTTTATGTTCTTAAAGGGGGAAAAATGGAGCTGGAGAGATGGTTTAGTAGT
Source organism: Lophiomys imhausi (assembly GCA_907164525.1). Taxonomy (NCBI): domain Eukaryota; kingdom Metazoa; phylum Chordata; class Mammalia; order Rodentia; family Muridae; genus Lophiomys; species Lophiomys imhausi. The sequence goes on from CAJQZJ010026257.1 coordinate 6,720,360, forward strand.
TGAAAGTGCTTGCTGGTTTGGCAGAGGATCTGACTTTAGTCCCACCCAGCACTTGTGAAGTAGCTCCGCAAAGTCAGGTTCTGTAAAAAAAAAAAAAAAAAAAAAATTGTTTAACCAGTATTTATGTTATCCTTAATTGTTCTGCAGTGTTAATCCTTAACCTGCCATTATAAATGAATATACACAGACACCGGGTGGATCATAACAAGCCTAGGCCTGGGTTGTGCAATCCTAGCCCATCCAAGCTAGCTCATAATTCTATTACCCAAATATGATCCCATAAATACATATGTCCCTTTGGACTATTATTCTCCATGCTAAGCCGATGTTCCAGGCCACGTACAGGATCTTCTTTAATCTACCCCATGGTGTGTCGTCCTTGTCTGCTCCTGACTTCTCTAGTCTTCCTAAGATGCTCTCTATCAAAGTCCGTGAACCTTAGTCCCACCTATCTCTGTCTTTGCCCAGTCTCCAGGCCTCAACATTTATTTAACCAATCAGAGACAAAGTAAGTAACATACAGCAAACAGGACCAATCAACATTTAGAATGCTTAATCCCACCCCATCAAGGTTCAGCGGATCCAGTGGCCTTTTCTGGTCTTTTACATCTATATGCAAATTGTGCACAAATATACACTCAGCTGTACACACACACACAATTTAAAATTTTTTTTGTTTTATTTTTACATTGTCACATCTAGTGCTTGTGTAGACCAGGCTGGCCTCAAACTCACAGAGATCTGCCTTCCTTTGTTGGAATCAAAGGTGTGTGCCACTATAACTGGCCCTAAATATCTTATTCTTAAAGATTGATGTGTATCAGCCGGGCAGTGGTGGCGCACGCCTTTAATCCCAGCACTTGGGAGGCAGAGGCAGGCGGATATTTGCGAGTTCCAGGCCAGCCTGGTCTACAAAGTGAGTCCAGGACAGCCAGAGCTGTTAAACAGAGAAACCCTGTCTCGAAAAACCGAAAAAAAAAAAAAAGATTGGTGTGTATCAAGTGTTGTCCTGCATGTATGTCTGTGTACCTGGTGCCCACAGAGGCCAGAAGGTGGTAGTGGATCCCCTCAAACTGGAATTTTAGATGGTTATAAGCTGCTGGGCATGGAACCCAGGTACTCTGAGAGAGCAGCCAGTAAACACTGAGCTGTCTGTCTCCACAGCCCAAAATCTTCAAGAGAATATAATTAACAAATGTGAGTTTCCAGTTGTATCTTTGTTTCTTGAGACAGGGTCTCAGTGAGCCCAGGCTAACCTGGAATCCTGCACAGCTGAGGACGACCTTGAAGTCTTTCGTGGAGGTGTGTTCCCTACCCCTGGCTTTTGACGACTTGAGATAGGGTCTCACTGTGACCTTGAGTTTGTGAACCTTGTGACTAGTGTTCCTGAGTGCTTGAACAATAGGCTTTCCCTGACTCACCCAATTTTTTTATATATAAGATATTTTAATTTGGGTTGGAGAGATGGCTCAGAGATTTAAGAACACTGGCTGCACTTCTAGAGGTCCCGAGTTCAATTCCCAGCAACCACATGGTGCCTCACAACCATCCATAATGAAATTTGGTGCCCTATTCTGGCCTGCAGGTATACCTGCAGACAGAATACTGTGTACATGATAAATCTTTAAAAAAAGGATATTTTAATTTATCGGTGTTTTCATACATGTATACAGTATATTTTGATCATACTCACCCTCATTCCCAGAAACCTCTTATAACCCCTATCTCCTGCTCTAGCATGGAAGAGGTTTGGAACCAACATGTGAAGTGTCTCTGGCTTCCAAGCTGCAGGTGAACAAACCCCAAATCCCCTGGGCTAGCCTTAGAAAGGGATCTCTAGGGGGCCGTCCCACAACCTCCCTATGTGCCCATTCAGAAAGCAGCAGTCCTGGGGTCTGCTACTTGCTGTGTGACCCATGAGAGTTTTCTCATTGAGGCTGAAGGGTGAGAAGATCCAGCCAGAGCTTCCCAGTGGCCAGTGTTTCCAGAATTTAGCTTTTCCTTGAACTTGGGAGGACCCTGGAACTGCCATAAACATGGTTGTCAGACATCATGTGCTGTGAATTGAACATGGGTTCTCTGGGAGAACAGCCAGTGCTCTTAACTGCCGAGCCATCCCTCCACTTTTTTTTTTTTTTTTTTTTTTGGTTTTTCGAGACAGGGTTTCTCTGTGTAGCCCTGGCTGTCCTGGACTCACTTTGTAGACCAGGCTGGCCTCGAACTTGCAAAGATCCGCCTGCCTCTGCCTCCCAAGTGCTGGGATTAAAGGCGTGCGCCACCACTGCCCGGCTTATCCCTCCACTTTTTTGTTGTTGTTTTAAGTTGTTTTGTTTTGTGGCTGAGATAGGATTTCTCTGTGTATCTCTGGCTCTCATGGACTCACTTTGTAGACCAGGCAAGCCTTGAACTCAGATCTACCTGCCTCTGCCTCACAAGTGCTGGATTAAAGGCGTGGTCCACCCTACCTGACAAGTTTTTGTTTTTTGATGTGTGTGTGTGTGGCTCATAGAACCCAGAGAGCATCTTGAGATATCCTGGAAGGAGATCCAGGTATTTGTAAGCCACCAGACTGAACTCTGGTTCTCTGTAAGATCAGCAAGCAGTCTCAACCATTGAACCCTCTCATTCTCCCTACCTCTTTAAAATTGAGATGGGGTCTCAACTAGCCCAGGTTAGCCTTGAATTTCCTGGGTCACAGCAGAGGGCCTTGAAGTTCTGATTCTCCTGCCTCCACCTCCAGAGAGCTGGGATTGCAGACATACCCTACCGTGCCTGGTTTTGTGTGGTGCTAGGATTTGAACCCAGGGCCTTGTGCACCTTAAAGCAGTCTTCCTACAGCCACAGCTCTAAGACTGTCTTAAAAGTTAAAAAAAAGTTCAGCGCAGAAAAATTGGAGCCACTGGGTGAAAAAATGATAATGAATCTGCTAGAGTCCTATTGCCCTTGCAACTTGGCACAGAGTTTGTTGATTGCATACCAGAGTGCATGGTCAATCCCACGCAGCACCAGAACACAAAACCCCTGGCCAGCACACGCTTCCTCCCATTCTTGCAGTGCCAGGCCTTAAGCTTTCTCCCAGATTCCCCTGTTTCCTCACAGACCCCAGGAGTGAGATCAGCTTGTGAAAAGGACTGTTTATCTTTTTTTTTTTAAATCCCATTGTTGTATTAGCAGTCTGCAAATAGGGCTGGAGGGAATGACCCCGTCTTAATCACTTTAGCACGCAGTACCCAGTAGTGTGGCGATATCCTATGCTGTACTGGAAGCACTGAGAGGTTATGTTACCTGTAGGAAGGAGGCCATATAACCCTGCAACAAACAGGACCAGGATTTGACCTGGAACATGAGTCAGCAACCTGAGGTTATTAATCAGGCTCCCTCCTTCCCAGGTTGCTCTGATAGCAATGCCAGAACAGAGCATGGGCCATTTATTGCATGTGGAACACACGCATTTCCTGCAGCTTCACTGAATTTCCCGAGTTCGCCTTGAGGAGCCAGGGCCAGGCTGCAGGCTTGGTGACCTGAGACCACCCCACCCAACCCACGTGGTGCCCCAGTAGCCTCCTCTGGCCCTGAGCTTCCCCTCCAGCAAGTTCCTAGGTTCCCTGTCAGTGTAAACATTCTGTATCGGAAGCTGGGACTTGAGACTCCTTAGGTTCTTGGAAAGCATCACTTACAGCAATTTTATGTGCTCCGTTGCCATTCCTACCCCTTCTGCCCTGCAACTGCCATTCCTACCCCTTCTGCCCTGCAACTGCCATTCC
>CAJQZJ010026257.1:6725502-6765858 GCA_907164525.1 Lophiomys imhausi
GGCTCAGTGATAGATCTGGGTGCTGGGGATTGAACCTGGATCCTCTCCTCTGGAAGAGCAGAAAATTCTTAACTGCTGAGCCATCATTCCATCCTTGGATTATTTGTTTTAATTCATGGGTTTTAGAGGTTCAGTCAGTCCATCATGGTGGGGAGGGCATGGCTGAATAGTTCAATCATGGTGGCCCAGAAGCAGAGAGAGTAAACAAAGGAAGGAGCCAGGACAAGATATATGCTGAAGAAAGACTGGTGACAGTTTCTGCAAGTGGGCTCCACCCCCCCCCCTTTGCCCACCTCCTAAACATCAGTCCTGTTGTGAACCCAGCAACAAACCAATGATACATGGGGCCTGGGATTAAATCCTCTCTGGAAACCCCTCACTGATATACTCAGTGTGCTGTCCTTTTTTGCTTGCTGTAGGCAGGTGTAGGTATTAGAGGACAACTTTTGCAGGGGTCAGTTCTCTTCTTCCACCATGTGAGTTCCAGAGTTTGAACTCAGATTGTCAGGCTTGGCAGCAAGCACCTTTACCCACTGAGCCGACTTGCAGACCCACCATTGAGATTAAGAAACTTTGGAGGGGGGGGGTGTTGAGACAGGGTTTCTCTGTGTATACCTGGCTGTCCTGGAACTCACTGTGTAGACCAGGCTGGCCTCCAACTCAGTTACCCTCCTGCCTCTGCCTCCCCATTGCTGGGTTTAAAGGTGTGTGCCACCATGCCCGGCTCTGTTCTGTTTCTGAAGTGCTCATGCTGGAGCACAGGTGGAGTAAGGGTCAGGGTTTCTTTATTTTTATTTATTTATTTTTTTTGTTTTTTCGAGACAGGGTTTCTCTGTGTAGCCCTGGCTGTCCTGGACTCACTTTGTAGACCAGGCTGGCCTCGAACTCACAAAGATCCGCCTGCCTCTGCCTCCCGAGTGCTGGGATTAAAGGCGTGCGCCACCACCGCCCGGCTCAGGGTTTATTTTTAGCAGGAGAGAAATGGAAAGTATACAGCCCAGAGCTGGAGAGGACTGAGCAAGGCCTGCTGCTGGCGTCTGGGTCAGCAGTACTAGTTTAGGATCTCCCTTCGCTGGGACAGTCAGGGTCGTCTCCTTCCTGGAGCAGGCAGAGGCTTTCTTAGAAGCCTCCTTACCCACAGTTCAGTCTGTTACAGATGCATTAGATACAGGAATGTTAGTTATATACAGGTGTTGCTATAGTCTTGGGAGTCTAAGGAGCTCATGGTCTAGCTGGGGCCACATAGCAAGACCTGTTTCTAAATAATTAATCAGAGAAAAGATCATAAAGTGCCTGGAGGACATCCTAGTTGAGAAGCTTACTAGCGGAAAGGGCAATGGTGTCTTGTGTGTGCTCCTCAGGAGGACTATCTGGGACCTAGTGGGAGCCTGCCAAAACAGCTTTGGTGTTCTTCTCAGAATTCTGCTCTTTCTCTACTCTGATCCACTTGGCTATTTCAGACACCAGCTAATCTTCAGTGTTCCTGACCTTGCTGGAGAGGCCAGGGCTGGAGAGATGGCTCAGCGGTTAAGAGCATTGGCTGTTCTTCCAAAGGACCCGGCTTCAAATTCCAGCACCATATGGCAGTTCACAGCTGACTGTAATGACTGGGAGTAATGGCACACGCTTTTAATCCCAGCACTCAGGAGGCAGAGGGAAGGAATTGAGGCGGGAATGAGTTGGCTGTGTTCCTGCAAAGGCAATAATGCTATGCGGGTGGCCTCAGCAGGGTGAGGAGAAGGCAGGTGGCAGAAGACATCAGAGATAAGGGATCAGATCCTGCAGAGATCGGTGACCCTCCCTGAACACTGTGTCAGCAAAGACTGCAAGCTGTGGCTGGTATGACCTGGTGCCCTCTGGTGGCAGTGTGAGGACTATACTGTAAGAAGGAAGACTTTTTCTTTTTGGTTTTTGGAGGGTTTCTCTGTGTAGCCCTGGCTGTCTTGGACTCTCTCTGTAGAGTTCCAGACTGGCCTCAAACTCAGAGATCCACCAACCTCTGTCTCCCAAGTGTTTGGACTAAATAAAGGTGTGTATCACCATGCATGAAGACAGTTTTTTTTTTTTTTAAAGATTTATTTATTTTATGTATGGGTGCTTTATCTGCATGAACATCTGTAACCAGAAGAGGGCATCAGATCACGTTGTGGATGGTTGTGAGCCACCATGTGGTTGCTGGGAATTGAACTCAGGACCTTTGGAAGAACAGCCAGTGCTCTTAACCGCTGAGCCATCTCTCCAGCCCAGTTTTTTTTTTTTTTTTTTTAAGATTGGAAACTTTTAAAGATTTATTTTATTATGTTTAGTTATGCATATGTGTGGATATGTGGATGTGAGCTCAGGTTTCCTGCCTGCCAGAGGTGCCAGATACTCCTGGAGTTGGAGTTACAGGCAGTTGTGAGATGCCAGAAGAGTTTCTGGGAACTGAACCCAGGTCTTCTGCAAGAGGAGTTGTCCTCTTAACCCCTGAGCCTCCTCTCCAGCTCCCAATTCAATTCTGTCTGTGCCCACCCTGCTGGAGCACTTTTGTTGTTACAATTGTTTGTTGGTTTGTTTTGAGACAGGGTCTCACTAGGCTAGGCTGACCTAGAACTCAATATGTGCCAAAGAATGACTTTAATTTTCCTTCCTGTAACAGAGCCACTGAGGAAGACAAGCAGTGTCAACCTTTGACCTCCATATTCTTGTGTGCATATATGCATACACACACGTCACACATATGCAAAAATAAAAGAATTTCCTATCTATCCCTCCCCTCTTGGCACTGGGCTTCGAACCCATGACCTCAAACATATCAGGCAAGCACTTTACTTTCTTTTTTTGTTTTTTTGTTTTTTTCGAGACAGGGTTTCTCTGTGTAGCTCTGGCTGTCCTGGACTCGCTTTGTAGACCAGGCTGGCCTCGAACTCACAGAGATCCGCCTGCCTCTGCCTCCCGAGTGCTGGGATTAAAGGCGTGCGCCACCACCGCCCGGCAGCACTTTACTTTCTAAACTACATTCCCAGCCCCTCCTTGGTGGCTTCTAATCTCCATCTCTTCAGACAAGCCACATCCTTAGGTGACAGTACTTTTTTTTTTTTTTTTTGGTTTTTCTAGACAGGGTTTCTCTGTGTAGCCCTGGCAGTCCTGGAACTCACTCTGTAGACCAGGCTGGCCTTGAACTCACAGAGACCTGCCTGCCTCTGCCTCCCAAGTGCTGGGATTAAAGGCATGTGCCACCAAGTCTGGCCATTACAGATAGTTTCAAACTGCCATGTGGGTCCTGGGTTTTGAGCCTGGGTCCTTTGGAAGAGCAGCCAATGCTTTTTTTTATTTTATTTATTTTATTCATATGTGTGCTCTATCTGCATGTACACCTGCATTACACAAGAGGGCACCAGATCACATTGTGGATGGTTGTGAGCCACCATGTGGTTGCTGGGAATTGAACTCAGGACCTTTGGAAGAGCACTAGGCAGTGCTCTTAACCACTGAGCCATCTCTCCAGCCCGCAGCCAATGCTTTTAACTGTTGAGCCATTCCTCCTCCACCCCTTACTTTTTTTTTTTTAATGGGGGGAATAGTGAGAATTTGGGATTTGATTTCTTTAAAAAACACAGAAATAGCTGGGCGGTGGTGGCACATGCCTTTAATCCCAGCACTCGGGAGGCAGAGGCAGGCGGATCTTTATGAGTTCGAGGCCAGCCTGGTCTACAAAGTGAGTCCAGGACAGCCAAGGCTACACAGAGAAACCCTGCCTCGAAAAACCAAAAAAAAAAAAAAAACCCAAAAACAAAAAAAACCCAAAAGAAAACACAGAAATAGGGGCTGGAGAGATGGGTCAGAGGTTAAGAGCAGTGGCTTCTCTTCCAGAGGTCCTGAGTTCAATTCCCAGCAATCACATGGTGGCTCACAATCATCTATAATGGGATCTTTTTTTTTTTTTTTTCTCGAGACAGGGTTTCTCTGTGTAACAGCCTGGCTGTCCTGGACTCACTTTGTAGACCAGGCTGGCTTCGAACTCACAGAGATCCACCTGCCTCTGCCTCCCGAGTGCTGGGATTAAAGGCATGCACCCCACGCCCGGCTTATAATGGGATCTTAATGGGTTCTGGTGCCCTCTTCTGTAGAACACTGTATACATAATAAATAAAATCTTTAAAAAACAAACCAACACAGAAATAGTCCTGTGTGGTAGCACACACTTTAAATCCCAGCACTCAGGAGACAGAGGCAATCTGTGAGTTCAAGGCCAGCCTGGTCTATGAAGAGAGTCCAGAACAGGCAAGACTAACCAGAGAAACCCTGTCTCTAACGAAACAAACAACAGAAATATTTTAAGAATATATATATGTATATATATTTTTTTCTCTCTCTTTTTTTTTTTTTTTTTTTTTTTTTGGAGACAGGGTTTCTGTGTGTAACAGCCCTGACTGTCCTGGAGTCTCTTTGTAGACCAGACTAGGCTAGCTTTGAACTCACAGAGATCTGCCTGCTTCTGCCTCTGGAGTGCTGGGATTAAAGGCATGCACCACCATGCCCAGTCTATCTTTCTTTTGTAAGGATTTTTATTTTATATGTATGAGTATTTTGCCTGCCTTTATGTATGTACACCACATGCATGCATAATGCCCATGGACACTAGAAGAGGTTGTAAGCCACCATGTGGATACTGGGAACCCAACCTGGGTCCTCTGCAAGAGCGGCCAGTGCTCTTAACCCTGAGCTGTCTCTCCAGCCCAAATCTTTCTTATTTAATTGCTGTGTTTTTAAATTTTTATTTGTTTGTTTGTTGTTGTTTGAGACAAGGTTTCTTTGTATATCCTTGGCTGTCCTGGAACTCACTCTGTAGACCAGACTGACCTTGGATTCACAGAGATCAATCTGCCTCTTACTGCCATGTGCTGGGATATTTGTTTGTTTATTCATTCATTTCAGAGCTCAAGGATGATTTATTACAACTTAAAAGTAGGAACGACGGGTCAGGCAAAGTGGAAATCCAAGCAGTTACCCAGAGGAGGAAGATAGAGGAAAGAAAGAAAGCCTTGCTCTCTGTAAGCTGCCACTTAGACAGATCACTACTTGGCAAGTTTGTGTGTGTGTTCCTGTGTGCGTGCGTGCGTGCGTGCGTGTGTGTGTGTGCATGCGTGTGTGCGTGCGTGCGTGTGTGTGTGTGTGCATGCGTGTGTGCATGCGTGTGTGCGTGCGTGTGTGCATGCGTGTGTGCGTGCGTGTGTGTGTGCGTGCGTGCGTGCGTGCGTGCGTGCGTGCGTGTGTGCGTGCGTGCGTGCGTGCGTGCGTGTGTGTGAGTGAATGAATGGACAGATATCTGCTGGCTGTCCTCATGCCCATACCCATACACAGAATAAATAATATGTAATAAAAAATATTTTTTGAGACAAGGTCTCTGTATGTAGAGCTGGCTGTCCTGGAACTCACTATAAAGACAAGGCTGTCTTCAGACTCTGTCTCTGGAATTATAGGTGCATGCCACCATACCTGGTCCCAAAAACGTAGTAACGTTTGTTTTTAATGAGATGATTAGTCTATACACATAGAAGGTGAAGGCAGATATCAGATAATTCTGTTTGTTTATTTGGTTTCATGTCTGTCTGTGCATGTGTGTTTGTGTGTGCCTGGCTGGGTGAGTTCGTGTGTGTGTGCGTGTGTGTGTGTGTGTGTGTGTGTGTGTGTGCGCGCGCATGCGTGTGTACAGTGAATGCTCTCAGAGGCCAGAAGAGAGCATCTGATTCCTCGGAAGTGGAGATGCAGGGAGTTGTGAGCTGCCATGTGGCGGCTGTAAACTGAACCTAGATCCTGTACAAGAGTAGCCAGTACTCTTAACCATTGAGTCATCTCTCTAGCCTGCAAGTAATTAATCTATAAGCCAAGCAGCTACAAAGATGCCCAGTGGCCACCAGAAGTGACACCAGAGGTGTGAATCAGAGTTTTCCCTCCAGTCCTCAGTGTAACCATCCCTGTAGCTATCTTGATCTCAGATTTCTGGCACAAGAGGAGGCTTGTCTTCAGTGTAAGCTAGTGGGGTTAAGGGACTTTGTAAGGGCAAGTAAACTGGTACTGCTGTGTGTACACAAGGCAGACTTTCCCAGAAAGAATTGTTTCCCCTCCATATTGCAGCTGATTCTTGGAAGAAAAGCAGGAGTAAGGAGTCAGAGGGTTAAACCAGTGCGGGCAAAGTCCCTGAGACAAGAACATGGCTGATGTGCCTGCTAGAACCTCAATGGTCCCTGTCACTGGGACATGGGAGAAAAGGCCAGAGGGGGCCTACAGGATCAAATACCTTGGATAGGTCATGCTAAGGTTTGGGATTTTGTTCCAAGGATCTAGGGAACCACAGTAGAATTTGAGTTATGAAACATTCACTCTTTTTTTTTTTTGAGACAGAGTTTCTCTGTGTAGCCGTGGCCATCCTGGACTCACTCTGTAGACCAGGCTGGCCTTGAACTGGCAGAGATACACCTGCCTCTGCCTCCCAAATGCACCACCACGCTTGGCTATTACCGACAGCTGTGAATTGCCATGTGGGTGCTGGGATTTGAACTTGGGTCCTTTGGAAGAGCAGCCAGTGCTCTTAAACGCTGAGCCTTCTCTCCAGCCCTGAAACCTTCACTCTTGACTCAGTTATGTGTCCATTGTTTTCTAAGACTTGAAACAGAATATCTTTATTTAAAACACTTAAATTTGGAGGCAGAGGCAGGCGGATCTCTGTTAGTTCGAGGCCAGCCTGGTCTACAAAGTGAGTCCAGCACAGCCAGAGCTGTTATACAGAGAAACCCTGTCTCGAAAAACCAAAAAAAAAAACCACTTAAATTTATTAGTACTTAACCAATATCAATAAAATAACTCTATCCTATAACCTAATACCTAAGATCTAAAGCCTAAAACCTATAAACACTTAATACCTAAGAATATTTAATCAACCCCACTTCAATTTTTTTGAAAGGATATTAAAATTCTCTAATGAAGGGCTGGAGAGATGGCTCAGAGCACTGGTTGCTCTTCCAGAGGTCCTGAGTTCAATTCCCAGCAACCACATAGTGGCTCACAACCATCTATAATGAGATCTGGTGCCCTCTTTTGACCTGCAGACAAAACAGTATATACATTTAAAAAAAAATTCCCTAATGAAGGTTCATTCGGGCATCTTGGTTAAAAGTACAGCTCTGGCAATTACAGCAGAATTATCTTCAGCTCAGTTCAGCTCCCTTCTGGCCTAGCTTTGCAGGTTTGTGCAATCAGTTCCACAGTCTCATTCCTCCGTGTGTTATTCACGGGTAAGGATTTAAAGACTATAATAGCAATCTATAATTCCCTGGTGTTCACCAATCTCAACTTGATCCTCCGCCCAAGCTCCCTTCAGGCTTTGTTCATTCATTAGCGTACCTTATGCAGTTTTGATTCTGCTGCCAACCGTTATCAGTTCTGTGGCTTAGAGTTCCTTTCTTTGCTCAGGCTATTTTATCATGGCCTCAGGGTATGAGGCCTACATTGCTTTGTATCCAGCTCCTTTCGTTCCTTTTCTCCATCATGGGGTCAGAGAGAGTCATGTGAAGCCCCCAAGTTTATATAGGGGGTCGTCTTGTGGTCTTCTGAAATGTCCCATGGATTCTTGAACTCTCGGGAGAACTTGTAGTTCCTGCGACTTTTGTGGCTTTGTAGCCACTCCTCCCCAGCACCCTTCACAGGCCTCTGTCAAATCTGGACTCTGTCCATTTCGTAAGGCTATTAGTAGCTGAAAACCAATTGCTAGCCATAAACCCTGTTTTTTAGTCCATATGCTGTCATGCCAGGTGCCCACAAGTACCAGGTTCCTGCCCTTGAAGAATCCTACTCTAATTCTTTTTTTTTTTTTTTTTCGTTTTTCGAGACAGGGTTTCTCTGCGTAACAGAGCCCTGGCTGTCCTGGACTTGCTTTGTAGACCAGGCTGGCCTCGAACTCACAGAGATCCACCTGCCTCTGCCTCTCAAGTGCTGGTATTAAAGGTGTGCACCACCACACACCTGGCTTCTAATTCTAACCTATTACAAAGACTGGCTCATTATTCCTTTTCACACTGTGATTACAGGTCCAAGATAGGCAGACAGAGAGGATGGGGCACTCACTCAACTTAGCCTGTTGGAGATGCCCAGTGAGGACTGGGGAGGCCCCTGGTTAACTTCACTGTGTTACACAGCTTGTACACACCAGACTCTGGCTCTAATTCTTTCCAGGAACCCAAGTGCATGAACACAGCATCCCTTTAGGGAAATCTAATTTTCTTACTGCTTCAGGCCTCTGAATCCCCAGTTGCCAACTCACTATGGCGAGGTCAAGGAGGGAATGAATGATTCAAATTTTATTTTGTGGGAGAGTCAGAGTATACCTTCTGCATGCAGGGTAGGGTACTAATGGGGCACAAAGTGGGCTAGGTGGGAAGGAGACTAAAATTTCCTCAATTTGGCCCCAGTTGACCATTGGTGGGGGTAACTAGTAATGTCAGTTCAAGAATGTCAGGAGTGGGGGGGGGGGGCGGGACAGGAAGGAGAGGGGTGGGCATGCCACTCTGTCCATAGGTGTAGAGGACAAGAAACTACAGGGCAATACATAATCACTGTGCAAATAAATATCTCCTGCTTTCGAATCTGTCCAGCTCCTAGAAGGAGAAAGTGAGGTATAGGAATCCTAAACCCTTAATTATTTTGTCAACTTTCACCTCTGTCCTGGAACTCTACCTAGACTAGCTTGGCCTCGAACTCAGATTTCTTGACTGCTGGTATTAAAGGCAACACCTGGTGTTTTTTGTTGTTTTGAGACAACTGCTCATGTAGCCCAGGCTATCCTCAAACTACCTAGTAGCAAGGATAACCTTTAATTCATAATCCTTCGGTTTCCTCTTCCCAAACGCAGGAATTGCAGGTTTGTGCCACCGCCCCCAGTTTATGAAGTGCTGGGGATCTGACCCAGGTCTTCATACATGCTAGACAAGTCCTCAACCAACTGAGCTCCGTTCTAGGACTTTCTGTATCTTTCTGCTGGGAGTCGGCGGGAAGGCGCAAAAAGTGGAGCTGCACGTTTTTTGGGGGTGCGTTGGGGGGTCTGGGCCTGAGGCGCACGCTGGGACTCCCAGCTTCACGTTTTCAGACCTAAGGCCCGGAATCAATCAGGGCTGGGGGGACTCACCCCAATTGCCCGTCTCCCGAGGATGGGACGCACGCATCGCCTACCTCAATTTCCCCTGCTCAGCCCCTCCCAGCCACCCTGTAACTGAATTTCAGTCTCAGCCAATTCTCTGCCTCGAGCCACCGCCCTGAGGGCTGAACCATTATAGCACGGAGGGACAACAGCGAGGGGCTCTCAGATTACTGGCCCCAGAGACGCGGTCTACGGAGACAACCCCGGGATATCAAAGGGGAACAGCATGGAATTCCGAGGGAGAGGGTCGCGTCCGTAGCTACAGCCCCCGCCGTGCTCCGGAACCTCTGTCCCCGCGCCACCCTGCTCCCCCCCACAGAGCGCTTGGTTTGCTCCGCCTCTGAGGTCGTCGGGCTGTGCGCACGGCCCCAAGCGCAGACCGCGAGGTCCTTGTTGCTGGTGGGTCCGGTCCTCGCTCTGTGCGGGGATACGATCTGGAGCAATGGCGCTCTCCATTCGAATCGTGTATTGGTAAGTCCCCGTGACTGCAGTCTCTCCCCGCCCCTGCTCCTGACTCTAACCTGCCAGAGACTCCCTTCCCTGCTCCCCGTCCTTTGTGCCAGCGACCCCACCCCACCCCCTTTCTCTGCTTCCCAGCCTCTCAGCCTTTCTTCCAGAGACTGGTGGCTGACTACGGTGACTGCCCTCCAGACCCCTCCATAGGGAGGGATTTCCAAGTGGGTGGGGTGGAGACAACAGAGAGTCGTCTCAGCCTGTGAAAGTAGAAACCGATGCTTGGGTCCTCTTTGAGCACGTGACTCGGCGCTGAAGGGAGGGGGACCGGTGGCATCAGGTTTCTCTGACCTTCACCTCCGGACAGGCTGTTTCCCTGCCCCCCTCCCAGCAGCACTGGGTTAGAGGGAAGGCTGGAGGTTGCCCTGCCGGGTTGAGGGAAGACTATACGTGGTGTGGTGGTGGGTTGACATATCAGCGCTGTTGGGAGGTCCAGGAATATCCTGGATTGTAGGGCGTGTTGCAGGGTCCACACCTCCCTTGTGTACGTGAAAAAGGGAGGATTGAGCCTCGGAGGTGGTGCGCACCTTTAATTCCAGCTTTCGGAGGCAGAGGTAGATGGATCTCTGAGAGTTCCAAGCTAGCTTGGTCTGCTTGTTCGAAGCAACCAGGGCTACATAGTGAGACCTTGCCCCCCCCCCTCCCCAAGAAAAAGTAGCGAGGGGTAGATTGTGGGGGTGGGAGGGTACTCAGTGGTAGAGTGTTTGCCTGAACTGCCCCAGGCCCTGGGTTCAATGCCCAGCAATAGAAACCCAAAAAAACTCTTATTGGCTTCTGATCAGTAGGTGCCAGTGCTGTTAACCCCAATCCTTTTCTGGCCTCAGTTTTCCCTTTTGTAGTGTGAAGGGGGGGGCGGGGGGGTAGTTACCTGTCAGCGCTTGCTAGTGGGCATAGAAAAGGCCAGCTGTTTTCTCTTGTCTGCTAGCTGCAGCTGATACACAGCTGGCGGGCAGTTAAGTGATTAGTAAGTGCTCACCGAATGGAGTTTCCTCACCCCTGAAGCCATCTTACACGGGAGGAAACTGAGGCTGGGAATGAGGCAGGGCCAGCTTGAGGTCCTACTACAGACGACCTTGTAACTTGAATCTGGATCCCCTGGTCCACCCGGGTGGGGGGGGGTGGTCCTCTCACACTCCTCCTGCCTTGAGGGCTCTGGTCAATCCTGGATTTTCAGGATGTTTTTCAAAAGCCTGCTTTGATATGTTGAGGCTCCCATGGGGCCACTGCACCAGATTCTAGGTCTGAATGGCCTGTAGTGGGAGACTGGGAAGGTTGTGTTTCATACTGAGTCCCGAATGACAGCCAAGGGGTGGGCAGAGTGGGTGGGCGGGATTCTACTGAGACAGCTTGTCCTAATTAACTTCCCTCTGTTTCCCTCCCTGTTGTCATCTCTGTGTCGTCCTTGCCATCTCTTTGCCATCCCTCCCACTGCCTCCCCTCCTCTCGGCTCCCCTGGTTGGTGTCTGCTTTCTTTGTATCTCTGCACCGCTGCACACCTCTCTCTGTGTGTGATCTACATTGTCTTCCCCTCTTTTGAGGGTCTTTGTCATCTCCCCATTTCCCAATGGGATCGATCGCTCTGTATCTGTCTCCCTTTGTCCTTCACTCCACTGCACTTGCCGGCCTCTCGGGCACCTGTGCTGCGTTGGATCCATGATTCCCTGGTTTCATCTACCAGTGGAGCTTGAGGCTATAAGCCCAAGGTAAGTGAAGTTTCTCAGGAATGTCTAGGAAGTATGTCAGGGTGGGTACACCACCTGGAGGATTTGCTAGGGGTGGCTCTCATAATCCTGTTCCCTCTGTGTACCCTCTTTTTAGTATCTCCAGCTCAAGGAGAAGCTAGAACATGAGTTCCCCGGATGCCTGGACATCGTGAGTCTTGGAATGGGCACAGAGTCACATGGGTCTCTCTTCTGTCCCTTGGGACCTGGAGGCAATGGGGATGGGTTAGGCCAATCCTCCCTATCCTTTTGGCTTATGTTCTTTACTCCCTGGGATGTGGTTGAGAAGGTATCCCTGATGGGTTGGTTATCTTAGCCCCCTCTAACACCTTTCCTCAGTGTGGCGAGGGGACTCCCCAGGTCACCGGGTTCTTTGAAGTGACAGTAGCCGGGAAGTTGGTTCACTCCAAGAAGGTAAATCCATCTCCTGCCTCTTCGTAGGGGTCAGTGTGGGTTGGGGCCTAGGTTGGTGTGTGGGGCTTACTCTTCTTTGTTCTCTTGAGAGAGGTGATGGCTATGTGGATACAGAAAGCAAGTTCCGGAAACTAGTGACCGCCATCAAAGCTGCCCTGGCCCAGTGCCAGTGAGCCCTGGAGGCAGAGGTAAGGGGACTGTTGGGAACAGGGTGCTACCTACGTATGGACTCTCAGAGTGGAGAGTGGGAGATGGCCACATCCCAGGGGCCCCTAGAGCCAGAAGGGCTGGGCGTCATACCTGGTGGGTTGCAAATGGTACTACAGAGGGGATGGGGAGGAAGGCTTGCCTTAAGTGGCTTTGATTCTGGAATGGAAGATGCTAAAGGAAGTCAAGCTTGTGGTTGAGGCTGTGGCTTGCCTGCCATGCAGGAAGCCCTGAGTTAAAGCTTTAACACTGCATAATTAAGTAAAGTGACTTGCCCCTATAACCCTAGCACCAGGAAAGAGCATTTCCAAAGCTAAGGCAGAAGGATTGCCTTGAGTTAGAAACCAACCTGGACCTCTTAAGACCATGGCTGAACAAAACGAAACAGTGAGGCTGGAGAAATGGCTCAGTAGCTAAGAGTACTGGCTGCTCTTGGAGAGAACCTGGGTTCAGTTCCCAGTATTGACAAGGGGTTTGCAAATTATCTGTAACTCTAGTTCCAGGGGATTTGACGTCCTCTTCTGGCCTCTGCGGGCACTGCACACACATGGTATGCAGACATACATACACACAAGTACTTCATACACATAAAAAACCAAAACAAAATAAAACATAAAAGAATTGGCATTGTGGAGCTGACCTGTGATCTTAGCATTTTGGAGGTAGAGGCAGGAGGATTAAGAGTCCTTGGCAATGCAGTGAGTTTGATGCCAGCTAATGCTATGAGAGACATCGTTTAATTTAAATAGCTGCTAGGGGGGTCAGAGAGATGGCTTAGCGGTTAAGACCACTTGTTGCTTTTGCCTAGGTTCAGCACCATGTGATGGTTCACAAATAATTCCTAACTCCAGTCCCAGGGCATGTGCTATGCTCTTGTCAACTTCCGTGGTCACCAAGCACTCAGGTCCTTACAGGCAGAACACTAACTCATGAAATAGAATGAATAAAACTAACAACGAAATGCTGCTAAAGGGGGCTGGAGAGATGGTTCAGCATTTAAGAGCACTAGCTGGTCTTCCAAAGGACCTGGGCTCAAATCCCAGCACCCACATGGCAGTTCACAGCTGTCTGTAATTGCCGGGTGTAGTGGCACACACCTTTAATCTCAGCACTCGGGTGGCAAGAGGCAGGTGGATCTCTGTGAGTTCAAGGCCAGCCTGGTGTACAAAATGAGTCCAGGACAGCCAGGGCTCTATTACACAGAGAAACTCTGTCTGGAAAAACAAACAAAAATGCTGCTAAAGAGCCCTGGCAGTTTGGCCCTGGGTCACCTTTGTCCCTTTGACAGAAAACAGCTTTTGACACATTGGGCCATGTGGGAACAGCCCAAGGACTAGTGTCTAACCCAGTGTGTTCTGCAATACCACCCTGTTCACAGCACATTCTCAAGTTTGATTTGATTAGTACTGGGAGTTGATCTCTCTCTGCCTCACCTGTGAAAGCAGGGCTTGAGAGGCTGGAGGAGGATCCTGCTGCGCTTGGAGGACCGTGCCACCACACCTGGCTTTTCTTTACCTTTTATGGTCCCCCCTCCTCTGCCCTAAAAGCTAACTGTTCCTTCTCTCTCCCTCCGCAGTCCTGAGACCTCTTGACTGGTCCCCCTTGGCAGCCGCCTTATGACAGGAAGGACTGAAATGTCTCAAAGACCTGTGGTCTTTCCTTGATGTTCCTGCGGCCACCAAGTCAGGCCAGAGATTGCCTACGTGTGTGTGTGGGTGCCTCCCCAGAATCTAGCTGTTCACACGCCCTGCCCTGCACTTCTGCCCTCTTCCTCACCTCTCCCTGAATTCCTCCATGTTCATGTACCCTCCTGCCTTGGTTTCCCTTCTCCAGCTCAAGACTGCAAGAAGATAAGCAGCCATGTTCCCAGCGAACTGTTCCCAGTTGAATAAAGGTTGGATGAAGCAACTTAAGGGAGATGTGGTTTATTTTGGCTCACAGTTTTGGGTCACAGTCTACCCTGGCAGGGAAGTCAAGATAGCAGGAGCTTAAAGAAGCTTGTCACAGTGTATCTGCAGTCGGGAAGCAGAGAGGGGGCTGAGAAAAGTCTCAGCAGGCAAAGGCGCTTGGCTGTCAAGACAGATAGCTGAGTTCTATCCTTGGGACCCATGTGGTGGAAGGAGAGAACCAACTCCTGCAACTTGTCCTCTGACCTCTGTTGCCTGCTATGGCAATCACTCTGGAGAGTACACAAATGTACATGTGTGCTCTCAACCCCCTCCCAAACACACAAGCTAAGTAAAAATGTAATGAGCAGAGTTTAATAACTTGTTATGTAGTCCAAGATCCCCTGACTACAGTTCCACTCACAGTCAACTGGAGAGCCATGTCTCGGTGGTCCAGAGCACTGGCTGCCCATCCAGAAGACCTGGGTTCAATTCTCAGTATCCACATGGCATCCTATAACCATTTATAGCTCCAGTTACAGAGGAGCTGATGCTCTCTTCGGGCCCACTCAGGCACTAGGCAAGCACATGCTGTGCGTACGTGCAGACAAACATGATAAAATAATTTTTCCAAAGATGTTAATTTCTGTAGGAGCCAGAGTGGTCAAGGATACCAGAGAAACAAATCGCCACACAGAATAAACTAACCAGGCTTCACAGGGGCTCATGGAGACTGAGTTGACAATCAGGCAGCCTGCATGTGTAGCTTGCTGTTCTTGTGGGATTCCTAACAGGCGGGCGTGGGGACTCTGACTCTCTTACCTGCTCTTGGGACCCTTTTCCTCCTATTGGGTTACCTTGCCCAGCCTTAATATGAGGGGAGGTTCCTTGTTTTAGTGCATCACGATAAGCTCCCCCCCCCCCAACAGGGTTTCTCTCTGTAACAGATCTGGCTGTACTGGACTCACTTTGTAGACCAGGCTGGCCTCGAACTCACAGTGATCCGCCTGCCTCGCCTCCCAAGTGCTGGATTACCAAGCCCGGCTTAATAAGCTATTTTTTATATCCCTGAGGGGATCTGGGGGAAAGGGGAGGTGGTGGAGAGGGACTGGGAGAAAAGGAGGGAAGGGAATCTGCCTTTTGGATGTAGTATATGAGAGGTTTTTGTTCTTTTGATTTGGTTTAGTTTTTTGAGACGGTTTCTCTGTGTAGCCATGGCTGTCCCGGACTCACTTTGTACACCATGCTAACCTTGAACTCACAGAGATCCACCTGTCCCTGCCTCCCGAGTGCTGGGATTAAAGGCGTGTGCCACCTCTCCTGGCATGAGAGAATTAAAAAAGAAAAAAAAAAGATGACAATCCCCCAAAGGCATAGTTAGATTCCCATCTCTCGATGGATTCTTGATTTTGTCAAGCAGACAGACAGCTGGCTGGGCTTGGACCTGAGATGTTAAGGACAACCTTGGCATCTAATCCTCAGACTTCAGGCATCTGTCACCATACCCACCTCAGCATTTTATTAATGCCGATGGCTACATAATGCTTCCTCAGATAACCTGCTGTATTTTGTCACCTGTTCACATTGTGACTTTGTGTGCATGTTTTGGTTAAACACCTGTGTTTGGTTATTTGCTGTGGACCAAGGCCTTGAGCTGCCGGGTCTGCAGTGCCATCCTCCTATGGCAAAGGCCACATGAGGACACTTGTATAATTTACTTCCTTCTGAATTGAGGAACTTGGTTCTTCCTCTGGTCAGGAAGGGGAGGGGGACTGGAAAAGTTTAATTTTGTGTCTGAAAATGGTCCAGAGCCCACTTATTTGGAGATGTAACAAAAGAGGACTGAGGGAGCTGGAGAGATGGCTCAGCGGTTAAGAGCACTGACTGCTCTTCCAGAGGTCCTGAGTTCAATTTCCAGCAACCACATGATGGTTTACAACCATCTATAATCAGATCTGGTGCCCTCTTCTGGCATGCAGGGGTACATACAGATAGAGTTCTCATATGTTAAATAAATAAATCTTAAAAAAAAGAAAGGAAAAGAGGACTGAGCCAAGCATGGTGGTACATGCCTTTAATCCCAGCACTCCAGAGGCAGAAGCAGGCAGATCTCAGTTCACAGCCAGCCTGGTCTACAAAGCGAGTCCAGGACAGCCAGGGAAACAGAGTAATCCTGTGTGTGTGTGGGGGGGGGGGGGGGGCCAGAAAAAAAAAAAAAAAAAAAAAACAAAGAGCAAGGGCTGGAGAGATGGCCCAACAGTTAAGAACTTTGGTTGCTCTTCCAAAGGTGCTGAGTTCAATTCCCAGCAACCATATGGTGACTCACAACCATCTATAATGAGATCTAGTGCCCTCTTCTGGCCTGCAGGCATACATTCAGGCAGAACACTGTCCATATATTAAATAAATCTTAACAAAAAACAAAAAAACCTTGCACTCGGGAGGCAGAGGCAGGTGGATCTCTGTGAGTTTGAGGCCAGCCTGGTCTACAAAGTGAGTCCAGGGCAGCCAGGGCTGTTACATAGAGAAACCCTGTCTGGAAAAACCAAAAAAAAAAAAAAAAAAAAAAAAAAAAAAAAAAAAACCAAAAAAAAAAAAAAAAAACAAAAAACCCAAAAAGCAGAACACAAACTTGAATTCTAACAGCACCCACTTGTGGCCAGGTCCAGGAACTGCCATTTAGCAGTTGGTACCCCCAAGTCCAGCAACTGTTTGGTTACACGCAGGCAAATATTAAAAATATATATACATATTTTAAAAATTTAGGATATAAACCAATGTTTCCCAAAACAACATCCTAGAGTGGTGGAGGTATTCTAGGACAGGGCAGATGGCTAGATCCCCAACACCCTTTATATTATGTTGAGTCAATGTTAGCCTGGAGCCCGTTGCCAGGTTTGAACTTGACGTCTTTGCACTTCAGCCTCCAGAGTAGTTGGGATTATGTGCCTGTGCCACCAGGCCTGAGGTAAAGTTGTTACTAAATCGAAAGGGACAATCTGAAGAGGTTGCAGACTATGGTTCTAACTGCACAGCCTGCTGAAACACACAAACTGGAGGTGTGGGAGCCTAGAACAGCTAGTGCTCTTAACTGGGGAGCCATCTCTCCAGCCCCTAACTCAGTTCCCCCACCCCACAAGTAAAAAAAGAGGGGCGAGCCGGGCGTGGTGGCACACACCTTTAATCCCAGCACTTGGGGAGGCAGAGGCAGGAGGATCTCTGTGAGGTTGAGGCCAGCCTGGTCTACAAAGCAAGTCCAGGACAGCCAGGGCTACACAGAGAAACCCTGTCTCGGAAAAAAAAAAAAGAGGGGTGGTGAGCTGGTTCAGTTCTTGCTGCAAAACCTGGTGAGCTGAGTGCCATTCCCAGAGCCAACATAAACTTGGAGAGTGCTGATACCATACAGGATGACCACCATGAGTGTCCTGGCTCTTGTGCGCCCACTCCACTCCCAACCGACACACACACAAGTAATTAAATAAAAATATTTTAAAAGGAGAACTCTGACCTCTTGTTTCCGTCCTCAGTACTGCAAACATAAAATATTGTCAAATCTAAGCAAAAGGCAAAACCAAGGGACTCCCTGGTCTTCTTCCCTTTCGCTGTAGTATCTCTTCTTGTCTCTGAGCTGATCTCAGGGTTTTTCAGGTCATATACGAGTTTTACCGAAGCTGGCTGTACTTATTCTTTTTCTCCAATAACTCAACACACGTCTGCCCACAGGGGACCTAATTCTGCCCTCCCACACACACACACCTAACCCCCTGCTGAGGCCAGTCTGGATTTACAGGATTTTTGTATTTGATAAATGGGACCAAACAGGGTTAGAGAACCAGCTGTAGGGAGAGCTAGGGGGTGGAAGGACCACTAGGGAGCGGCAGAGACTCTCATAATACACAGGGAGATGGTTTTGAGACTGTCTCAGAAAACTAAAACCAAATAAAGAGTAAACCAACAAACAAATAAACCAAAACACTCAAACACAAGCCTTTACCCTAATGGCTATATTTTATTTTGTTTTGAGGCAGGGACTAACTGGCTTCTAACTTCTTTAATTATAAACAGTCTCGTTCCTTATGTAGCCCTGGCTGTCCAAGAATTTACCTGCCCTCTGTAGAGCTAGGACTAAAGGTGTGTGCCACTACACCCAATTGTACCTGGAAATTTTACAAACCTAAAAAAAAATGTATTCTTTAAATTGGGCTTGGGGTCACATGCAGCACTGGGAATGCAGAGGCAATCAGATATCTGTAAATTCAAGGTCAGTTGGTTTACATAGCTTTTAGACCAGTCAGGAATACATAATGAGATTCCATCCTGTCTCAAAAAACATAAACAAACCAGGCATGGTGGCACACGCCTTTAATCCCAGCACTTGGGAGGCAGAGGCAGGCAGATCTTTGTGAGTTCGAGGCCAGTCTGGTCTACAAAGTGAGTCCAGGACAGTCAGGGCTACACAGAGAAACCCTGTCTTGAAAAACCAAAAAAAAAAAAAAAAAAAAAAAAAGCTCTGGGGGCTGGAGAGGCTCAGTGGTTAAGAGCACTGGTTGTTCTTCTGAAGGACCCAGGTTCAAATTCCAGCACCCACATGGCAGTTCACAGCTGTCTGCAATTGTTTGGTGTGGTGGTGCACGCCCTTAATCCCAGCACTCATGGAGGCAGAGGCAGGTGGATCCCTTCGAGTTCAAGGCCAGCCTGGTCTACAAAGCGAGTCCAGGACAGTCAAGGATATACAGAGAAACCCTGTCTCAAAACAACAACAAAAACCCATAAACAAGCCGGGTGTGGTGGTGCACGCCTTTAATCCCAGCACTTGGGAGACAGAGGCAGGCAGATTTCTTCCAGTTCAAGGCCAGCCTGGACTACAAGGCGAGTCCAGGACAGCCAGGGTTACACAGGGAAATCCTGTCTCGAACCCCCCCTCAAAAAAACAAACAAACAAACCTAGGTGTGGTGGCATAAACCTTTAATCCCAGAACTCAGGAGGTTGAAGCATGTGGATCTCTATGAGTTCAAGGCCAGCCTGATCTACAGATCTACAGAGAACTCCAGGACAGCCAAGGCTATGTAGGAAGAACCTGTCTCAAACAATAGAGGCATGGGGGGGCTGCTGGGGGGAATGGGGAGGGGAAAGGGGAGGTGTTGCAAGGAATTTGGGCCAGTCTGGTCTACAGAGTTCCAGGATAGCCAGCTAGGGCTACACAGAGAAATCCTGCCTTGGGAAAAACAAACAAACAAACAAACAAAAAACAACTACAGGGGCTGGAGAAATGGCTCAGTGGTTAAGAGCACTGATTGCTTTTCCTCTTCCAAAGGACCCAGGTTCAAATCCCAGCACCCACATGGCTGTTCACAGCTGTCTGTAGTTGCCGGGTGTGGTGGTGCACGCCTTTAATCCCAGCACTCAGGAGGCAGAGGCAGGCGGATCTCTGTGAGTTCAAGGCCAGCCTGGTCTACAAAGTGAGTCCAGGACAGTCAAGGATACACAGAGAAACCCTGTCTCGAAAAACCTAAAAAAAAAAAAAAAATCGGAAAAAAAAGAAACGACAAAAAACCCAAAGCAAACACCCACCACCCCCTGCCAAAAAACAAAACAAACAAAACATCATAAAGAATGAAAGAAAGCCAAACCAAGTAAAGTATGGGGGTACACGCCTTCGGAGTCTGAGGCCAACCTGTGCTGCATGAGACCATCTGTTTTTCTTCCTATTTTCTTTTTTTTTTAGGTAGGGTCTCTCTATGTAGGTTTGGCTGGCCTGATCTGCCTCCAATATACAAACTCTGTCTTTCTACGTATGCATAATATTACTGTGTGCATGTGTGTCCATGTGTGTGCACACGTTCACATGCAGAGGCCAGAGCATGATATGTTGGTGTCTTTCCCTATTTTTCTCAGCTTTCTTGCCTTGAGTCAGGGTTGTTCACTGAAGCAACCATTTTGACAGGCATCTGCTCCACTCCCCAGCACTTGGGTTATATAGGTACACAGAACCACGCCCAGCTTTTTAAGTGGGTGCTGTGGATTGAAGCTCAGGTCCTCATGCTGAAGAGAAAGCCCTCTGACCATTGGAGCCACCTCCCTACTGCCCAGTCCTTATCTTTAAACAAAAACAAATAGGTTTTATGCTTTTCATTAAATACCTGGCAGGGTATAGCCCAGTGGTTCTCAACCTTCCTAATGCTGTGACCCTTTAATACAGTCCCTCATGTTATGGTGATCCCCAACCATAAATTTATTCCCTTGCTACTTCATAACTGTAATCTTGCTACTGTTATGAATCATGATGTAAATATCTGATATGCAGGATATCTGAAATGCAACCCCTTTGGGAGTACTTCCCTCAGGCAGAGTGGAGGGCAGAAGAGAGCCTGAGCCCACCCTACAGTTCACAGCTCCTTAAAGAGGCTGGGAAGATGGGAGGACATTATCCGGGAAGGGCTGTCACACCATCTGCCGACGTGTCCCCATGGCCCCCTTCAGTTCTCTGACCTGGCTGCAGATACTGGCTTGGCTGTGTTCTAAGAGGATTGGACTAGGTGGTGAGGTAGGCTAGGTCAAGGCCAAGGAAATGTGCCTGGCCATCCAGCCAGAGGGTAATGAGAAAGGAGGAAAGGGGACCAGGCATCAGGATGGCTCAGTGAAGCCAAGTGTGGGGTTGTGTGCCTGCAATCCTAGCACAACAGAACATGTAGGAAGAGTGCCTTGGATTCAGGTGTAGCCTGGGCTGCTTAGCAGACTCTCTCCTCCATTTTTTTAGACTAATGCAACTTCTTTTGTCATTTTATTGTAGCCCCCCCCCCAACTCTCCCCTTCTATTCAGTAAGTACTTTTGCAGCCTATAGGGGACTAAGGACAAGGAGCTCCCACATGGTGGTGGGGGGGGGGGTAGCAGCCTTAGCCAGAAGGTGGGAGAACAAGCCACAATTTATCACAGTTAGCTCTTGAAGCCTGGCAGGGCTGCAGAGCCGGGAAGGCAGCTCCCCCCTGGCAGAGTCTCTTTGGCAGTGACCTTGCTTCTGAAGGCCTTGTTCCATGTTCCTTCAGCCTGAGCCAGTTGATGTCAACGGGTTCATAATCACCGAAGATCATTCATGCTTACCAGCTCATCATTGTACAGATTCTTGGCTGAGGATATACATCTGGCCTTTGAGGACAGGCACCTGCACCTTCCCTTCCACCAACTCTTTGGTCTTGGCAATGCAGTGGCAAACAAACACCTAGAAATCTGTGTATACTGCAGATTTTTTTTTTTTTTTTTTTGGAGACAGGGTTTCTCTGTGTAGACCTGGCTGTCCTGGACTCACTTTGTAGACCAGGCTGGCCTTGAACTCACAGAGATCCACCTGCCTCTGCGTCCTAAGGGCTGGGATTAAAGGCGTGCACCACCACGACCGGCATATCCTGCAGATTTGAGGCCTAGAGCCTGCTTGATTTTTCATACCTCCGATCCATGGTAAGGCGTCTATGTCTAGATAAATGTGGTAAAAGATGCTCCCTGCTGGGGTCTTGTAGGTACCCCAGGGAATTCACTCTGATGAAGCAGTTCTCCACAATGTCAGTTTGGCCTGCAACTGGTTTCAGGTAGATGGAGAGCTCCAAGGATGTACAGTGGGTAGTGCTACCTTTGATGCTGGTTACCTTTTTTTTTTTAAGATTTATTTATTTATTGTGTATACAGTGTTCTGCCTGCATGTATACATTCACTCCAGAAGAGGGCACCAGACCTCGTTTTGGATGGTTGTGAGACACCAGTTTCTGGGAATTGAACTCAGGACCTTTGGAAGAACAGCCAGTGTTCTTAACCTCTGAGCCATCTCTCCAGCCCCTAGTTACCTTTCACAGGGACCCCCTTTTTTGAATTCTATTTCAAGGACATCTGGTCTGTTGGGTGCTTTGGGAGGGTCCTAGGTCTTTGTGTAGAGACCTGAAGGCCAGGCCAGGCATGGTGGCACACACCTTTAATCCCAGCACTCAGGAGGCAGAGGCAGGTGGATCTCTGTGAGTTCAAGGCCAGCCCAGTCTACAGAGTGAGTTCAGAAAACCAGGGCTGTTACACAGAGAAACCCTGTCTCAAAAAAACTAAACAAGCCGGGCGGTGGTGGCGCACGCCTTTAATCCCAGCACTTGGGAGGCAGAGGCAGGCGGATCTTTGCAAGTTCGAGGCCAGCCTGGTCTACAAAGTGAGTCCAGGACAACCAGAGCTGTTAAACAGAGAAACCCTGTCTCGAAAAACCAAAAAAAAAAAAAAAAAAAAAAACTAAACAAAAACCCAGCATGCACTCAGGAGAAAGATAGAGGAATCTCTTTGAGTTCCAGGTCAGCCTGTTCTATGCAGATACCCTGCCCCCCTAATGAAACCCCCAAGTTTCCTGAACCTCAAGTTTCTCCTTTTGTCCTCTAAGTGTCCTTGACTATTACATCTTTTTCTGTATCATCCCTACCAGGGAACCTTTGATAAGCAGCCTTGTCACATTGTATCTGCTCCCTACCTCTCCACAGTCTGTCACAGGTCCCTCCAAATCCCCACTAATGCGCCCTGTTTTGCTGAGGCCATGTGACTTAAGAGGATTGAGTATTTCCTAAAACAGAGGAGGCTAGTAAGAGAACCAACCAGCTGCAGAGACTATAGAATAGCCACTAGGGATAGCAGAGGGAGAAGAGAGGGACCCAGGGCCCTGGCAGTGGTGTAGAGAGAAACCAGCAACTCAGTAGACCAAAGGTTGAGACAGACAGTGAAAGGAGAAAACCATAAGATATTATCTGAACTCCACAAAAGTACTATGGCTTGCTCCCCCTCCCAAATAAATACAGAACTACCATAGGACCCAGTTTGTCACTTTTGGACATGTACACAGAAGAGTATTTTTCTTTTAAATTTACATGTATATATGTGAACCATGTGAAGGCATCAGTTAACTGATGGTGGCTGTGAATCACCATATGGGTGCTGGGATTGGAGCCCCAACTATCAGCAAGGACAAGTGTTGGAAACTGCTGAGCAGTCTACCTAGCCTCAGGGCTCTGCATCTTACTACAGATACATACAGATACAGGCAATAGCCACACTGGGAAAACAAAAATACAGCTCCTATCCATAGTGTTATCAAGCTGTAAAGAAGAGCTAAACCCTGCCAGGCGTGACGGCGCACGTCTTTAATCCCAGCGCTCTGGAGGCAGAGGCAGGTGGATTTCTGAATTTGAGGCTAACTTAGTCTACAGAGTGAGTTCCAGGATAGCCAGGGGCTACACAGAAACTCTGCCTCGAAAAACCAAACCAAAACAAAACCAACCAACCAACCAAACAAACAAAAAACAAAACAAAAAATACATAGGAGAGTGGGTGGAACTGGAAAATATAACCCAGATCCAGAAAGACAAAAGCCACATGGTGATACAGATGCACACAAAGGGAATGCAATGTCTGCAGAGGCTAAAAGAGGACACCAGATAATTTATAGACAGTTGTGAGCTGCTGTGTGGGTACTGGGAATCAAACCTAGAGTCTCTCCAAAAGCAGCCAGTGCTCTTCACTGAACCATCCATCCTCAGCCCTTGTACCATTTTTTTTTTCAAGAGTTACTCTGTGTAGCCCTGGCTGTCCTTGACTGAGTTGGTAGACCATGATGGCCTTGAACTTACAGAGATCCGCCTGCCTCTGCCTCCCCAGTGCTGGGATTAAAGGCATGTGCCACCACGCCTGCATGGTACCATTCTCTTACAGCCTCTTTTGAGTTCCTTTCTCACTTTTTGGTTTCCATCCACATTCCAAAATATCCAGACATTTATGCCCCCTAACCCCCCCAAAAGGGTCAGGGATACAGGAAGGGTAATAGAATGCTTGCACTCTTTAACTTGATTAGGGGAATGAGAAGTGGGAGATTGAGCAGAGGTCCTGGAAGAATGCTAGAATGTCACTCACCATAAAGTATGTATGCAAAAGCCATGGGGAAACCTGCCATTTACTATTTTGTTTTTCAAGACTGGGTTTCTCTGTGTAGTAGCCCTGGCTGTCCTGGACTCACTCTGTAGACCAGGCTGGTCTCAAACTACAGAGATCCTCCTCCCTCTGCCTCCTGAGTGCAGGGATTAAAGACCTGCCATAGCACATACAGCTGCTACTCTTTTTTTTTTTTTTTTGAAGAGGGACTCATAGTTCAGGCTGGCCTTGAACTCTAGTGATCTGAAACAAAAAAAAAAACCACACACCTTTAATCCCGGTATTTGGGAGGCAGAGGCAGCCAGATCTCTGATTTCAAAGCCAGCCTGGTCTACACAGTGAGTTGCAGAATAGCCAGGGGTACACAGAGAAACCCTGTCTCAAAAAACAACCCCCTCCAAAATAAAAAAAATAAAAATAAAAAAACCCCACAAAAACCCAAGCACTCCAGTGATCTGACGGCCTCCTGGATGCTGGAATTAAAGGCATGCGTCACCATGTATACTTTGGAAGTGTGTTTAATCCCATTCCAGACTTGGATCTCAGAGAGTTCAAGGCCATCCAGGCTAACAAGTCCACAACAAGAGAAAACAGAATAGCAAAACAACTCCAACCGTCAAGATACCTACCCATCCCCCACCCCCAGTCTGAACTCCATTCCAGGATATTAAAACCCTTGTACTGGCTGTGAAGTAAGACCTGATTTAAAAAAAAATAAAGAAGTCATTTTAGTTTCATTGAACAGCAAGCTTTATTATTAATCCACCTATGATGGACATAAAATCACAACAGCTCCATCCCCCAACAAGCAAGTTGAAGTTCAGCAAAAGGAGCCACTGCCAGGGAGTCAGAAACCCTGTGATGTGGGGCCCTCTCTGCTTTGGGAAGCAGACGAGAGTGTGAGCCTCCCCAAGGCCTCCAAAGCTTCGGGGAGCCCTGGGTTGTCATTTTGGGAGGACTCCTTGGGCTTCTTCCAGGTTATCCATCTTCCTGGGTACATGTCGTATTGCCTCAAATATCTGTAGAGGTCAGCTACACTAATGTACGGTGAAGGCCGAGGCCGGCCACTAGAGCTTGTGGTCCTCAGTGATGCTCTCTGGCGCCTGCACAACAGCCTTAGCTTCAATTTGTTCCTTCGAAAACGGAACCAACACTAGAGAGGCAAACAAATCGAGACATCAAAGTAAGCCCTTGGAAAAACCAAAAAAAAAAAAAGTAAGTCCTTGGTCTCAATGTGAAAATGGACTAGGGGAAGGAGTGGAGAGAACATTATGGGCAGCTCCAGTTAGCTGGGAGCCCAGAATGGGGCTGGTTGGGGTTTTGTTTTTTGTTTTTTTAAGGGCAGAGGTTTGTGGGTATGGGTAACCTGACATTTGCTCAGGTCTGGAACCCCCAGAGGCCAGTCAGGGCTGATTCCTTTTGAGACCTCTGTAGTCCAGGCTGGTCTCCACTGGCTGCATGGCCCAGGATGGCCTCGGGGTCACAGAGATTCACTTGCCTCTGCCTCCTGAGCTCTGGGATTAAAGGTGTGTGCCACACCCCCACCAGGGACCAGGATAATCTTGAATCTCTGAAAATATCTCCACCTCTCATGGTTCTGAGTGTTTGTTTGACTTTTTCTGAAGACAAGGTTTCTCTGTGCAGCCCTGGCTACCCTGCAACTCCATCTGTAGACCAGGCTGGCTTTGAACTCAAGAGATTCAAACTGCCTCTGTCTCCTGAGTGCTAGGATTAAAGGAGTGCTCTACCACCATCTTGCTTTTTAATTGTTCTTGTTTTGGAAACAATAGCCCAGGCTAACAACTTCCAATTACATTATGAAGGCCAGCAAGGATGACCTTGAACTCCTGGTATACCAGTCATCTAGTGATGATCATCAAGAATGGGCATAATTGCTGGGCAGTGGTGGCCCATTCCTTTAATCCCAGCACTTGGGAGGCTGAGGCAAGTGAATCTCTGGGAGTTCCAGGCCAGCCTGGTATACAGAGCCTAGTTCCAGGACAGCCAGGATTACATAAAGAAACCCAGTCTTGAAAAAACAAAAGGGCACAATGCCTTTTTCTTTTCTTTCTTTTTTTTTTTTGAGACAGTTACTTACTGTAACTTATAACTCCCTCTCCCTAACCACCCCTCCCCCAAAGAAGGTATGGGCTGCCATACTGGTTCCCTGCATCTCTGGGGATCTAGGGGGTGCCACCCTGAGAGTGGGGGAGGGGAATCTGACCTCAATATCTCTTACAGATACTTTGAATCTGTCAGCCAGGGCCTTGAGAGCTTCCTCCTTAGGGTTGGGGTCTGTCTCAAAGTGTTTTTTCAGCGCCTGGTGCTGTTTACAGGTGAATCCAGGGTGTTGATCCCCACATGCTGAGGAGGGAAAAAGAGATCAGAGAATCTTCCCCGGGTGAGTGTGTTAGATGGCAGTCTCTAAAGATGCTTGCAGGTAACATTAATAACCTGAACTTGGTTCCAGGGACCCAGGGTGAAAGAGGAAACTACCTCATACCTACCTAAATGAGTGTTATTTAAAAATAAATAAAAATTGGGGCGTTGGCACAGACCTTTATCCAAAAGGTAGAGAAGGATCTTTTGAGTTTTTCCTGTCCTCCTCACTGCACACGTAAGGCTCCAGTAGCCTCCCAGTAGAACCCACTCATGCTGCTGGGTCTTGTGAAAAGTCCACCCTGAGGCTCCATTTCCCAGCCCCATGCACTGTGCCTACCTAGGCCTTTTGTGTGTGTTTGGAGACAGGTTTCCTCTGAGTATCCATGGCTATCCTGGACTCACTCTGTAGACCAGGTTAGCCTTAAACTCAAGAGATTTTGCCTGCCTCTGCCTCCTGAGTGTAAGGGTTAAAAGTGTGTGGCAGTATGCCCAGCCTACCTAGGCCTTTTACAGCCACCACTCTGAAATAAGGTAGGGTGTGAGGACTTTTGTTATCAGTGTGATCGTATTTCAAAAATTACAAGTCAGGGTGTGGTCACCAGAGCCTGTGATCTCAGTGCTCTCGTGTTAGGCCAGGAGTTTTTTGGTTTGCAAGGTAACTTTCCTGCTTATATGCTATCTCAAAGAACAATCACTCATCCAACCACCACCACACCCTCCAAACAAAACAAAAGTCACAACAAAAAACACTCAAAAAACAAAACGAGATGCCGACCCGAGAAACCAGCCACTACACAGGTTCCAGGTTGCTGCCCCATGTCTGCTGACCCTCCCTCCTCCTCCCCGAGTTGACTGGCTCAGACACTGAGACTTGCAGAAGTCAAAGCGCCATGTGTTTGTTCAGCTTCCCACTGGCATTTCGGTCCCTCACTCCAATTCTTCCACCCAGGTCCCATTCTGGACAAGGCCGGGCCTCTTCTGGGGGTCCAGAGCAGACCTGCGAAGCCTGAGTCCTGGGATGGCATCCCTGCCCACCCGGCAGCATCTTCAGATGCTTGAAGGCCCCGACTCACACAAACTTGGAGTTGTTTGCATTGGAGACTCAGCCATCTTGGAGACAGTTCTCCTGAGTTCGGTTTGAAGCACTAATTGAGGTCTTTGGCTTAAATACCGCCTCCTCTCTGGCCCCACCCAGTCGAGACCCTCCTTCCTGTAGCTCCTCCCACTCGGTCCGATGTCTGCCCCTCCCCTCCGCACCCTCCTGTGCCTTGCCTTGTAAGGGGCTGTGGTTCTCATTGAGCAGCTACTTAATCAAGGGAGCTGGAAACAAACAAACTTAACTTCGGCCCCACCGTCTCAAGGCCCTAGAACCCAGAGGAAGTCCTGGTTTCACTAAGATCTTCATTACAGGTAATGGGCCTCCTCCAACAGATGGGTCCTTAGGGTTTCATCATCATCCCTTTTTGAAGCTCCAACACCAAGGACCAACCCAACCCAGAGTTCTGTGTCCCTGGCTGCCACTTTCTTCACTCGTCCTCTCCCTGACCCCCAAGGACACTGGGGCTGTTATGTTATATTCATTCACAGGGTTCCCCTCTGGTGTCTGGAAAGGAGGAGTCAGGAACCTATCCTGCTTGGTAGTTTCTCGTCAAGGTTTGTCCGTGGGCCGAGAGCAGATGGGGTTCCTCGGAACAGCTGCTGCTGCCTCCTGGTGTTGAATAAAACCACCCCCTTTCCTTTATTATTTCCGTTTGGTTTTTGAGAGTCACAATGTAGCTCTGGCTGCCCTAGAATTCAATATGTAGACCTGGTTGATCTGCAACTCCCAGAGATCTACCTGTCTCTGTCTGTGGAGTGTTGGGTTGAAAGTGTGCCCTTATTTATTTTTCAGACAGGTTCTAAAAATACACATAGCCCTGACTGTCTTTAACTCAGACAGGTGTGGACCAGGCTGGCCTTTTAACTCCCAGAGATCTCCCTGCCTCTATTTCCAAGGTGTTTGGATCAAAGGCCATTCTAGCTTTCAGTGTAGCTGAATGTCTGAATAAGTCGGAGGCTGACCTTGAACAGCGGATTTTCCAGTCTTCCACTCTCAAATGCTGGGATTACAGGCCTACACTGTGACATAGTGACTATGTCTAGTCTTCAGTTTTTGGAGTTTAAAATTGTGAGTTTGGCCAGGAGTGTTGGTGCGTACCTTTAATCCCCACACTGGGGAGGCAGAGGCCCGCCTGCTCTACAAAGTGAGTCCAGGACAGCTAAGGGCTGTTACACAGAGAAACCCTGTCCTGAAAACCAAAACCAGTTTTGAGTTTGTATGTGCTACAAAAGGGGGAATGGAGAAATTTGAATGTGCTAGGCCACACCTCCTGCTTTTTTTTTAAAGATTATTTAAAATTTATTTTTATTTTATGTACATTGGTGTTTTGACTATATGTATGTCTTTGTGAGGACCCCCTGGAACAGGAATTATAGACAGTTGTGAGCTACCATGTGGGTAATGTGAATTGAGCTTGAGGGGTCCTCTGGAAGAGCAGCCAGTGCTCTTAACCACTAAGCCATCTCTCCAACCCCTTTTTATATTTTTTAAAAAAGAAATTTTATTTATCAATAATTTCATTTTATCAATCTGCCACTCCCAGATCTAAATACCCAAACAGGTCCCTAACAAGCAATTTGAGAAACACCAGTAAACAAACAAACATATCAATTCATAGGCATAAAATGAATGATAAAGAGAGGTCACAAAGCTAGCAGTGTAAACCAATTAATCTCAGGGAGGCTGATACAGAATGGAGTCTCTCCAAATTTCTGGCTATCCTGGGCCACCCAGTGAGATCCTGTATCAGAAAACAAAACCAGAAGTAAAAGGACCCAGGAAAAATGATTGTTCTGGTGGTATATATAAGCCTGTAATCAGCCTTGGGAAGTGTAAGAGAGAAGACAGGGGTCATCCTCTGCGATATATTGAATTGATAGCTAGCCTGGGGTACAGGCGACCTTAAGGGGAAGGGTGTTAAAAGAATCAGAACCACAAGCTGGGCGGTGGTGGCGCACGCCTTTAGTCCCAGCACTTGGGATGCAGAGGCAGGTGGGTCTTTGTGAGTTCGAGGCCAGCCTGGTCTACAAAGTGAGTCCAGGACAGCTAGGGCTACACAGAGAAACCCTGTCTGGAAAAAAACCAAAAAAAAAAAAAAAAAAAAAAAAGAATCATAACCACAACCTCCAGCTGAGATGGGCCACAGTGGGGTATGAGGCCCTGGAGGGTCTACCAGAAGTCCCTGTTGGAGGCTCCTGGTGGATTCAGATTGATTTGCCAACTGTCAAGCCATTTCTGTCCAATGCCATCTGTCTTGGCACCTAGGTGAAGCATTGATCCCTGAGTATCTGGAAAGCATCCAGCATTTTAGTAAGTTTGATACAGCCAGGAGCCGGAAAGAGGGGGGAGTCTGTCGTGCTACATGTTGGAGTGATCAGATGGGGCAAGGAGAATCAGCAACTGTGCTCACAGCTGGATGAGGACTTGGAGGAATTGATGGGAATGAGCCTGTATCTCCAGCTCGGTGGCCGGCAGTGGTGGGAAGCACAAGAAGAGGTATTATCCCGGGCAGACTGCTGCAGCTTGGCAAGGGGAGGGCGCATCTCCTGCTCCAAGGAATGTTGGATGAACCAAGTCTGCAAGGAAAGACACATGGAAATTATCAAAGGGAGAGACCCCATGTTCCCTAGTCCCCGAGGTAAGGCTTGGGGGGACCTAGCTCCCAAAAGCTGCTCCCCAACTGTACTCCTGCCTTCTCTTGCATCCAAGACCCAAAGGGAGGCCCCTAAGGAATACTGAGGGGCCTGAAGGGTCCTGCCAACCAGGGATCCAGCCTGCTAGAGTGTCTTGGCTTTAGGTGGTTCTCATCCTTCCTAATGCTGTGACCCTTTAATACAGTTCCTTATGTTGTGGTGACTGCCAACCATAAAATTATTTGTGTTGCTATTTCACAACTGTAATTTTGCTGTCATGAATCATAAGGTATCTGATGTGACCCCTGTGAAAGGTTTTCTTGATCCCAAATGGTCAGGACCCACATATTGAGAACCACTGGCCTAGAGGATACAAGGTGGGGGAAGGGATTCTGACCTCAACTTGTTTCTTCTTTAAATTGAGTCTCCTGGCCAAGACCTTTCGAGCATTGAGGTCGGGGTAGGGCTCCATCTTGAACTGTTTCTCCAGCTCCCAAAGCTGGTTCCAGCTATATTCCTGGTCAAGGGGGCCCAGGGTATAGGAGGCTAACAGAAAGAGAAGGAAATAGATCAGCAAAATCCTACTATGGCCATGGAGAGTGATGGGTCAGTCCTTGCTGCCAAGGCTGATGACTTGAGTTTTGGTCCACAAGGCCTCATGGTAGAAGGTAACCCACTCAAGAAAGTTGTCTTCAGACCACTACACACATCCAAGGGCACACTCACACACAAGATAAGCATCTGTAAATAGAAAAGCCTTTCTCACAAGCCCAAGCTCTGCTTTTTCTTGGGGAGCCATTGCATCAATATGAGATGTGTGGTTCCACCTAAATCCCCCACTTTCTCAGGGCATTTTTTTTTTTTTTTGAGACAGGGTTTCTCTGTGTAGCCCTAGCTGTCCTGGACTCACTTTGTAGACCAGGCTGGCCTGGAACTCACAGAGATCCACCTGCCTCTGCCTCCTGAGTGCTGGGATTAAAGGCTTGGGCCACCATGTCCAGTTTTTGGTTTTGTTTTGTTTCCAGATAGGGTTTCTCTGTGTAGTCCTGGCTGGCCTGCAACTCACTCTGTAGATCAGAGTGGTGGAATTTACCCACAATCCCAGCACTTTGGGAAGCAAAGGCAGGTAGATCATTTTCTTGAGGCCAGCCTGGTCTACAGAGATACCCTCTCTCAAAACAAACAAACAAGCCGGGTGTGGTGGTGCACGCCTTTAATCAGTTCAAGGCCAGCCTGGTCTACAGAGTGAGTTCCAGGACAGCCAAGTCTGTTATACAGAGAAACCCTGTCTCGAAAAAAAACTAAAAAGTAAATAAACTGCTATGAGTTTGCAAACGGTTCCCAGATTAATAGAGTAGCCTAAATCCAAGCAGACAGACAGGCGGTGTGGAGAAACCCCACCAAGAGCCTCCAATAAGGCTGCTGCCTCATCAGCTTTTCCTCCCTTAACCCTGAACCTTGCAGGAGTCAAAGTCCCATGCGCTCTGGTCAGATACTCCGACACCATGACAAGAATCCCCCATCTCCACTGCGAAGGCCTCACTTCTACAAGGACAGGTCTGCTCCGGGGGTTTAGACGGGATTTGAAAAACGCAAGCTTCAGGATCGCATCCTTTCCCACCCCGCAGCATCTAAACAGGCTCCCGAGGGCCAATGCCCAGACTTAACACTGAGAACGCGAAGACGCTTCCATCTTGTCTGTAGCTCACGTCAGGCGTGTTCGAAAGTATGTTCTGAGAATCTAGCATTCAATCCCACCTCCATCCTGGGCTTACCCGGCTGGGACCCTCCCACCTGCAGCCCCTGGGAGAGGGGGCGTGACCTTGCTGGTACTGCAGCTGCTTGGCTCTGAAAACTGAGAAACTAGCTGAGCCAAGGGCGGGCAGGTTCCACCCAGGGTCTCCTTTGGAGGAAATGGCTTCCGGGCAGCAGAAGCCCAGGTACTTATCCTCAGTTTCCTCGAAGCTGGAGGCCCCTCCTCCACGGCCAGGGACCAGCCTAGTGTCTCAGGCTGCCATCCTCTCTGTACCTGGATCAATCAGCAACTTCTGGGGTTCCCCCCAAATTGCTGGGACAGGAGGGCTGACCTTAGGGTGACTTGGTTTCTGTTACAGTTTGTTCCGAGACTGAGGCCTCCGTGATGTGGTTTCTCTGTGTAGCCTGGCTGTCCTGCAATTCAATTTGTAGACCAGGCTGGCCTTGAACTCAGAGATCTGCCTGTCTCTGCCTCCTGACTGTGACACCATGCCTGGCTCCTCTTCGTTATTTTGTTTGAGATGATCTCATGTCACCTGGCTCCCTTTGGCATTTTAATATTGTTTTTCTAATAAGTGTTGAAATTTAGATTTTTGCACATGCTAGGTGCTTTGCCACTTAGCCACTCAGCCTTCTCCCCCACTCCCCTACCCAGACAGGATCTCTGGCTATCCTGGAACTCACTATGTAGACCAGGCTGGCCTCAAACTCAGAAATCCACCTGCCCTGCCCCTGCCCCACACTGGGATTAAAGGGGTGCACCACCATGCCCTGCCTCGGCCTTTTGTTTTGTTTTGCTCTCTTTTGTCCGGAGAGGAATTCTCTGTGTAACCCTGGCTGTCCTGGAATTCTCTCTGAAGAGATCATGCCAACTCTGCCTCCCCAGTGCTGGGATTAAAGGTGACACCACCACTGCCAGGCTTCAGTGGTGGTGGTCACCTTTACATTTAAAGGCTGGCTGGTGCATATTTTTACTGTTCTTCACTTGCAGACCATACAAAATTAATGCTTTAGTTTCTTTTATTAAAGGACACATTTCAGCCGTCCAAGTTATAGCCCTTCTAACTCAATATACTTCCTTGGATTTAAAGGATAAAGCCGAGCCAGACCTGGTGGCGCACACCTTTAATCCCAGCGCTCCCTCGGCAGGCATAGGCAGCTGGATCTCTGTGAGTTCAAGGCTAGCCTGGTCTCCAAAGCAAGTCCAGGACAGGACAGCCAGGGCTACATGGAGAAACCTTGTCTCAAAAAAAAAAAAAAAAAAAAAAAAAGATAAATCTGAGTCAAAGAGTTAACTTACCTAGACAACTCAAGGAGGGGATGTTGAGGGTTTTCCTTGTCTGTCTCATTCTTGTCTCTAAACCATTTTGTATTCAGACTCCTTTATGATTACAAGGTAAAAACTAAGTTCAGATTCCCAGGCTGCATTTCCCAGAAATTGGTGTCAAGATAACTGTGTTCTAACTTTGTTATTCATACCCTGTTATTCCAATGTTTCTGGGAACCCCCTGACCACAGCTGTGAGTGTCCCAAATGTTTCCAAATGTACCAGGTCAAGTTGAGCAAGTACCCTGTGCCTATATTTTGGAAATTACTCCATTTACTAACAACCAATCATATTAAAGGTTGGTTAGGACTGTTTTTATCTAGTCAGCTAAGATGAATTGGTTCAAGGCCGACCACTCTGTATCACATTGTGAATCTGTTTATGAGTTCATTGTGATTTTTGCCTTTCTAGGCTGACTCAGAAAAACATTTGGAGCTGGGCGGTGGTGGCGCACGCCTTTAATCCCAGCACTTGGGAGGCAGAGGCAGGCGGATCTCTGTGAGTTCAAGACCAGCCTGGTCTACAAAGCGAGTCCAGGACAGCCAGGGCTACACAGAGAAACCCTGTCTCGAAAAACAAAAAACAAAAAACAAAAAAAAAGAAAAACATTTGGGGTTACAGTCTGGCTCCCGGGTCCAGATTGTGTCCCTGGTCATGATCAGTCCTGGAGTGTGTGTTCAATAAACCGTCCATGTCTCACTGACATTGGTGTCTGAGTGGTTTATGTGGCTTTTCCAGAACCCTAACAGTATTTGACCTAACACCTCTTCTACTAGCCAGTAAACCTTTCCTTTTTAGAAGGCTTTAACAGACCATTAGCTTCCACCAACACTAAAGTCTAGGATGTGGTGTACAACTTCCTCACTGTGTTGTAATCTGCCCACCTAATTGGCAGATTAGTAACTATTAGTAAATATTCCAGTTTTGACTTTTCTTCTGTCCTGTGACCACACAGGTACCCATAAACCATGTTTCCATTATTAATTTCACTTGGGGAAACCTGAAACTTTTCTTTCTTTCTCTCTTTCTTTTTTTGGGGGCGTGTTTGAGACAGGGTTTCTCTGTGTAACAGTCCTGGCTGTCCTGGAACTCACTTTGTAGACCAGATTGGCCTCAAACTCACAGAGATCTGCCTACCTCTGCCTCCCCCTGTCTGGTATAAAGGATGTGCCACCAAGCCTGGCCTGAATCTTTTCTTGTGGTCACTCAGAATAAACTCGACTGGTAATAGTAACACACACCTGGAACCCCGGACTGAGGTTGGAGGATTGTGAGTTCAAATCCATCCCAGGCTACAGAGTAAGTATTTCACTTTCAGGGAACAAAAACAGGGTTGTGAGGTGTCTCAGGGACTAAAGGTGGCTCTCTGACATGGTGACATCTTGAGTTGGAATCCTGGGACCCAAAGAGTGTAAACAGAGTGCTTCTACATTCCCACCCAACACGTGCACAAAGAATCAAACAAAATGTTGCAAAAGAAAAAAGCACGCAGTCACCTTGTTTTCTACCAGTGACTCCATTATGTTATTGATTAGCCATTCCTAGATCTAAAAACACAAATCGCAGTTAAAGTCCGAATAGACAAAACAAAACCAGAAGGAAGAAAGAAAACTAACATCTAGGGGTTAAGAAGTAAAAAACTCAGGCTCAAAACCACAAAGAACATGCTACAAGCACAAACTGAATGGTGGAGGCTGGAGAGGTGGCTCACTGGGTAAGCGCACTGGCTGCTCTTGCAGAGCACCTGAGTTCAATTCCCAGCACCCACGTGGTGACTCACAATCATCTGTAATTTCTTTTCCAGGGGAGCCAACACCTTCTTCTGACTTCCAAGGACACATGGTACCTATGCATACATGCATTCAACATATTCACACAGAAAAGAAGTAAATCTAAATTCAAAACAAATGGAATGAATGATAAAAAAATGATACATAGCCGGGGGTGGTGGCGCACGCCTTTAGTCCCAGCACTCGGGAGGCAGAGGCAGGCGGATCTCTGTGAGTTCGCGGCCAGCCTGGTCTACAAAGTGAGTCCAGGACAGCCAGGGTTACACAGAGAAACCCTGTCTCGAAAAACCAAAAAAAAAAAAAAAAGATAAAACCCCCAGATGCACCAGGGAGTCTGGGATAAGGTAAAATCTCCAAGTTCCAGGCCAGCCTAGGCTACAGAGTGAGATCCTGTGTAAAAACCAAAAAAAAAAGAAAAAAAAAAAAGAAAAAAAGTCATTAGCCAGATGTGGTAGCACATGCCTTTAATCCCAGCACTCAGGAGGTGGAGGCAGGTGAATCTCTGTAGTTCAAGGCTAGCGAGGTCTACAGAGTGAGTTCCAGGATAGCCTGGGCTACACAGAGAAATCAAAATTGTGTCTTGAAAAAAAAAACAAACTTGTTACTATTATTATTATTTTGAGACAGGTTTTGTTTATTTTTCTTTTCCTTTTTTTTTTTTGGTTTTTCAAGACAGGGTTTCTCTGTGTAACAGCCCTGGCTGTCCTGGACTTGCTTTGTAGACCAGGCTGGCCTCAAACTCACAGAGATCCGCCTGCCTCTGCCTCCCAAGTGCTGGGATTAAAGGCGTGCGCCACCACGCCCGGCTCTTTTCTTTTTTTTTTTTATACCCCTGGGTGTCCTGGAACTCCCTCTGTAGATCAGGAGGCTGGCCTTGAAGTCACAGAGACTGGCTTGCCTCTGCCTCCTGTGTGCTTGGGTTAAAGGCTTGCACCACCATGGTCCTGCTAAAACTAAAAACTTTAAATGAGCTGGAGAGATGGCTCATAGGTTAAGAACTGTAACTCCAGTTTGAGGAACTCCGATGGCCTCTTCTGGTCTCTGCAGATGTTAGATTATTTAAGGCAGCCATAAAGAGACGGAAGGCAGAAAGAAAGAGTTTTGGTCTGACCTTAGCCTGACCCTAATATGCACTGTAAGGGGGGACTTTTGCCACATGTGCAGATGCCCAAATGCCTACAGAAGATGACTGAATGCAGTTCCTTAGAAGGGTGAAAATGACTTCCATAGTCTGCATGGGAGAATGGAGAGTGTAGTCTTTCAGTAAGAAGCTTTTGTGGATGCCAGGCATATATGTGGTGTACAGAAATACATTGAGGCAAAGCGTCCATACAGATTTTTTAAAAAGTGAATATTAGGCTGGAGAGATGGCTCAGAGGTTAAGAGCACTGACTGCTCTTCCACAGGTCCTGAGTTCAAGTCCCAGCAACCACATGGTGGCTCACAATCATCAATAATGGAATCTGGTGCCCTCTTCTGGCCTGCAGGCATACATGCAGACAGAACACTGTATACATAATAAATAAATAAAAAAAGTGAATATTGTCTTTAAAAAATTAAAAAGGGCAGCCGGACGTGGTGGCGCACACCTTTAATCCCAGCACTTGGGAGGTAGAGGCAGATGGATCTCTGTGAGTTCGAGGCCAGCCTGGTCTACAAAGCAAGTCCATGACAGCCAGGGCTGTTACATAGAGAAACCCTACCTCAAAAAAAGAAAACAAAACAAAAAGGCATGGTCCTATACAACTTTAATCTCACATGAACCTCTGTAAACTCAAGGCTAATCTGATCTACAAAGTGAGCTCCAGGTCAGTAAAGGTCACAAAATGTTTCTGTCTCAAAAACAAACAAAAAGCTGGATGGTGGTGGCACACCAGCACTCAGGAGGCAGAAGCAGGTGGGTCTCTGAGTTTGACACCAGCCTGGTCTACAGAGAGAGTTCCAGGACACCCAGGGCTACACAGAGAAACCCTGTCCCAAACAACAACTAGTTGGAGAGTTTCAAAGCATTCTCTTGTTACATATGGAGCTGATGGCTGGCCTGTGTTACAGGGACTGGGGGGTGGGTGAGTGTGAAGGCAGAATAAATAAACAACAAATAAATACATGGAAACTGCAACTCCCTGTTTTCATCTTGTTTTGGAAGTCAGTTCAGAATGAGACAGAAATGACTAAACCAGGGCCTAGAACACCTTCCCTGTCGATGCAAAAATGATTGAGTTCTATTGTCTGGCATGTCATCCCCATGTTGGTACGCAGGTTTCGAAGCAGAATTCTGAGTCTCTGGACCCTCGCCAGTGTTGTGGGGAGACAGGTGGACCCCGTGGAGGCCCAAGGCTCTAGCCAGCACTTGGGGCTGTCCCACTGTGCTCTGTACTTGGAATCACATAACCTACAGCTGTGCATATTTATGGCTGGTCCAGGACTACTTCATTAAATTTCAAACCCAGGACAAAAGGCCGAGGCACAAGCCAGGTGTGGTGCTGCACACCTTTAATCCCAGCACTGGGGAGGCAGAGGCAGGCGGATCTCTGTGAGTTCGAGGCCAGCCTGGTCTACAAAGCCAGTTCCAGGGCAGCCTGTACTGCTACACAGAGAAACCCTGTCTCAAAAAACCAAAGGGGAAAATATGCTGAGGCACCTATTGAACATATCAAAGCAGACCTGACCTCCAGGTCCTTTCGGCATCTTTCAGTCCCAGCATCCCAGTTGCAAGGTATGGCTGGTATACCCATCCCTCTATCCTGAGCTCTCTATCCCTGCCCTTCCCCAGAGGCTCTTCCCTATATAGTCCAGACATTTGGTTCCCGTCCCTCTTTCTAGACTGCTTTCATACTTTCGGCCTCCTGGCTGGGGTGCTTGCTTCCCCTCTCTCCCTCCCCCTCTCCCCACATGGTTCAGGCTCATGACCACTCTGGGCTATCCCAGATGTATCTGCCTCTGGCTACGTTCTCCCACATAGCTCTAATAACTTTCTCCTCCACCTTACCTAGGAGCAGCCATTTCCTTTCCTTTCCTTTTCATTTCCTTTTCTCATTCGCACCCACGGAAGCAAGCCTGACCTCCCAGCCTTCAGAATGGCAGCCATGGATGCCTGTGCTGTTTGTTGATGGAATAAGAGGCTCTTCAGGGTTGGGTGGGGTATGCTGGCTCTCAATCCCTCCTCATCCTTCTTGGGCTTGAGCAGGCCGCATCAAGTCCAGCTAGATAAAAGGCACACAGACACAGGCAACAAAGAGGAGGCCTGGTTGACTGAACTGAGAAGGATGGGGGGCTCTCTTGCCTTCCACCCAAATGGTGCCTACGTTCTCTGTGATTCCGGATATATTTATAACAACTTTCATCACTTGTGTTCCTAAAAGTTTATTTTATTTTATTATTATTTTTATTTTTAATTATAGCAATTATCAGGGAAAATGGAGTTAGTAGTGTTTGAGGCATTTAAATTGACTGCTGGCCACCATTT
This sequence comes from Lophiomys imhausi, assembly GCA_907164525.1. Classification (NCBI taxonomy): domain Eukaryota; kingdom Metazoa; phylum Chordata; class Mammalia; order Rodentia; family Muridae; genus Lophiomys; species Lophiomys imhausi. The sequence continues at coordinate 6,763,806 of CAJQZJ010026257.1, forward strand.
TAAGCCAGAACTTGGAACATGGAGTGGACCATTGAAACATTGTTAATCTATAATGAGGAGATACTGAGACCAATACATCCCTCTAGACCAGGACCTAACCTCTGAGCCATATAGAAAGAACAATTAATTTGCCCAACACCAATTAAAATTTCGGACAAGTGATGTCCCCAGGCGCCTTTGCATTTAAAACTATCAATACACCTGCCATTTCTGAAACCCTAGAAACATTTTATTTTGGGTCACTGGTGTTGAATCTCAAGGCCTTTCTTTCCTTTTTTTTTTTTGGTTTCCTGAGACAGGGTTTCTCTTTGTAGCCTTGGCTATCCTGGATAAGATTTGTAGACCAGGCTGGCTTTAAACTTACAGAGATCCGCCTGTCTCTGCCTCCTGAGTCCTGGGATTAAAGGCATGTGCCACCATGCCACCATGCCTTTTTTTCTCATACTAGGTAAGTGCTGTCCTATTGAACTACAGCCCACTTTCCTAGGAGCTCATTTAAAAATCCAGGAATCTTCCCAACATGGAAGTACACACCTGTAATCCCATCACCTCTGTGGCAGAGGCAGGAGGCTCACTGTGTAAGGGTCTGAGAATCGTTGAAGGAAGACCAGACTCTAATAGTATGCAACAGAAAAGAGCAGTTATTCTGCAGAAACAACCAGCATGCTCGGGTTGACCATTTATACAAAATGGCAACAACCAGGAGAGCTCTCAGGCTCCCTTTGGGACATTTAGGGGAATTTTAGCTGTGGCTACATGACTCTCCTTGGGATTGGCTGGTGTCCAAAGGGACAGACAGTTGTATAATTTTTGATTGGTCCCAGTCTTGAAGGAGAAAGGATTTTCTTATAGGGACTTTAGCCTCCGGACCAGGTATCAAGTCATTGTGTTTTTTTTTTTTTCTTCAAGACAGTATTTCTCTGTGTAACAGATCCCTGTCTGTCCAGGACTTGGTTTGTAGACCAGGCTGGCCTTGAACTCACAGAGATCCGCCTGCCTCTGCCTCCTGAGTGCTGGGACTAAAGGCATGCGCCACCATGCCCGGCTCCTGACCAGGTATCAGGACAACTATTAATTGGTTTCCCTTTGTAAGGGCTCAAGAAGGAGGCTTTATCTAAAACGGAGTAAGTCAAGTCCTCTCGATTGCAAGTTCAAGGTCAGTGAAGTCTGTATAGTAAGTACCAGACCTTCAAAACAAGGCTACCTGGGCAGACTGTGTCACACATACTATGAGCCAAGTCAGGTTAATCCCAGCATAGACAGAGACAGGCAGATCTGTAAGCATTCCAGGTTCCAGGCCAGCCTGGTCTACAGAGCTAGTTTGAGGAACCAGGGATAGGCAGAGACACCAAAACCAACCAAACAAAAATCCCTAAGTCTTGAGATGGCTCAGTGGCCAAAGGATTTTGCTATTAGGCCCCACTCACAGGGATTTCTATAGGAATATTAACTAGAATGAGGCAGGTAAGCGTAGCAGATGGTTGAGCTTGGGGCCCTATTTGGTTTGGGTTATTCACACCTCTCCCTCTTGTAAGAGTGCACTCTGCAACCTAGTTTCTTCACATGTGCATAACCCCTGGACCCACACACCCTCCTCACTGGGCTATTCATACTTCCACCTCTGAATGATAGTATAGATTTCTCTGCCCGCAACAACAAACTTAGATAACTTCTGAACTGGCTGAACTGGTTTTCGGTGGATGCACCGTGACATGAAACTGTCCCTGGAATGAACTTTTAGGGAGAGTCTCTGTTCACCATCTTATGCCTATGCACGGCTGGGCGTGTCTGTGGTTAAAATCAGACCATAAAGCTGGGTGTGGGGATGTACTCCTTTAATCCCAGCACTTGGGGAGGCAGAGGCAGGCGGATCTCTGTAAGTTTGAGGCCAGCCTGGTGTACAAATGGAGTCCAGGACAGTCATGGATACACAAAGAAACTGTCTCAAAAAACCAAAAACAAAAAAAATCAGACCATAATGAGGAAGGACATTGGAAGAAGATATATGTGTGTGTGTGTGTGTGTGTGTGTGTGTGTGTGTGTGTGTGTGTGT
>CAJQZJ010026257.1:6765868-6794532 GCA_907164525.1 Lophiomys imhausi
TGTGTGTGTGTGTGTGTGTGTGTGTGTGTGTGTGTGTGTGTGTGTGTGTATGTGTGTGTGTGTGTGTGTGTGTATGCATTTTACCTGTCAATCAGAATCGAGAACTTCTGGGGTTAGGAGCACTGGATGCTTCTCTAGAGCACCCGCTTTACATCCCCAGCATCCACATGGCAGCTCATAACCATCTGTAACTCCAGTGCCAGGGTTCTTCTGGCTTCCACTCCAGTCAGGCACACAGAGGTGTACAGACACACTCAGGGTAAAATACACAAAATAAAACAACAACAAGCACCATGTGGCTTTTATTCGGGGTAAGGAAGTACAGGAGGCAAACAGAGAAGAAGACTCTCTGAATATGAAAGAGGGGCACATGGACAGATTGAAAGGGACTGTGTTGGGGGAAGGGACACCTAAACTACATCCTCTAGTAACCAGCTTCTTTCTCTTTCTTGGGTTAATGTGTATGGATTTGAATGACTAGGACTTAGAATCACTCCCTGATAAACACGCAGACAGGGACAAGGGCAATGACTGGGTAATAGAGGTGGCTCACAGCAGGCTGGCTTCTTCCTCACCATCCTGACCTGAGACAATAGTCTGGCATCTTAAAAGAAAGGCCTTATGGGCTTTTTCTCCTTACAGTCTGGCCCTTGCTGATGGACTGGTTCAACAAGTTCAAGGCTAGGTCAGGACCTGTTTAAGCAATAGCTGTGTGTCACCGAACTTTTTTTTTTTTTTTGGTTTTTCGAGACAGAGTTTCTCTGTGTAACAGCTCTGGCTGTCCTGGTCTCACTTTTGTAGACCAGGCTGGCCTCGAACTCACAGAGATCCGTCTGCCTCTGCCTCCCAAGTGCTGGAATTAAAGGCATGTGCCACCACCGCCCGGCGTCACCGAACTTTTTAAAATTATTATTATTTATTTACTAACAGTATTCACCTATAACAAATACCAACACTTTCTTAACTATTGACCCTACAAGTTCTTACAACCCATTTAACCTAACCACTAAACCTATTGATAATTATTTTCCTAACCTTTTAGAAGGATACAGTCTCTGGGGCAGGTCCTCAGTCGTCAGGAACACAATCTTTGTTGTAGATTCTTTAACACACTTAACAGTCCTTTTTCTGGAATATCACAGATGCAGGTTTGTTAGGGTAAGTTGGCTATCACAGTCTCACCTTAAATAAGGCTTCATGCTTTCTTCTCTCTGGGAGACCTCAGCCCCTTTGCATCAGCAACTCTGCTGCTCTGCCTCAGAGTCCTTAAAGCCAGGCACAGTTTCCTTTAGGCCACAGTTCAGACAGATCAAACCCCTCTAGGCAAAATCTGAGGCACAGGGTTTAGTCCTTGGCCTTTTGGTGTCTTGCTCAGGCTTTCTTTGCTCACCAGCTTCTTTCTGCCTCAGGGAGATCTGGCCATCAATGGCCAGCACTTTTTTCAGCAGGACTCTCAGAGCTCTCTAGCATCAGGGGCCTCTTCTCCTTTTGGGCTCCAAGCACTGTCCTTAAATAGGAGGAACTCTGTTTCAGCTTAATTTGGGCTCCGCCCACTTAGCAGCTGAAAACAATGCCAGGCCAAATACTTTGTTTAAGTCCATTAAGTCTTTCCTGTTTTCCTGACTTAAACTTTTTTTTTCCAGTCCAGTAACTCTTTCCTGTTTTTCCTGATTTCACCTGACTTCATCCTTGTTTTTCCACAAGCTGATAAGCTAAATCGCTCACAGCCAAGTTGATCTTCATGCCCCGAATTAAGAGACTGTATCAGAAACCCCTATATATTTTCTAAATCTAATTTAGTTATTCTAACTCCCTACAGCTGTGGGTCTGTCAGCCATCTCCTTTGTCTTCAAACTGGTCAATCCTAAATTAGGGAAGAAAGACAAGTCAACAACTTACAAAACATAACAAAACAAAAAACAGCCATCAAAGAGGAGCTGGGCCTCTGCTTTCCAAGTTTATTCCTTCTGTCCTTTACTGTGTCCTTTCCCAATCAGGCCCCCTTTGTGTCTGTTCATGCTCTATCCCCCATGTGCAGAGGGTCTTTCTCTGTTGCTGTCTGTGCTTCCTCAACCCTAATAAAAGCCATTCTTCCCCCACCCCCTGCCCCAGACAGGGTTTCTCTGTGTAGCTCCGAGTGTCCTGGAACTCACTTTGTAGACCAGGCTGGCCTCGAATGCACAGAGATCTGCCTGCCTCAGCCTCCCCTGAGTGCTGGGATTAAAGGTGTGCACCACCATGCCCAGCTAAAAGCCACTCTTGACCGGCTGATTTTTGTCTACTCCTGTTTGCTGCATTTGAGAGTTTGCCTATTGCTGTCACCCTAGATATTATCCCTGCCTTTTAATTTTTTAAGTGGCAGAGAAAATGAACCTGATCAAGACCTCTAGATGGTAACAAATATTTTGTCTAAACACATGCCTGTGCATAGAAGGATCCAAACAGATCCATGGTTACCACCTTGCACAAAACTCAACTCCAAATGGATCAGAGACGTCAACATGAATCCAGGTGCTCTGTACCTGAGAGAAGGGAGAGTAGGGAATACCCTTGAGCTCACAGAAGACTTTCTGAACAGAACACCACTATTAATGCACAGGCATTAAGATCACCAATTAATAAATGTGACCTCAGGAAACTGAAAAGTTTCTCATGACAAAGGACACCATTATTGGGGCAAAGCAGGTACAGAATGGGGAAAGATTTTTACCAGCTCTACATCTGATAGGAGTAATATTCAGAATATATTAAATAGTTAAAAAAACCCTAAATATAAAGAAAATATGAGCTTGAGAGATGGTTCAGCAGGTAAGAGCATTGGCTGATCTTCCAAAGGACCCGAGTTCAAATCCTAGCACCTACTTGCCAGTTTTCAGGTGTCTGTAATGGCTGGCTGTGGTGACCCACTCCTTTAATCCCAGCACTTGGGAGGTACAGGCAGGAAGATATCTGTGAGTTCAAGGCCAGCCTGGTCTACAAAGAGTCCAGAACAGCCAGGGCTACACAGAGAAACCCTGTCTTGAAAAACAAAACAACAACAACAAAAAAACTCAACCAAACAATAACCCCCCCCCCAAAAAAAAAAAAAACACCAACCAAACAAAATGGACTCCAGTGACTTGACTGGCTCCTGGATGCTGGAATTAAAGGCATGCACTTCCATTTTTCTACTTTGGTAGTACTTTTAATCCCATTAGAGGCTTGGATCTCAGAGAGTTCAAGGCCATCCAGGGTAACAAGTCCACGAGGGTGTGAAAACAGAAAGCAAAATCCCTCCAACCCTTGAGATACCCATCCCCAATCTGAAATCCATTCCAGGATATTAAAACCCTGTACTGGCTGTGAAGTAATATCTCATAAAAAAAATAAAGAAGTCATTTTAGTTTCATTGAGTAGCAAGCTTTATTATTAATCTACCTATGATGGACACAAAACCACAACAGCCCCATCCCCCAACAAGCAAGTTGAAAAACATTCAATAAAAGGAGCCAATGCCAGGGAGTCAGAAACCCTGTGATGTGGGGCCATCTCTGCTTTGGGAAGCAGATGAGAGGGTGAGCCTCCCCAAGGCCTCCAAAGCTTCAGGGAGCCCTGGGTTGTCATTTTGGGAGGACTCCTTAGGGTTCTGCCTGTATATCCATCTTTGTGGGTTGTGGTACTTGTGTTGGCAGACATAACTGAGTGAGAAAGCTAAGCTAATGCGAGGTGTCTTAAGGTAACAGCATGTGGTACTGTACTCTCTATGCCTCAGTGGTGGTCTGAGGCTCTTGGACAACTGCTCCAGCTTCATCTTGTTCCTTTGAATATGTAACCAACTGTGGAGAGGCAAAGAGAATGAGGAGACATTGTTAGGTTCAAGAAATGGATTTCTGAACCTGAATGTGGGGCAACCTAGGAATCACCAGGACATTGGAGAACTTTGCAAAACACAAGCTGGGGTCACCCTCAGAGGGTGACCCCTGAACAGAATTTTAGTTCAGGTTAAATACATTTCAGCAAGGCAGAGTCAAACATCGTCAAGCAACAGTACTTTGATTGGCTAGTATAGGTGACCTAGGAAACAAGGTGGGCATTTCCAAACTCATGACCATTGGCTATCTGTGGTTTCTAATGTTCTTCCTGTTGCTCTGGGAATGGGCAATACCGATGTAGGAACTTGGCCTCCTGGTAACAGTTAGAGCTTCCAATCCCTGGAGGGTAGTACATGACAGATTATGGGGCAGGTAGGCTCAGGGCCTACTCAAAATTTCCAGGCTTCTGAAGCCTAACTAAAGTTTGGTCAAGTGATTTTGGTCCTAACAACATCGAAATAGTCCTTTGGTCTCAGATGTGAAAATGAACTACAAGAAGGAGTGGGGAGAACATTATGGGCAGGGCCAGTTAGCTGGGGACTCAGCATGGGGCTGGTTTGGGTTTGTTTTTGTTTTTGTTTTTGTTTTTTTACTAGAAAAAGCTTCTAGGTTTTTGTTTGTTTAACTTTTCCTGGAGACAGGATTTCTCTGTGTAGTCCTGGCTATCCTGAAACTCCATCTGTAGACTAGGCTGGCTTTGAACTCAAGAGATTCAGCCTGCCTTTGCCTCCTGAGTGCTGGGATTAAAGGGGTGCCCCATTACCATAGCTGGCTTTTAAATTTTGGTTTCTTTGGAAACAGTAGCCCAGGCTAACTTCCAATTACATTACATAGGCCAGCAAGGATGACCTTGAACTCCTGGTATAAAACTCACCACATCTAGTGATGACCATCAAAAAAACAGGTATAGATGCTGGTCAGTGGTGGCACAGGACTTTAATCCCAGGACTTGGGGGGCAGAGGCAGGCAGATCTCTGTGAGTTTGAGGCCAGCCTGGTCTACAGAGCTTAGTTCAAGGACAGGCAGGGTTATATAAAGAAACCCTGTTTTGAAAAACCAGAAGGGCCACAATGGCTTTTTCTTTTCATTTTTTTTTGTTTGTTTTTCGAGACATGGTTTCTCTGTGTATCCTTGGCTGTCCTGGACTCACTCTGTAGATCAGGCTGGCCTCGAACTCACAGATATCTGCCTGTTTCTGCCTCCCAAGTGCTGGTATTAAAGGTGGGAGCCACCACGCCTGGCTTTTTTTTTTCTCAGACAGGGTCTTACTATATAAGCTTTGGAACGTGTTATGTAGAGCAGGCTGATCTCATATTTAGAGACCTGTCTGCCTCTAATATTACGGGGTATGGTGGGGGCACTTGACAGGCAGAGGCAAGAGGATCTCTGAGTTCAATGCTAGCCAGGTCTACAAAGCGAATCCAGGACAGCCATGGATACAGAGAAACTCACCCCAACCACCCCCCCCCCCCAAAAAAAAAAAAGAAAGAAGAAAAAAATGTGTCTACCAAACTGGTCCCTGCATCTCTGGGAACTAGGAGGTGTCATCCTGAAGGTGGGGGAGGGGAATCTGACCTCAATATCTCTTACAGATACTTTGAATCTGTCAGACAGGGCCTTGAGAGTTTCCTCCTTAGGGTTGGGGTCCGTCTCAAAGTGTTTTTTCAACACCTGGTGCTGTTTACAGGTGAATCCAGGGTGTTGATCCCCACATGCTGAGGAGGGAAAAAGAGATCAGAGAATCTTCCCTGGGTGAGTGTGTTAGATGGCAGTCTCTAAAGATGCTTGCAGGTAACATTAATAACCTGTATTTAGCTCCAGGGACCCCATGGTGAAACTAACTCATACTGATATAAAGGAGAGGTACTTAAAAATAAATAAAAATTGGGGCATTGGCACAGACCTTTATCCAAAAGGTAGAAGAGGATCTTTAGAGTTTTTTCTGTCCAGGCCTCACTTACTGTACACCTGAGGCTCCAATAGCCTCCCAGTAGAACCCACTCATGCTGCTGGGGCCTGTGGAAAGTCCACCCTGAGGCTCCATTTCCCAGCCCCATGCACTGTGCCTACCTAGGCCTTTTTTTTTTTTTTTTTTTTTTTTTGGTTTTTCGAGACAGGGTTTCTCTGTGTATCCTTGGCTGTCCTGGACTCACTTTGTAGACCAGGCTGGCCTCGAACTCACAAAGATCCGCCTGCCTCTGCCTCCCAAGTGCTGGGATTAAAGGCGTGCGCCACCACCGCCCGGCTACCTAGGCCTTTTGTGTGTGTTTGGAGAAGGTTTCCTCTGAGTATCCATGGTTGTCCTGGACTCACTCTGTAGATCAGGCTAACCTTGAACTCAAGAGATTTTGCCTGCCTCTGCCTCCCCAGTGCTGGGATTAAAGGTGTGCAACATTGATGCCAGGGCTACCCAGGCCTTTTATAGCCACCACTCTGAAATGAGGTAGGTTGTGGGGACTTTGTTATCAGTGTGATGGTATTTCAAAAATTACAAAAGTTGTCAGGGTGTGGTGACCAGTGCCTGTGATCTCAGTGCTCTCTGTTAGGCCAGGAGTTTTTTGGTTTGTAAGGTGACCCTCCTGCTTATATGCCATCTCAAAGAACAATCACTCATCCAACCACCATCACCCTCCAAACGAAACAAAAATCACAACGAAAAATACTCCAAAAACAAAAACAAAAAAAAGGTGATGCAGACCGAGAAGAAACCCACCCACTACACAAGTTCCAGGTTGCTACCCCATGTCTGCTGACACTCCCTCCCCCTCCCTGAGTTGACTGTCTGGATTGCTAAGACCTGCAGAAGTCAAAGTGCCATGTGTTTGTTCAGCTTCCCACAGGCATTTCAGTCCTCACTCCAATTCTACCGCCCAGGTCCCATTCTGGACAAGGCCGGGGCACTTGTGGGGGTCCAGAGCAGACCTGCGAAGCCTGAGTCCTGGGATGGCATCCCTGCCCACCCCGCAGCATCTTCAGATGCTTGAAGGCCCCGACTCACACAAACTCGGATAGTGTCCATTGGAGACTCTTCCATTTTGGTGAAAGTTCTCTTGAGTTCAGTATGAGGCTCTAAAACAGGACTTCGGCTTAAATACCACCTCTTCTCTGCACCCACCTAGTCGGGGGACCTCCTTTCTGCAACATCTCTCACTCATTCTGCTGCCTCCACCCTCCCACCCCCTACCCCCCCACCCCCTCATACCCCCAGGGCGATGCCTTGCGGGGGTGGGGGTGGGGTGGGGGGTGGGGGCTCTGTGGTTTCTCATTGACCAGCTACTTAATCAAAGGAGGTGGGAAATAAACTCAGCTTTGGCCCCACCTTCTCAAACCCTTAGAACCCAGAGAAAGCCCTAGTTTCATTAAGATCTTCATTACAGGAAATGGGCCTCGTCCAGTCAGATGGCTCCTTTCGGGTGTCATTTTCATTCCTTTCCGAAGCTCTACTCCAAGACTAAGGATGAACCCAGAGTTCCCTGTTCCTGGTCGCTGGATTTCCCCTTGGGTGTCTGGACTGGAGGAGTCAGGAGTCTATCCTGCTTGGTAGTTTCTCTTCAAGGTTTGTCCGTGGGTCAAGGGCCGATGGGGGTCCTCCGGACAGCTGCTTCTGCCTCCTGGTGTTGAATAAATTCCTTTATTTTTTTCTGTTTGGTTTTTGAGAGTCACAATATAGCTCTGGCTGCTATGGAACTCAATATGTAGACCAGGTTGATCTGCAACTTCCAGAGATCTACCTGCCTCTGTCTGTGGAGTGTTGGGTTGAAAGGCGTGCCCTTATTTATTTTTCAGACAGGTTCTGAAAAACATACATAGCCCTGACTGTCTTTAACTCACTGTGTGGACCAGGATGGCCTCTTAACTCCCAGAGATCTTCCTGCCTCTAACTCCAAGGTGTTTGGATCAAAGGCCATTCTAGCTTCTTGGAAGTCTGAAAGTAGCTGAGGTTTAACTTGAACAGCTGATATTCCAGACTTCCCCTCCCAAATTCCGGGATTGCAGGCATGCACTATGACAGTGATTATTTTTGGAGTTTAAAATTGTGAGTTTGGCCAGGTGTGGGGGCACACACCTTTAATCCCATCAGTGGGGAGGCAGAGGCAGGCAGATCTCTGTGAGTTCAAGGTCAGCCTGATCTACAAAGTGAGCCCAGGACAGCTAGGGCTGTTACACCGAGAAAACCTGTCTCCAAAAACAAAATTGTGAGTTTGTGTGTGCTACAAAAGGGGGAACCCAGAACTTTGAATGTGCTAGGCCATACCTCCTGTAATAACTTTCTCCTCCACCTTACCTAGGAGCAGCCATATCCTTTCCTTTTCTTTTTATTTCCTTTTCTCATTCACACTCATGGAAGCCAGCCTGACCTCCTAGCCTTCAGAATGGCAGCAGTGGGTGGGTGCCTGTGGTGCTGATGGAATAAGAGGCTCTTCAGGGTTGGGTGGGGTATGCTGGCTCTCAATCCCTCCTCATCCTTTTTGGGCTTGAGCAGGCCACATCAACTCCAGATAGATAAAAGGCACACAGACACAGGTATCAAAGAGGAGGCCTGGTTGACTGAACTGAGAAGGATGGGGGGCTGCCTTGCCTTCCACCCAAATGGTGCCTACGTTCTCTGTGATTCCGGATATATTTATAACAACTTTCATCACTTGTGTTCCTAAAAGTTTATTTTATTTTATTATTATTTTTATTTTTAATTATAGCAATTATCAGGGGAAATGGTGTTAGTAGTGTTTGAGGCATTTAAATTGACTGCTGGCCACCATTTAAGCCAGAACTTAGAACATGGAATGGACCATTGAAACATTGTTAATCTATAAAGAGGAGATACTGAGACCAATACATCCATCTGAACCAGGTCCCAGCTTGAGTCCTAGAAAAAACAATTGATTTGCCCAACACCAATTATAATTCCTGACAAGTGATGTCCCCAACCCCCTTGTATTTAAAGCTATCAATACACCTGCCATTTTTCAAACCTAGAAGTATTTTATTTTGGAGCACTGGTGTTGAATCTCTGTTCAGGTCTGCTGGACATCAACCTGGAAAGCTCCTGGGAGGGAGTGGGGATTAACCAAGGGACAAAGTTAATGCAAAGCATAGAGACCTCGGGGAAGACTGAGGCACCGTAAACAAAGTGCAAACATACAGACCTTTCATGTGGGAGCAAAGGCCCATCCTGGGGTCAAACATGGCTATTCTACTGCTCACAGCTCATGGCTCCCCACAAATCTCAAGGCCTTTCTTTTCCTTTCCTTTCCTTTTATTTATTTTTCTTTCTTTTTTTCCCCTTTGTTTTTTGAGAGACAGGGTTTCTCTGAGTAGCCCTGGCTGTCCTGGACTGGACTTGTAGACCAGGCTGGCCTTGAACTCACAGAGATCTGCCTGCCTCTGCCTCTCAAGTACTGGGATTAAAGGCGTGCGCCACCACACCCAGCTAAAAGCCACACTTGACTGGCTGATTTTGACTGCTCCTGCTTGCTCCATTTGAGAGTTTGCCTACTGCTGTCACTCTAGAGATTATCCCTGCTTTTTAATTCTTTAAGTGGCAGAGAAAATGAACCCGATCAAGACCTCTAGATGGTAACAAATATTTTGCCTGTACACATGCCTGTGCATAGAAGAATCCAAACAGATCCATGCTTACCACCTTGCACAAAACTCAACTCCAAATGGATCAGAGACGTCAACATGAATCCAGGTGCTCTGTATCTGAGAGAAGTGATAGTAGGGAATACCCTTGAGCTCACAGCACAGGAGGAGACTTTCTGGACAGAACACCACTATTAATGCACAGGCATTAGATCACCAATTAATAAATGTGACCTCAGGAAACTGAAAAGTTTCTCATGACAAAGGACACTAGTATTGGGACAAAGCGACAGCCTACAGAATGGGAAAAGATTTTTACCAACTCTACATCTGGTAGAGGAGTAATATTCAAAATATATAAAAAAGTTAAATAAAACCTGGATAAAAAGAAAACAAATATGATCTGGGTGGTGGTGGCGCATGCCTTTAATCCCAGCACTTGGGAGGCAGAGGTAGGCGGATCTCTATGAGTTCGAGGCCAGCCTGGTCTACAAAGCGAGTCCAGGGCAGCCAGAACTGTTATACAGAGAAACCCTGTCTCCAAAAACCAAAAAAAGAGAAAACAAATATGGGCTGGAGATATGGCTCAGCAGTTAAGAGCACTGGCTGCTCTTCCAAATTACACAGTTTCAAACCCCAGCATCCACATGGCAGTTGTCTGTGGTGGCTGGGCATGGTGGCACACACATTAATCCCAGCACTTGGAATGGATCTCTGTAAATTCAAGGCCAGCCTGGTCTACAGAGTGAGTCTAGGATAGCCAGGGCTGTTACACAGAGAAACCCTCTCTTGAAAAACAAAACAAACACAAACAAAGAAGATGGGATACAGATCTAAACAGAATTTTCAAAAGAAGAATTTCAAATGACTTAAAGAAAATTTCAACAGCCTTAGCCATCAGGGAATTGCAAATCAAACTACTTTGAGATTTTATCCCACAACTGTCAGAATGGCCAAGATCAATAACAGAAGTGACAGCTTGTGCTGGTGAGGATGTAAAGGGAACACTTCTCCATTGCTGGTGGGGCTGCAAACTTGTACAACTACTATGGAAATCAGTGTGGCAGTTCCTAAGGAAGAAGGGAATCAATCTACTTCAAGATTCAGGTACACTACTCTTGGGAATGTACCCAGAGGATGTTTCATCCTACCACAGAGAAACTTGCTCAACCATGCTCATTAGTTCTCTATTTATAATAGCCAGAAACTAGCTGGGCAGTGGTAACACACACCTTTAATCCCAGCACTTGGGAGGCAGAGGCAGTTGGATCTCTGGGAGTTGAAGACCAGCCTGGTCTACAAAGCGAGTCCAGGACAGCCAGGGTTGCAGAGAAACGTTGTCTTGATAATCAGAAAAAAAAAATCCCAAAAAACCAACCAACCAAACAAACAAAAAAATACCCAACAACCCAAATAGCTAGAAACTGGAAACAGCCTAGCTGAATGAAAATGTAGTATATTTACACAATGGAGTATTACTCAGTCACAACAAAAATGAAATCATGAAACTTGCATCTAAGTGGATGGGACTAGAAAAAAAATCATCCTGAGTTTGGTATCTCAGACCCAGAAAGAGAAATACGGTATGCATTTGCTTATATGTCATTATTAGCTGTTAAGTCAATGATAACCAATCTACAATCCCTAGAACCACCAAAGTTAGCTACAGAGGAAGGGACTGGCTGGAGGATAGATCCTATTAGAAAAGGGAAATAGATCTGGGTGTGGTGGCGCACACCTTTAATCCCAGCACTCCTTAGGCAGAGGCAGGTGGAGCTCTGTGAGTTCAAGGCTAGCCTGGTCTACAGAGTGAGTTCCAGGACAGCCAGGGATACAGAGAAACCCTATCTCAGAAAACAAAAAAGAAAAGGAAAAAAAACAAAGAAAGAAAGAAAAGGGAAATAGAATAGATATTTATGGATGGATGGCAGCAGTGGCAGTAGGGGTAGGGGAACAGGGAAATAAGAGAGGGAATAGGAGTGAGACAGCTAAAATTAAGGGCCATTTGAAGAGTAATATGGAAACTTAATACAGGACAATCTTCCTAAAATATATACAAATATGAAGCTGATCTAAATAAAATTGCCAAATAACTGGGAGACAGAGTCACAATTGGCCATCTCTTATCACCAAATGAAACTTCCAGTATTAGGACTGGGTTATATTTAATTGAGTTATTGGAAGGGTCCCATAGTAATCCCCAAATAACTCAGGCTGTTACCAAGACTGTAGGTATTTCTCCACAAACTGATAACAAGTCCCCATGGCTGAAGATGTTAGGACCAAGAAATGGACCCCTATATTTGGAGCAACTGAGGAATAACCAGGACTTGAGAACGATGCAAGAACAAGAGGCTTTTATTTAATCAGCATGCTAAGGTCACCCTCAAAGCTTCTCCTTTCAGGGAGGAGGGGAACCCCAGCAAAATCTCAGTTCAGCTTATATATGTTATAGCAATCAAGCAACAGTGTTTTCATTGGTTAGCATCACTGTCTTTACATTGATTGGTGCTGGCTAAAGGTTCAGGAACTTGATACTAAGAACAATGAACTTGGTCTCTTAGTGACAGTCTCCTAGTAATAGTTAAGGACTTTCCAAACCCTGTGGGGTAGCACATGATAGTTTCTGGGGGAAGTTGACCTGGAGGGCCTATCTAAATTCCCAGGCTTCAGAAGCCTGGCTAAAGTTTGGTCATATAAACTTTGGTCCTAACAAAGAGAACACCTACTCAACTCATTGAACATGGAAAACTCAAGTTGGAACCTACATAGAATTGTCTGTTTTTTAAGTTTTATTTATTTATTTATTATGTATACAGTGTTTTGTCTGCATGTATGCCTGAAGGCCAAAGAGGGCACCAGATCGCATTGTAGATGGTTATGAGTCACCATGTGGTTGTTGGGAATTCAACTCAGGACCTCTGGAAGAGCAGCCAGTGTTCTTAACCTCTGAGCCACCTCTCCAGCCCCTACATAGAAATTTTCACTTCTATGTTCTAGTGTCTCTATTCTGCCAGGTTCTCGAGACCCCCAAGGACCACCAAAGAGCTGTCTCCAATGCAATTACACAAGGGTTGTTTATTCAAGCTCAGAGCTTGGACTCTCAATGCTCACTGATGCAGTGGTTCCAGTTGAGAGCCTCCAGCCCCAAAAACATAAAGTTTTTATACCAATTTAGACAAAGAAACAGGTTTTCTATCATGATTGGATGACATTTGGGCAACTAGTCATGTCCAATTTTGATTGGCTGTTGTTACTAACTAACCAACCATTTGACCATTAGAAGGTCTAATTTGATTTTTGTTATTTTTCTTTGGCAGTTAGGAGATTTTCCAATAGCATAAACAATAGATGGTTTGGTCATCATAACCTGGCCTGAATGAAAACAATTTTAGTCTTGGTTGTGGACTTTATAGAAGAATCATAACAACAGAACATAAGTAACAGATTGGATGTCAAGATGTGGTTATCTTGACCAGACTGAAGGTCTTTTTCCCTCGTCTGCATAGCCACAGTTTCCCAGAAATACATTCCTGGGGACACAGCTTTAGGACATGAACCTAACTTTTATCTTACAGTTAACATGAAGTCTAGAAAAATGGCTACATTGATAATAAGTGCTTAACTATATGCTTAACACTTAGGATAACACCTATTTCCCTTGGAGTAAGGGTTTCTTAGATTCCACATCTTTGGTACAGAAAAGTACTCTGCACACTACCAAAAAGTACATGCAAACAACAAGCCAGCTACCAACCTTTTGATCTACAATGGTGTTCTGCCTGAAAGATATGCTAGGGTAATGGTGGCATGAAGTTTGTGGGAGTAACCAACCAATATCTGATTTGACTTAAAGCCTACTTACTCCATGAGATGGAACCCATACTTGACACTGCTTGGGTGATCAAATACCTGAGACTAGATAGCCCAGGGACCTAGGGTAAACCCAATTAGTACTGTTAAAAAACAACAAACAAGGGCTGGAGAGATGGCTCAGCGGTTAAGAGCACTGGTTGCTCTTCCAGAGGTCATGAGTTCAATTCCCAGCAACCACATGGTGGCTCACAACCATCTATAATGAAATCTGGTGCCCTCTTCTGGCCTGCAGATATACCTGCAGACAGAACACTGTATACATAATAAATAAATCTTTAAAAAAAAACAAACAAACAATCAATAAAAGGACTCCTAATGACATTCTGCTCTAATCATAGATCAGTGTCTTGCTCAGCAGGAATCAGAGAAGCTTCCTCCCGCAGCAGATGGGACCAAAGGTAAAGACCCACAGCCAGGCGTTTTGCAGAGTGAAAGTTCTTGGAACACTCAGCCCTAAGGGGATGACTCCATTAAATCCTTTCCTTCAGGGCTCAGGGAACCATGCAGAAGAGGAGGTGGGAAGAGTATAAGGGCCAGAAGAGATGGAGGACATCAAGGAGACAAGATTCTCTAAACCAACTGAACAAAGCTTATATGAACTCACAGAGACTGAGGCAGCAAGCACCGGACCTGTGTGGATCTGCATCAGGCCTTCTGCCTGCTTCTTATACCTTCCCATCATTTTTTTTTTTTTTTTGGTTTTTTTGAGACAGGGTTTCTGTGTGTAACAGCCTGACTGTCCTGGACTCACTTTGTAGACCAGGCTGGCCTCGTACTCACAGAGATCCGCCTGCCTCTGCCTCCCGAGTGCTGGGATTAAAGGCGTGTGCCACCATGGTGGGCTAAATTATTATCCCTTAAAAGCCTGTTTGTTAGGGTAGGAGGGTGGGACTGGGAGGAGTGGAGGGGGACTGTGATTGATATGTAACTTGAAGTAATAAAAAAACATTAAAAAAAAAGCCTGTTTGTTTTCTACTGAGAGACAGAAAGAGAGTGGATCCAGATGAAAAGGGAAGTGGGATGGAATTTGGAGCAGTAGAGTGAGGGGAGCCCATGATTATGAGAGATAATGTGAGAAAAAAAACTATTTCTTTTTTTTTTTCTCTGTGTAGCCCTGGCTGTCCTGGAACTCACTCTGTAGACCAGGCTAGCCTCAAGCCTGCAGAGATCCGCCTGACTCTGCTTCCCCAGTGGTGGTGGGATTAAAGGTGTGTGCCACCATCGCCCAGAGGAAAAAAAATTCTTTCAATAAGAAGTAAAAAAAGAAAAAGTAATTCCTTGCCAGATGTGATGAGCACACAGTTGTGATCCTGGTACTGGAGAGGCAGAGGCAGGCAGATCTCTGTAAATTCAAGGCTAGTCTGGTCTACATAGTGAAGAGCCCTGGAGGGACCCCTAATTAAGACCCTAACAGTTCCCATTCCCAGAAATGGGCTCAGTAGTTAATAGAGAAATAATGGATCAGAGACAGTTTAGCCTTGAGGCTTGAGGAAGATAAGATTGTTTAGAGTTACTAACTGCTAAATGAAGATTTAAAAACCCTCTCTGTTTATGATCAACTCAGGGTCAGTTCCTGTCTTAGGATCAACTCCTGATTGTGGACTGACTAAGCTTAAGGCGACCGACCGCACTTTTTCCAAAGTCCCCCCCCCACCCCCGCACATTTCAGTTCGAATGCTCCAATCATGTTGAATAATGCCTAACTCACTCTGAAATTCCCCTGAAAGTCTTTAAAAAGAGCCTTCGAGCTCACCTCGGGGTCACCAATTTGCCTAATTGGTGATCCCAGCATGCTGGAGTTCTGCAGAAAAATAACCATTCATTGCTTTTGCATGCTTTCTGCATTTGGGTGTCTTCCCCAGCTCGATCTGGACCCTAACATTAGTTTCATTTAGGTGAGCCAGAGCTACATAAGTACATAAGTGAGATCTGTCTCAAAACACACACACACACACACACACACACACACACGGATTTTCTTGTAAGTCTGATCCCCAGAACCACAAAACAGCAAGAAAAAACCCTACCTAGGCAACCAAGCCAAAAGAATGTGTTTCTAGAAATCTCTGAGGTCTTGGGGCTATCTCTGGAGATCTGTCCTTGGGTGGAACAAGGCCAAGAAAGTCTAGGCAGGAGTTACAAGAGAGACAACTGCTCTCATCAGCCACCTGCTCCCTTCTCCATGCTTTCCAGACTCACCACAGGAGTTCCCAGAGCCACCAGGGAGGCCTCCAGACAGCTCCACCCATTCCATTCTTCTACCCCCATCAATGTCCCATCCAACATGCATGCCAGGGCTAGTGAGATGGCTCAGCAGGTAAAGGTGCTTGCCACCAACCTTGGCCACCCACGTTACATCCCCAGGACCCTCATGGTGGAAGAACAGAACCGCTTCTGCAGGTTGTCTTTTTTTTTTTTTTTTTTTAGGATTTTCGAGACAGGGTTTCTCTGTGTATCCTTGGCTATCCTGGACTCACTTTGTAGACCAGACTAGCCTTGAACTCACAGAGATCCAACTGCCTCTGCCTCCCAAGTGTTGGGATTCAAGACGTGCACCACCACACCTGGCTGCAGGGTGTCTTTTAACTTCCACGTGACCACCATGGTTTCCCCAAATAAATCAATAAATGTAGTTAATCAAAACAAAATAGACAAGTCACAAATTCATAATTCTGGATGAGAAGACAACCTCTATAGAGAGAGGATGTATTTTAATAGTTTGGGTAGAGGTATTCAGAGCCAAGTTAGAGAAACACCATTTTTCACCCAACAATGTAGAGATTGAACCTAGGGCCTTGCTCATGCCAAGCCTGTTAGTCCCATCCTTCTTTTCACTTTTCCCAAACAAAACAAAACAAAACAAAACAAATCCCTTCCAAAACAAAAACAAACAAAAAACAAACCAAACTAAGCTAGGGGATGGTGGTGTACATCTTTAATCACAGCACTCAGGAGGCAGAAGTAGGTGGATCTCTGTGAGTTCAAGGACAGCCTGGTCTGCAGAGTTCTAGGACAGCCAGTGAGACACAGAGAAACCCTGTTTCGAAAAACAAAACAAAACAAAACAAAAGTTTCCCAAAACAACAAAGAAACAAAAACTCAAACTAAACTAGAAAACCCACTTGTCCCATATGCATTCTGCATGAACTTTAGGTTAGAAACCCAGAGAATGTGAGCTCCCTCCCCTATTCTTCACCCGTCTTCGTGGGCCAGGCCAGCCTTCCTCCAGGGCACCAGTGAGGGTGGAGCCTCCTATCAGGCTGCTTCAGAGCGTCAGACACCTCCTCCTCTGTGTCATTCTGCTAATGAGATCTGCTTTGATTCCCCTTCAAGGCCAGAGGCCCTAATCTCTCCTAGCAGGGGTCTGAGGGGAGGGGCCCTCGTGACAAGCAGTGACCCAGTGTCGAACAAGGATTACACAGTGTGCGTATGGCTATGTGTGAGCTTGAGTGTATGGCCCAGTGTTCAGATAAGCAGAACGGATTTGAGTGGGGAGTGGGACTCAGGAGATACTAATACCCAGAGAAACAGAGAAGAAAACAAACAAACAAACAAACAAACAGACAACAAAAAACCAAGGGAAGAAATCACCAAGGTTGGGGAGAGATGTCAGGATAGTGTGTTTGTGTGTGGAGCAGCAACGAAACCTTCAGCACATGGGTTGCAAGAAGCAAACAGAGGCCCTGAGACCAGGCAGCAGCCTCAGGCTTAGGTGGACAGGCAAAAAGTCAGAAAAATAGCCGGGCGGTGGTGGCGCACGCCTTTAATCCCAGCACTTGGGAGGCAGAGGCAGGTGAATCTCTGTGAGTTCGAGGCCAGCCTGGTCTACAAAGCGAGTCCAGGACAGCCAGAGCTGTTAAACAGAGAAACCCTGTCTCGAAAAACCAAAAAAAAAAAAGTCAGAAAAATGAGGGAGGGACCCACAGACAGAGTCAGAGACACAAGGGAGGGAGACATGGCGGGAGATGAGAGGGGAGAGAGAGAATACAAAATTACTCTACCACGGGAGCTAGAGACAGGGGGTCAGAGACACAAGGAGACACAGTGAGGGACTGGAGTCAGTGGTTAAGTACACTGGGCTCTCCCAGAGGCCCCAAGTTCCATTCCCAATATGTAATGGTGGCTTACCACCTTCTATAATTCCAGTTCCAGGGGATCTGATGTTCTCTTCTGGCCTCTTCAGGCACCAGACACTCACAGGGTGTGCACATATGTGTGCAGGCACAGTGCTCATGGATATACAATAAATAAACAAATCAATAGACACAGAGAGACAGAGTCAGACGTACAGACACAGTCAGAGGTAAAAAGACAGAGAGAAAGAGAGACAGGGAGAAAAAAGAATCAGGAACAGACACAGAGAGACATAGAGACTTTGAGAGTCTGATAGAGACACAGGCAGAGGCAGAGACAAAGACACGGGGAGACTCAGAGAGACAGGGTCAGAAGTAGTGATAAAGATACAAATACAGAGGCAGAGATTAGAAACAGTGGAGAGTCTTCTGTCTCTACAGAGCAAGGAGAGACAGTAGAGGTCTAGAGAGACAGAGAGAGAGGGAAATTGATGGTGGGAAATCAGTGAACTCAGGATGCAGGGTGGGCACCCAGGCTGATAGGGAGGATTGTACAGCCTTAGGTCCAAGGGGAGAAGAAACTGCACCACAGTGACATAAAACAAAGGGAATGAGGGGAAGGAAGAGGAAGGAATTTTATGTTTAAGAACAGAGAGGTCACTGGAGGGAATGAGAGCAAGCAAAGATGAGGGAGAGAGAGAGAGAGAGAGAGAGAGAGAGAGAGAGAGAGAGAGAGAGAGAAAGAGAGAGAGAGACAGACAGACAGACAGACACTGACACAGGAAAAAGAACCATGGAGAACCATGAGAAACTACATATTTGAACTAGTTCACCCATCCAGGGCACAGGTCTGTCATCCCAGCAGGAGGCTCCCAAATTCAAAGCTACCCTGGGCCACAAAGAATAATCCAGAAAGCCCCATGCCTTTTGTTTCTCAGTCTCCCAGGAGCGCTGTACACTTCTCTCTGTGCTTTTGAAGACATTTCTTTCCAGATAGTAGCTGAAGCTGGAGGGACACTAGTTAGACATAAGGAAAGCCTTCCCCAGGGAGTTGGGGCTCCTGGCTCCTGGTTGCAGGCAGGAGTTGGGCCTTCCCTCCCTTTTTCATCAACCCTAATTGCCAAGATGTCACTGTGGGGGTGGTGGCGGTGGGATTAAGCAGACGGTGCCCTTCCCCCAGCCAATGTCACCTCCTGTTGCCCAGTCAGTCCCCCACCTTTGCTGGGATTACCCTTGGAGATCCAGGCCACAGTAGATGACATCACTCTCATCTCTGGCTTAAAGTCACCCCATGTGAGGGGACCTATTTCCTTTAGTCTCTTCTGTCTGATGATACCCTCCAGGATCTGGGCCACCAGTAGAATCCCCATTTCTTCTTTTCAAAGGTGAGTCTTTGCAAAAGAGGCTGAGTGGACCAAGGCAGAGAGAGGAGCGGAAGAGAGAGAGAAGAAGGAAGGGTATTGTTTTCTCAGCTATGCTTTTCAGAGCTTGATAGTTTGATACGAAGATAGATCTGTGATGTGTTCTGAACAATTAACATAGGGTAGAGATTCCAGCAAGTGTGTGGGGAAGGAGGCCAGTCAGGACCAGAGTAGGAGGGAGGGAATGAAGGTCATACCAGTTGGGGACCAGTTGTTTGCATCCAGGAGTGGCTTTAGAGTGAATGGATTTTATACTCTGAGGACATTCAGAGGTGGAATGTCCCATCTTAGCACACATCCCTGGTGTGTGTGTGTGTGTGTGTGTGTGTGTGTGTGTGTGTAATGTTCCATCTTAGCACACATCCCTGGTGTGTGTGTGTGTGTGTGTGTGTACAATGTGTGTAATGTATGTGTACATATGAGAGCGAGCTTGTGGAGGCCAGAGATTAACATATTGGGCGTCTTCCTAAATACTCTCCACTTACTTTTTTTTCCCCTAGAACTCTCTATGTAGACCAAGCTGGCCTTGATCAGTCCACCTGCCATCCCAGGGCTGGGATAAAGGCCTTCGCCAGCACACCCAGCCCATTTCATACAGGGTCTCTCACTGAACCTGGGCCTCCCTGTTGAGCTGAGGATGGCTGGCTGGTGAGGCCTGTGGATTTCTTTGTCCCTGCTCCCTCAACCCCTGGGTTACAGGTATAGATCTCTGTGCATAACTTTTATCTGGGTGCTGGGGATATGAGTTCAGATCCTCCTCCTGTATGCATAGCAGGTGCTTCACCCACTGAGCCATACCCCGACTCCCCCCACCTTTTAAATTTTATTTTATTTTCTGAGAAGGGGGTCTTATGGAGTACAGAGTGGCCTTGAACTTTTTTGTTTTGTTTTGTTTTTCAAGACAGGGCTTCTCTGTGTATCCTTGGCTGTCCTGAAGTCGCTTTGTAGACCAGGCAGGTCTCGAACTCACAGAGATTCGCCTGCCTCTGCCTCCCCAGTGCTGAGATTAAAGGCGTGAGCCACCATGCCCAGTGGCCTTGAATTTGTTACATAGTGAGGCTGGTCTTGAACTCCTGATCCTTGTATGCCACTATACCCATTTGTATTTTTTTTTAACTCTTTGGAATTTTTTTTCTCTGTTTTTAAGGCACTTTCTCTCTCTCTCTCTCTCTCTCTCTCTCTCTCTATATATATATATATATATATATATATGCATATCCCTCTCTGCCTTGTGAGCTGGCTCACAACTGTTTGTAATTACAGTTTTTCATGCTACACACATACATACACACACACACACACACACACACACATATATATATATATATATATATATATATATATTGTGTGTACTTATGTCTCCTGACTCCCCTGTGGACATCAGAGGACAATTTGTTGGAGTTAGCTCTCTGCTTCCACCATGTAGGTTCCGGGGATCAAACTCAGGATTTTAGGCTTGGAGGTAAGCATTTTTATGGGTGAGCCATCTTGTGGCCGCTGGGATTTCCTTTTCATCTGTGGAAGCATCAACACATGGCTCATTGTATCCCTGGAGAGCGTTGCTGTCTTGTCGTTGCATGTCACTTAGCTGCAGTTTACTGGTGGGTGCCTGTCCTATTAGATTGTTTATCAGTTAAAACGTGGGCTGGGGCTGCAGCTCACTCAGAAGATAAGCGCTGACATGTTCCACACAGCTTTTTGCTCACATACAAACAGGAGAAAAATTAAGCTTAGCATTTCCAGAGCAACGTGGCTGTGGCTGCTCTTTTCTGTTCAATGCCAGCTCAACACAGTAAGCTGGATTTTTTTTCCTCTGAAGTTGAGAACATGACTAATGTTTTTTTTTTTTGAAGGAAAAGATCAATATTAGTGACTTTTTTTGTTTTTGTTTGCCTCAATGGCTGTAGTAGCTTTTCTAGGGTCTGCTTTCATCCTGATGAAATTATAGAGACATGTAGCAGGGCATAGTGTCGTATGCCTTTAATCCTAGCACTTGGGAGGTAGAGGCAGACAGATCCCTGTCAGCTTGAGGCTACCTTGGTCTATAGAGTGAGTTCTAGGCTAGCCAGGGCTTCATAGACTCATATCTTCATATCATAGTGAGATGTTGTTTAAAAAATAAAGGCAGGGGGGCTAGATGGCTCAGTGGTTAGGAGCATCCACACAGTGGTTCACAACTGTTTGTAATTACAGTTACAGGGCACCTAACACCCTGTTCTGGTTTCTGTTGGCACCAGGCATGCATGTGTGCATAGACATACATTTAGACGAAACACCCTTACACATAATATTGAGCAAAAACAACAACAAAAAGAAAGTAACAGAAAATCCCAGAAAAAGCAAAGTTCAGCTATTACTGCAGTACTTGGCATCTATTTATTTAATTTTTTGGGTTCTTTCTTTCCTTTTTTTTCTTTTTCTTTTCTTTCTCTCCCCCACCCCCCGACAGGTTTTTTTCTGTGTAACAGCCTGGGCTGTCCTGGAACTCTGTAGACCAGGCTGGCCTTAAACTCACAGAGATCTGCCTGCCTCTGCCTGCCTCCGGAGACCTGGGATTGAAGGCGTGTGCCACCATGCCCGGCCTGAAGCTGAACATTTTGACTAGGCTGGCTGTGGAGCCAACCAACTCTCGGCTCCTTCCTAATGCTATAGTTACAGGCACACAGAAGCCATGCTGGCTGTTTACATGGACGTTAGGAATGTGAACACAGGTCCTCAAATTTTTGCAGTAAACACTCTTATCTAAGTAACTATTTCTTCAGTCCCTGCCCCCCCCCCACTTTTCAGATAAAGATTCATGTATCTCAGACTAGCTTCCAACATGATTAAGCAGCCGAGAATGTCATTGACCTTCCAGCATCCATCTTCTGAATTCTAGAATTTCAGGTGTGTGGCACCACACCCGGTTTATGTGGTGTTGGGAATTGAACCCAGGCAATTGAATGCAAGGCAAGAACTGTACTAGCTGACCCACGCCCCCCACCCATTGTCCTTTCACATGAATCTCAGGTTGGCCTCAAATTTGAGTCAATCCTCCTGCCTCATTCTCCTGAACGCTGGGACGGCACAGTAAGCCTGCACAGCAAGATACAGAGGAAGGAGGATCCAGCAGTATGTTAGCAGACTGGTTCTGGCTAGAGGCCAGAGGTCAGAGGACAACATGCAGGCTCTCAGGGTTGAAGAGATGGCTCAGTGGTTAAGAGCACTGGCTGCTCTTCCAAAGGACTTGAGTTCAAATCCCAGCAACCACATGGCAGTTCACAGCTGTCTGTAATTGCCAGGCATGGTGGCGCATGCCTTTAGTCCCAGCACTTGTTGGGCAGAGGCAGGTGGATCTCTGTGAGTTTGAGGCCAGCCTGGTCTACAGAGTGAGTCCAGGACATTCAGGGCTGTTACACAGAGAAACCCAGGCTTGAAAAACCAAACCAGCCGGGCGGTGGTGGCGCATGCCTTTAATCCCAGCACTTGGGAGGCAGAGGCAGGCGGATCTTTGTGAGTTCGAGGCCAGCCTGGTCTACAAAGCGAGTCCAGGACAGCCAGAGATATTCAGAGAAACCCTGTCTCAAAAAACCAAAAAAAAAAAAACAAAAAAAAAAAGAAAAACCAAACCAACCCAAACCAACCCAAACCAAACCAAACCCGCAGGTTCTCGGTTCTCTCCTTCCATCATGTGGGCACTGGGAAACAAACTCAGGTTGTCTGTCTCAGCAGCAGGTACCTTTACCCACTGAGTCATCTCACTGGCCTCATTATTTTGCGTGTGCATGTGTGTGTGGTGTGTATTCATGTGTTTGAGGAGGTGAGCACAGCTGTGGGGACATCAACTGTCCTACTTGCACCCTCTTCACATTATTATTTTGAGACTTGTTTTCTTACTGAGCCGGGATCTGGGCTGGTAGTTAGCAAGTCCTGGTGATCCTCTTGTGTCTGCCTCTCACACCGTTTGGGCTAGAGGAGTTCACGTGGTTAAGCCTAACTCCCCCAACTTTGTTTTTTGAGAAAGAAGAATTCCTTTCAGTAGCTGTGACTGTCCTGGAACTCATTATGTAGATGGAGCTGGCCCAGAACAGACATTCACCTACCTCTGCCTCCCAAGATTTAAAGAAAAAATTTTTTTTGAAGATTTATTTATTCATTTTATGTATATGAGTGCCTTATCTGCATGCACACCTGTAGCTAGTAGAGGGCATCAGATTACATTGTGGATGGTTGTGAGCCACCATGTGGTTGCTGGGAATTGAACTCAGGACCTCTGGAAGAACAACTGGTGCTCTTAACCCCTGAGCCATCTCTCCAGCCCTGAGTTCTGGGATTTAAGGCATGTGCTATCACGCCCAACAAAATGGGCTTTTAACTTGGCTTCTGGATTGGAACTCAGATCCTCGAGATTGTGTGGTGTGGGGTAACAAGTGTTCTTTCCCATTGAACTGCCTTTCCAGCTCATATACTAGCATTTATTATTGTTGTTAACATTTAAAAAATATTATTTGTTTATTTGCACTTGAGTGAGGTTCCCCTTAGAGGTGAGATGAAGGCAATGGCTTCCTTGGAGCTAGAGTTACAGGCATTGTGGGGTCTCTGGCTCCCTGATATGGGTGCTGGGAACTGAACTTTGGTTCTCTGGAAGAAAAGCAAGTGCTTGTAACCACTGAGGCACCTTCCAGTCTCTGCATTTTCCCCTTTTCAAAAAATAATATATTTTCATTTAAAAAAATTATGTGTGTGTGCACACGCGTGTGTGCGCATGTGCGCGCGATTCTGGATATGACTGTATATGAGGGCAGATACCTTTGGAAGCCAGGAGTGTTAGATCCTCTGGAGCTTAAGTTACAGGTGGAACCACCCAATGTGGGGGCTGAGAACAGAACCTTTGTCCTCTGGAAGAGCAATGCATGCTCTGAACTGTTAATCCATTTTCTCAGCACCTCTTCTCTTCCTTCTCCTTCTCTTCCTCATCTTCTTGTTTGTTTGTTTTTTGAGACAGGGTTTCTTTGTGTAGCTCTGGCTGTCCTGGAACTCACTCTGTAGACCTGGCTGGCCTCAAATTCAGAGATCTGCCTGCCTCTCCCTCCTGAGTGCTGGGATTAAAGGTGTGAGTCACCACTAACCGGCTTCCTCTTTTTGGAGACTAGCACACTCTATATAGGCCTGGGCATCCTGGAATTCACTATGTAGGTCAGTCTGACCTCAAATTCAGAGATTCACTTGCCTCTGCCTCTTGAATATTGAGTACCTTGTGACACTATGCCTGGGTTCAGCCCTGTTTTAAAAAAACAAAAGATTTATTTTGTGTGTGCTCGAGTGTGTACATATGTGCACCATGTGCAGGCAATGCCCACAGAGGAAGAGGGAGTTGGATGTAAAGTACCATGTGGGGCTGGAAATGGAACCCAGGCCCTCTGGAAGAGCAGCCACTGCTCTTAACTGCAGGGCAGTCTCTCCAGTTCCTATATGTTATATGTGTAAAATTCGTGCTTTGTTGGGACTGGAGAGATGACTCGGTGGTTAAGAGCACTGGCTGCTCTTCTGAAGGACCTGGGTTCAAATCCCAGCACCCACATGGCAGTTCACAGCTGTCTGTAATTGCTGGGCGTGGTGGTGCATGCCTTTAATCCCAGCAGTTGGGAGGCAGAGGCATGTGGATCTCTGTAAGTTCAAGGCCAGCTTGGTCTATAGAGTGAGTCCAGGATAGTCAGGGATACACAGAGACACCCTGTGTCAAAAAAACCAACCAACCAAACACAAAACACCCAAAAAACCAAGCAAACCAAAATTTGGGGTTGTATTTTGGCCTCCCCTCCACTTCTATACACACACACACACACACACACACACACACACGCACACGCACACGCACACGCACACGCACACGCACACGCACACGCACACGCACACGCACACGCACCCTGGAAGTGATGGCTAATTCCTGTGGTCCCAGCTCCTGTGAGGTGGAAGGCAGGAGGGTCAGAAACATGGAATCAACATTGGCTACAGCCTTGGCTAGTTTAATGTCACCCAGGGCTACATGAAACCCCGTTGCACAAAACTAAAAACAAACAAACAAACAAAAAGCAACTTTTGATCTGGGTGTTGTGGCCTTGTCTACAAATTCAGTTCCAGGCCGGCAGCCAGGGCTAGATAGTGAGGCCCTGAAACTCATTATGTAGACCAGGAGAGCCTCCAAGTCACAGAGATCTGCCTCCCCAGCCCAGTGTGAGTGCTGGGATTAAAGGAATGTGCCACAACACTAGGCCTCTAAAAACAAAAGCTACACACACACACACACACAGA
Source organism: Lophiomys imhausi (assembly GCA_907164525.1). Lineage (NCBI taxonomy): Eukaryota > Metazoa > Chordata > Mammalia > Rodentia > Muridae > Lophiomys > Lophiomys imhausi. The sequence continues at coordinate 6,790,967 of CAJQZJ010026257.1, forward strand.
TTGATTGATGGACAAGGTTTGTTGGTTCCCTGAAACTGGATCCAATGTGAGTCTCAGCTTATAAGTACCCAGGTAGTAGGCAGGACAGTCCATTGGACACCCCTTCTCTTGTAGGTGCCCTCATCTGGGTCCCAGCCCTGAAGATCATGATGGCTTATATGAACTCGGGGCCTCACTATTCGGTCAATGCCTTGGCTCTGAGTGGCCCCAGTGTGGACCTGATGCACCAGGCTGTCCCATATTCAAGTAAGTGTGCTTTTCCTTCTTACCCCCAATCTGTCTTTTAGGAACCTCTGAGCTTCCTTGCCCTCAGGAGAAAAGCATTAATGGGGTGGGTGGGGCAGTGGGGCCTTCTACCGGCTCTGTGTCCGTCTGCAAAGGAGTTTGGCATCCAAGGGACTTTTGTAAAAGTCTTTCTTTTATTTTTCTCCCTTTCGATAGAGGTTGTTGGGCTGGAATCCAGGGCCTTGTGGGTTCTAGGCAGGCACTTTACCCTGAGCCATGCCTCACCCTCACTGGAGGATTCTAAGCAAGGGTTATACCACTGAGCTACCTGCAGTCTCTTACTGGGGGATTCTAGGCAGGGGCTCTACCACTGAGCCACACCCCCAGCCCCTCACTGGGGGATTCTAGGCAGGGGCTCTACCACTGAGTCACGCCCCCAGCCCCTCACTGAGGGATTCTAGGCAGGGGCTTTACCACTGAGCCACACACCCAGCCCCTCACTGGGGGATTCTAGGCAGAGGCTCTACCACTGAGCCACGCCCCCAGCCCCTCACTGGGGGATTCTAGGCAGAGGCTCTACCACTGAGCCACGCCCCCAGCCCCTCACTGGGGGATTCTAGGCAGGGGCTCTACCACTGAGCATGTTCCCAGTTTCCTGGCTCAGACTCTCGAGTGCTGGGATTGTAGTCCTGCCTCATCATGCTCTACTATGATACATTTATATTTAACAGTTTTCTTTCCTTCCTTCCTTCCCTCCTTCTCTCTCTTTCTGTCTTTTCTTTCTGAGTCAGAGTCTCACTATGCAGCCCTAGCTTGGAACTCACTGTGTAGAGTTCAGGTTTCTTTACAAACTCAGAGTTCTGCTTGCTGCTGCCTCTTGAGAGCTGGGGTAAAGGCAGGAGCCACCTGATCTGGCCTTTTTCTTTCTTCTAAGGACAAAGAAAACACTGTATTTATTTTTGTGTGCAGGTTGGGGAGCAGGAGGCATGTGTGCCATGGCTCCCTTGCAGAGGTCTGCGGACAACTTTTGGGGGTTATTTTTTCCCTTCTACCATTGGGTCCCAGGGACTGAACACAGGTCCTCAGGCTTGCCCACTAGTGCCTTTGCCTGCTGCACCGTCTTGCTGGCCCTTTTGTTTTTTCTTTTACATTAAGTTGAACCATAGAGACTTACCACTTTTATGAGCTGAAGTGCTTGATTACTCACATGCTTTCAACTGAAATATGTCAGTTGAAGGATAAAAAGTTTCAGGAGGGGAGGAGTCTAGGGCAGTGGCCCTCCCTTCCTGTAGTCCTAGATATTCGGGAGGCTGAGGTAGGAGGATCTCTCGAGTCCAGGATTTCAGGGCCAGCCTGGGCTACATAGTGAAACCCTGTTGTAATGAAAGAAAAGTCAAGGATAGAGAAGAAGGGGATGACAGAGAGAAGAGGACGAAGGGGAAAGAGAAGGAAGAGAACAAAGGGAAGGAGGAGGGGAAGGATGAGGTAGGAGAGAAAGGAGGACAAAATGAGGGGCAAATCCTTGCATGGGTAAAAGAAGTCCCCCCCAGTGGATGTGTGACTGGAACGCATCTCTAATTCCTCTGGGGACTGAGCTGGCCACTTAGGAGGTCGGAAAATAAATAAAAGCCCCTTGTTTAGGCAGATGTATGTGCAGAAAGGACTTCTGGGAAGGCGTTCCACTGTATCTCATGGCCAGCTGTCCTAGTTAACCTGAGGGTTCTTTCATTCGCCCGACTTAGGCGCCCCTAGGAAGCAGCGGCGAGAGCGGACTACCTTTACCAGGAGCCAGCTGGAGGAGCTGGAGGCTCTGTTCGCCAAGACCCAGTATCCCGATGTGTATGCACGCGAGGAGGTCGCTCTCAAGATCAACCTGCCAGAGTCCAGGGTCCAGGTAGGATGATCTGCTTCCTGGAAGACCCTTACGGTGACCTGCGGTGGGTCCTTGTCAGATCCAGACTAAAGGAAGGAGAGAGAGGCCACAGGGTAACTGTCACATTTACAAAGTGGTCTAAATGCCCCTCGCTTCCTTTATGTCACTTAACTTCTCTTTTATGACACTGCACTGCCTTCCAAGTGTTCTTCCCTTTGCACTCTCTGTTTCCTTTTATATTCAGAAATGAGGATTGATTTCAGGGTCTCACACATCCACAAGTGATCTACCATTGAGATATATCATCAACCCTCTTATTTATTTTTAATCTTAAAACGTATGTATGTATGTATGTATTTTTGTTTTTCAAGACAGGGTTTCTCGGGGCTGGAGAGATGGCTCAGAGGTTAAGAGCACTTCTTGTTCTTCCAGAGGTCCTGAGTTCAATTCCCAGCAACCACATGGTGGTTTATAACCATCTATAATGGGATCTGGTGCCCTCTTCTGGCGTGATGGCATACATACTCCAACATTATATACATAATTATAAATAAAAATAAATTTTTTAAAAAAAGGACAGGGTTTCTCTGTGTAGCCCTGGCTGTCCTGGAACTTGCTCTGTAGACCAGGCTAGCCTCAAACTCATAGAGATCAACCAGCCTCTGCCTTCAGAGTGCTAGGGTTAAAGAGGTGTGCCACCACCTCCTGGCTAAAATTATTTATTTTTGAGACAAGGTCTTTATTATGTAGACCAGGCTGGCTTTGAACTCGCCAGCAATCCACCTGCCTCTGACTCCCAAGGACTGAGATTAAAGATGTCTGCCATTGTACCAGGCTAGAGAGGTCAGAAGAGGTCAGTAGAGCCCCTGTAGCTGGAGTTATAGGCAGTTGTAAAAGTATGCAGTTGTGAGCCCTGTAATGTGGGTACTGGGAACTGAACCTAGGTCTTTTGAAAGAGCAAAAGGTGCTCTTAACCACTGACCATTTTGTTATCTTTTATTATCTTTTTACTTATTTATTTAATTTTTATCTATCTATGTTTTGTTTTATTTATTATTATTATTATTTTTTAGGTTTTTCAAGACAGGGTTTCTCTGTGTACCCTTGACTGTCCTGGACTCACTTTGTAGACCAGGCTGGCCTCGAACTCACAGAGATCCATCCACCTGCCTCTGCCTCCAGAGTGCTGGAATTAAAGGCGTGCGCCACTACGCCCGGCAATTACAGACAGCTGTGCACTGCCATGTGGGTGCTGGAATTTGAAGCCGGGTCCTTTGGAAGAACAACCAGTGCTCTTAACCGCTGAGCCATCTCTCCAGCCCCTTAGTTTTGGATCTTCTTGCTTCAGCCTCCTGAAGGTCAGGATTACGACGGGCCTATCCCACCAAGCCTAGCTTCAGAGGACTTGTCCCATCATCATTCTTATTGATCAATCAGTCAAGCAATCAAGTCACCTCATAAATCAAGG